>CAEMYA010000010.1:1088044-1144809 GCA_903131615.1 Diplodus sargus
TGCTTCTGCACCTTCATTCCTCCGGATTAAACTGCAGAGTCGAGCGTGAGTGTACTGGAGGAAGACTCCCGTGTCTCCCTGAGCCTGCAGCATCCTGTCCCAGTCGAACGTGTAGTCTGACAGCAGGGGACCTTTGAAGTCCTGAAACAAAGTCTCTAATCGAATCAAGGAATCAAACACGTATTTAACCGAACATTTGAGCCGACAGGTGAAGTCTGAATGTAAAGTTTCACCTGGACTATCAGTGCACTGATTCCCACTTTCTCTGCTGTGTCCTCTGGGTCATCCATTTCCTTTGTTGCTGTGGAAACCAAGGGAGAGCTCGTGTCACTTTTGTCCTCAAATACAGGCTTATTGTGCCTAAACTTGACTGCATGTTTGGCTTTTTCCCCCAAAAAGTGTCCTTCACTTCTACAACCACAGCAGTCTGGCTAAAATACCCCAAATTATCTTGATATACGGGCGCACATGCAAGTTTTTCTGTGAGTTTTGTCCGTTTGAACACACACAAACGGCGTTCTTAGGTCCGTGAAAACGGACCTTGTGTATGGAAATTCAAGTACTGAGACACATGTAAATATACTTGAATGATGATGAATAACCGTCTGATGTGTGACAGGCTTTACTTTTTGATTGGCTCATGTTGTGCAGCATCCTGGCCCGAGCTTCATCCAGGATGTCCTCCAGAAACACCACCTCACCGCTCCGTGTCTTCATGCCCCGCACCAGGCCAAAGGGCACGTGCTGACACCTGGTGGAAAACACGTTAGCTGATATATCTTTTACCACAAGTAACAGCAACACCACACTGATGGACTCTAATTTTCTGCTTTACACTTCTACTTCACTACATACACTACTTTTTAGACTGTACAATATTTAGATATACACGTTTTTGTCATATTTTATAGGTTGATTATATGTTTTGAAAGAAAAGTTTATTTTTACAGTGATTATAACTACAGCTATTACTAAACTAACTAAAAGCAACAGAGAAGAAAGTCATTTTCCCTCTGAAAATGCATAAAATGTATACAAAACATGTAAAATGGATATAAAATACTTGCATGAATTACTAATACCTCAAAATTATGTTGAAGAAAGCAAGTGTATTTTTTTTTATGCTACCTGTCAGCCCAAGAGTGTCCCATAAGGAGCAGGATCTGGAACAACTGCTGGAAGTGAGTCGCTTGACCTTTATCTGTCTTCAAAACAAACAAACAAACTGATGAATATAAAGCGATAAAAGACAGGAATATAGTGTGTAAAGGAAATAAAGCAGAGAGGGACAAACATATGTACTAACAGACTCTACACTCACACAGCAGCAGCCTCATCACCACCACAGACATTCAAATGAATGACTTTCAAACTTTGGCTAAACAAAACATCCACACACCCATTTAGCATTTCTGTGTTCGGTATCATGATGTTGGTCATAATGTTTTGCATATTTGTATCTGCTGCCATCAAAGTGGATTAACAACATTTGCTACATGATGATCACGAAAGCATGAGTAGTTGTAATGACTCTCGACTTCATCGAGTAACAGTTGTCCATCTTCTAATCTTTGATTGTGCTGAATATTCAGGTGGGTGCAATCATAGTGATCAACAGATTCAGGAAAAATATGGTGAAGTTGATCATTTTGGTCAATTTTATTTGCAAATCGATTAACTTATTTAGATGTGAAGCCTTTATTGGAACATATTGATAATAAATCAAATAATAAAAATAAATTATGTTCTCAATCATTTGATTGATTTGTTTTTTTCGTCTATTAAATGATGAAAAAAATTGTGAAAACTGGCCATCACATCTTTTCATATGTATAACCACTCTTTTATTCACACATGTGCGAAAAGTGCTTGACTCCAGATTAACTTTTTACACTGGTGTGGCTAACTTTCATTTCAGTGCACCGGCAAATAATTTAGATGCAAAAATACATTTTAATGAGGGCCGAATGACGTGATGAACAACAAAACAACACTTTTTTTCCACAGTAGGTTGTGATGTCACACAATTTCTCTCATTCGTGTGCAGTCTTCACACTCAGATGGTACTTCGGTTGCGTAGGTTACATTTTTAATCTGACCTGCTGAATATCAGGCACACTGGTGCAACCAAAGACGATGTTAAGTCGCACTTAACTAATTTTTGGGTCCATGTGTGACCAAAACAGTTGTACCCTGGAGCCCCGAAGAGCAACAGTGGTCACACTGGTTCTCCTGAGAATGGCCTATTAAAAACGTCATCTGCACCTTTATACTTGTTTACAAATCATTTACATAATGTGTTGAGAAATTCAATTCAAATGTGTTTTTGTGTGCACCGAAATGAAGAAGTTAGTTGTGAAAAAAGTGTAAAAAGTTGTAAAAAGTTAGTGTGGACATCTAGTTCACTGCAACATGAGATCATTTAGAGCCTGGACACAAGCTTACAGGACCAATAATCAGTGTTCATGTGTTCATCAATTATGACTGCAGTGTTTCCCTGTCTCACTCCTTCGAGTTCATGCTGTAGATAAATGTGTCTCGTGTTTGTGAAGTTAACTAGACTGCTCCATTTTTACTTACCACATAAATCATCTCGTCAAACTGGTATTTTTCTGTGCGGTCGATAGCTGCAGCAAGATCTCTGAAATGCAGGAAATTGAAAATAGAGACAGAATTGCCAAAAACACTTTGTACTGAAGTGGATAGCTCAGCTTCAGTACTTCCCCGCGGCCGGGACAGTACAAGTGTATAATCCCACATTTGAAGTGGTTTTGTATTTGAATTGATCATTTGTAATCGTACTGACCTGGTGATGTAGAGAGTTGTGCCGTCATTGCGGAGCACCGTATAGACTTCGCTCATGTCCGCAGCGGGAGAGAGATCGACTACACCCGTTCCTTTCCTGTAAACACAACCATTTCCCTTGAATCAAGCCCATGTAAGAAAATAAAGAAATAGTGAATCAAAGATGTTCTGCTAATACTCAACGTCCTAACGCAGGAAATAAACCAGCTGTTAGCAGCTGACCTGCTGGCCTCCAAAACACGTGTTTACTTGTCATGTCTGTCTCACCGGTCGCTGATTAAAGTACATACTCAGAGGTTTTCAACAGGCCTCTGCTCTGCAGCTGCTGCACCACCTCCTGGGCTTGATTCTGGTGAAAGGACTCCCCCGAGTAAATATCAAAGTGGACTCCTAACCGCTGCAAAGATCATATATTGACAATCAACACTCTATTTTTTTTTTACGTTATGTTTCAGATTTGACAGCTAGTGAGGCTGTTGTTCAGTCCAGCTGGTCTCACCTTGTAGACACGTTGATACTCGTCCACCGTGATCTCCCTGAACTGTTGCCATAGCGACACAGCCTCGCTCTCACGCTGCTCCAGCTGTTTAAAGAAGTCTCTGGCAGCCTGGTTTATGTCCTCGTTGTGCTCGGCCTCCTTGTTCACTTGAACATAAACCTGCAGGGCAAAAATATACCAAACATAGACAAACCGTCATGGTACTGATTAACACAGGGTGTGTACAGCTATGGGAAATTCAAGCACTTATAGGCAATCCAAATAGGCCTACAGAAACACTAGGTGCCCGGGCTCTCTGTGATTAGAGTCAGCGCATTGCTATTTGTCTTTATCCAAACATGCCATCTCACCTCAAACAAATGCTGTAAAGGATTCTGTTTCAGTTTCTCTTGACATCCAAACTGTCCGAACCCAGCTCCCAGCAAACCTGAAACCCAAGAAGGAAAAAATGGCTTTACTCACAGAACAACATCTGGGTCTTAATGAGCCTGGGGGACACTTTTTGAATACGACGCACATTATTTACTCACCAAATTGCATACCCCAGTCCCCGAGGTAGTTCATTCGTATGACATTGTTTCCCAGTGACTGCTTTAGGTTAGCAATGAAGTTACCTGCAGATGGAGATTATGTTTTTAATCCACTGTAAGTTAAAATGTCGGTTCACCATACAGCCGACTGATAGAGGATTTTCTGAGGCTGGTACCAGTTCTGATAAAAATCTGATGGTGATTAATCTGCTGATATTAATTATATTTCAATAAATCATAACTTAAATGAGCTTTGTTGAGGTTATTTTTAAACAAATAAGAAAAATATTGGCCTAGCTTACCAAGTAAATCAAGTCAACAGATGAAACTCACCTATAATTGTAGATCTCAAGTGCCCAGCATGGAATTTTTTGGCAATATTTGGAGAGCTGCAACATAAAAAAACAATTATTAACTATTAAAAAAAAAAGAAGACATGTGTAGTTAAAGAAGATATATCAACATCTGTTAAATATACCTATATTCAACTAATGTTGTCCCTCTCTTCAGAGTATTGAAAAGTTCACTATTCAAACCAAATCTCTCATCCTCCTTTCCAAATGGCTCCAAGATTTTCTAAAACAGACACAGCAGGGCAGATTATAATCACAGTACAAGCAGCGGAGACTTCATCTCACCACGGTGGAACAGAAAACTGACAAACCTGGACAAGAAGTTTGCGATTAACTTTAAAGTGGATCGCTCCACGTCCAGCTGATATGTCTTCAAGCACACTGTCCTGCTTCAACTAGAAAACACAAAGTAGATTTCAAGGAAAGTAAAACTACTACTTTTTACTACTCACGTGTGAACGTGATGTAACAAAATGTCAAGATATTAGATCCGTTATCATCCATCCTCCAGGATGAATCTTACCTGAGTGGCCAAGTTTTCTGTCTGCAGCTGGATGTCACCACTGGATGGTAAAATCCCATTGGCTCGCAATATGTTGATTGACAGTCTGAAGTCAGCAGTCTGCCTGAGGAGAACAAGGTTCGGGGAGCTTTGACAAACTGGGAGGACCAACACAAAAAGAGCACCTGACTCACACTAACACAAGTAGTAGTTTTAAACAGAAAACACTTAACTGTTTCTTAAAAACTGGAACAGCAGACAGAGCTGGTATGAAGACATCTTCAGGCTGCTGCAGCGTCCTACCCAGCTACACATTAAAATAAACACACAAACAGGGACAAGATTTCGTTAAACGATAGTATGAGGAAAGTTCACAGAGCATCCAAGCTAACCGTTATGTCCCTCACAGTCATCCTCCTTGCTGCCACTTGCTCCAGGGTCAAGGCATGCTGCTAAGTTAGCATTAGCATACAGTGTCATTTTCAAGGCTTTTAGCTTCGTTACCTTTGCTGCTATGCTTCTTCTGAAGAAACAAGCCATGTTTCTCGCTAAACGCGCAACCAGAATAGAATACCAGACTTATTTATACCAGCGAGCTCCATTTAAATATCTGCTCTATCTGTTCTCATTGACAGCTGCTCTACTTCCTCGTTGCCGCACCACTTCCTGTCAGCTCGTCCAGTCACAGCCGTCGTTCTCCGACAGCGTCACCAACTACAAAAGGTTTGTTCGATTGTATCACCGTTACCAGTCCGGGCTCCTGATCTACATAAAAACATTTTATTTATTTTTTTAAAAATGTAATGTTTGCGTTAACATAAAATGTTCATTAATTAATAAGGTTAAAGTTTGAAAAACATCCTGATTTATAGTAAACAACCCAGGAAAACCGGTTCTTCGTGATCTAACTTTATGGCGTTTCCTTGACAACAGTCATATTCTGCTAGATTCTGATTGGTGTAAAGAAGTACGTACACCGTCTTACATTGTATTACTAGTCAGAGGCCTCTAAACAACAAACTAATATGTTCTCATAGTTATGAGGCTGAGAGAATAGGATGCAAGCAAAAGGCGGCTACGTTAAAATATAAAGTAGCTGGTTTCTAAAGTGCTGTTTTATAGTTTAATGTCTTTAGTATTAAAGGTGCAATATGTAAGAAGTGCCACCCCGTTGGGTTCAAAACAAATAGGGGGCAGCATATCAACAGAAAAAAGTAACTGAAAAAAGTAACTCCTAACAGTAGCTAATTAGCTCAGTTAGCCATGCAGCTAGCAGTCCAGTATGCGAGCTCAGGGAGTGTTGGCATTTGCACTGCCAGCACAGGAGCTTGGGACCAGGATGGTCCAGGCTAGAACTGTTATTCTTCACATTTTGGTTAAATGTTTAATAACTTAAATTAAAAATCTTACAGATTAGATATACTTTTAATAAAGAAATAAACATTGAATGTGCAGGTGTGTCCAAACTTTTGGCTGGTACGGTGTATCATTGAGAAAAAAAAGGTTAGATTTGCCGTTTGACCAATAGAGTGGCTGTACCACTTTCAGTGGCATAATTTGAATCTTGGTGTCCAAAAAAAAAATTGTCTTTGCGGGTCTATGTGGTGTGTTTCACGAGTAATCTGTATTTTTCACCAGCATGGACATCAAGTCAAGATGGACACCATAGGGATTACAAAACTATAATACTTGTGTAACCCCTTCAAAAGATGGCGTTAACCATGGAGACTCAAACCCAAACAAACGTTTGTGTAAACACTTTATTTATTCATTTTCTTGAATCAAAGCCCCTTTATACGTACAGCAAATAAAACCATGAAATTTTGATACAATGAAAAAAAGTCAAGCAGAAAAATAAAAAAATACAGTGTATACAAATGTTATAGCAATAATTGCCATGACACTTTAAAATAATGCTGAGAAAAGCCAAGATGCCCGTCTTTGGACATGGCCTTGGTTTGTCCTCTCGTCAATCCCTTTTTCAAAATGTACACACAGAGAAGCTGCACGACTAACGTCCTCTCCATGAAAAAACGAAATTTGACAAAATAAAATCAAAAGGCAGAGTGTATGGTGGCGGTCAGCCTTTTCACGAAGGCATCAGAACAAAGCCAAATAAATATTGACACGGCAGTTAAGAGGCCACTGGTAGAGTCACAGAGAGTCCTTCAACAGGTTGGCAGCAGGAAGCCCTCCTAACTCTGGCAGACACAGCAAACGTGGATGCCACTAACTGATGCCTGAGGCAGTGAGTCCACATAGAGGCGATATGGCACAGCTAGGAGAAAAGTCCAACTAGACCCACTGAGTCCCTGGAATAGTTTGCAGCAAAATGGTATTCCTGGATATTGGATGCTGACACTCAGGAAACATCTGTGGAGAACAAACACAACAGAAAGAGCATGAGTACACTTTTATTCTGAACACATTTCAGTTAACATCAGTAGATGGCAATAAGAGCTCATAACTCATTTGTACATTGGGTGGCCCTTTCAGTCAGGAAAGAAAAAATGACCACATATCTTTCATCTCTTCTACAGAATCAGAAAGCTCACTTCTTTACCGAGTGACATTCTGAAGGTTCCCAAATTAAGATGGAATAGACAGCACCATGCAGTAAAACTGGATCACCTGATTTATTTGGCCAACAGTGACCATTCCTATCAATGTGATTATTACATCCAAGTCATTCTTCAAAGTTAACTACACCTTTGCTTTGTTTACATTTTCTTTTATATTTCTTTTCCATTTTAACCCTTCCCCTAACCCTAGAATTCATGATTTTTGGAAGCCTGCTCTACTTACCACCAAAACTAAGATTTTCAGATGCGTTACACTGACATACTTTTTTCAAAGTTACTACAGCTTAACTTTGTCCTTTATTGGACATCTTGGACAGTAAAGAGGGGCAAATACTGGTTTTATAACTGATTATAAATTAGATGAGATGCACACCCTGGAGTAAGATTTTCATTAACACTGACCGAACTCAGAGGTTTGACTTGAGTCGGACAAGCGATGATAAGCCAGGTGTGTGAGACATTATGACAATGACTAGGGACAGTGATTACTGCATTCTTACAGTTTACTGCAGAGAGAATGTGTCGCATTTGTCAACATTCCTCCTTCATACTACACTACTGCTATTTGTGCAGCTTTACCCCACTCTTTAACAGCAAAAGCCACAGTCCACTGTGCTCACACAAAACACATGAATTGATCCACGTGCAACACCAGGACCAAACTTTAATTTCAGAATAAATGTTAAACACAAATCCAAAGTCCTTCACCAAAGAAGCCAACAGTCCAGCAGCATTAAACAACTTAAATAGATTATCCACAGGCTTATGAAGACAACCAAGAGATGGAGATGGTCTTATTTCTCAAGTCAAATCACATATGGCTAATAACATATTGATTAATACATGTAAATTGACACAACGTTCCATAGAGCTCATTTAAATGTCTCTTTTGTAAGCAGATACTGTCTCATTTACAATTTGACAACCTACAGAGTCAAATCTGGAAAGCACCATGAACTACAAGCGTGTGGTGAAAAGAAATTTACTTACAGCTCGCAGGCTGCTCTCCGAACCTTCGCATCAGTTGATCATGTGTGAACTTGACGAAGGCGTCATATTGCTCTGCAGGAAGAACAAACACTCATTATGGATTGCTCACTACAAATTGTTCTCTGTACCACTGAAAAATTAAGAAAAGAAATCCACACCTGCAAGCTTTGTGGTCAGTATCTCGTCATACTCCTCGCGAATCTTGTCCTCTCGCTCTTTCAGTAGTCTTTCACAAATCATCCCGACCTGCCTGAGGGAGAATAAAGGCTGCTCTTTCCTGGTGGGAGATGAGGCACCTGAGGACGTACCTGTTGGGAGAACAACATCACAATCATTACAGGTTATACTATATACTGCAATAATGCCAAGCAGGTACAGCAGGATATTTATGGACAATGAATATGCATTGTGCGGTAAAGCCATCATCGTTCTTCATCCATCTGATGGACACTCCCTGAAGGAGCTTAAGTCCTCTTTACTTTTATACAGAGTGAGTTTGTGGTGACATGCCACCATAACAAAAGAAAGGGAAAGGATAAGGGGGCTTTCCAGCTCTACTTTTTCATCTCTGGGAGTTAACTGTTGGGTCTGATGAGATTATATGCAGTTTGCATTATCCTTTAAATCCTGATCTGAAATGGGTTCAGGGATTTATGAAAACAACCGAATGTTTTCAGTGAGGAAGTGCCACTGGTACCTGGGAGAGCAGATCCACTGTGAATGTTCTGCAGGTCAACAGGACAGGAGCCGTCCGCCTGCTGGAAAGCACTGTCCAGGTGTCGTCGCTTCTGCAGCCGCTTGTACTCCTGTTTGATGTTGTGTAGAATTTGCTCTGAAACAAAGTACATCGTTGTTTTAGATCATGTTTGTATATGTACACAATTAACATCTTAGCAAAACAGTACAATTAATTGTACTGCTTGCAGCACAACATCCATCCTCAAACCACTGCTTCACATTTTACATTCTTACATAAAATCTTCCACACAGTCAAGGCCGAATGTACAACTGGGCAATAAAGATTCATACTACATTATATACAATATGCGTTAACAGACAGGCCACATAAATAATACTAACACGTATTTAATTTGGCAAATTGCCTGTGGAGTTTTGTTCGATTCACACGACAGACACCGGTATGCTAATGGCGTACATGCTATCACTATCAAGTTCACAATTAGGCCTGTGTAACCACTCTAACCTTGACATTACATGGAACTGTCAAATCTGGATTTAGGTTCGTACCTGCTGTGAGTCTGGACGACACTTCCCCGAAAGGTGAGGGCTCCATACGCAAATATTTCTGTGGTGAAGAGACTGGAGACATGATCGGGGCGCACCTCCTTCTTTTTGGCGAAGCCGGGTTCATGAGCGGATCGAAGTCCAGGCTCCTTTTCAGAGTAGCCCCGCAAGCCATCACACTGAACTGTGTCTAAAAATCCTAACTAGAAAACCTAAAATACCCTGTTGTCCTGGTAAGTCGCGGACCTGGGCCCCGGTCTGTGCTACCAATGCTAACTCACGTTAGCTAGGTCAAACGGCAGTAGCGGTTCCGGTCTTCAGACAAATACGCACTTCTTTTCTTTCTCGTTGCCTTCTGCTGATAAATCTCTTAGAGCTCAGGTCACCGAGTATATCTCCAATAAGTCTGGATGAACGAAGTGAGGGTAAATTTGGTATGTAATCAGATGATTATAGATTCTCCAGCAGCAGTCGTGAGTATTTCCAACAACGGCTCAGACTAGCTTACTTTGTATTCCGATCTATCGGGTCGGTTGTGAGCATGCGCAGCAGAACGGCCTCATGCTGGTACTTGTAGTTTTATTTCGGATCACTGCCATTGTTTTTATTAGCTTGAAAAACTACATTTCCCGAATACCTTGAGACGGTGCTTTTTTTCAAATTTGATTTGTTTGTTAACAAAATCCCCTAAATCACGGAAGTTTCATTTTCACCTAAAATGTTAACAAAAAGGCAATAAAAAGGAGTTTCTAACGTATTTTTCAAACGACAAAGTTTTTTTTCATAAATGTGTTGATTAAACGTTAAGAGAACACTTTAAAGGTAACATTAAAATGATGTTTTCAAGTTTGAATTTAAAAAAAAATTAAAGTTGACTGGACGCAGGCCAGTTTGTCTAAAATGCAACTCCAAAAAGATTAAATCTTATATTGCAGGCTTTTCATTATTTCTCCACAGAATAAAATACCAAATATGAATCCATGGTCTTTCATTTTGTACTGAAAATAATGATAATTAAATCAGTCTAAAAATAAGTGGTCAACTAATTTCCTGTGGTTCATGTTAAGTATTGATCTAAATAAATTACTTAACAGACGTGCTTGGACTTACGAAAAGCCTGTGGTTGTAAAACATCCTATCTGGTTTGCAGTGTTTGGCCCACGCCTTGCACACACATACCCAAAAATGTCCCTTCCATCACGATACAACTGTCTCAATGATCCCTGTTCACACACACGTTGAACTGTACAGAAGAGAAAGGGAAATGTTGAGCCACTGGTATTTCAACATTTGTTCTCAGGTGAATTAGCAATATGCATTTTAATACTGGATTACACAAGATTGTCTTTTTGTGTCATCACCCTACAGCGTCAAACTGGGAAGTCTCGAAATGAAAACTCAGTAACATGCATGTGTATGAGTAAACAAGCTGGAAGAAAAAAGGGTCCCCAGAACACTGTTTGAAGCTGGAAAGGTGGCCAAATATAAACATATGTTATAATGTGTTTAGGTATGTCAATCATACATTTGATGATGAGCATCTATAGTCGGGTACCACTTCAGTTTGTTGCAGTAGTGACCAGCACACTGCAGCCAAAATGTTTCTTCAAGCTCTTGCCAAAAAGCTTGTTGTTGTTGTTGCTGTTTTGTTGGCTGTGTCGCTGAATGAGTCGATTTGAACACTTTATTTTTGCAAGAAAAAACACTGTACAGTTATTAGGTATACATCTGAACAAAGACACGCTTCTCTAAAGGTCTAACAGCTAGTGAGTAAGGAAATGGACAACAGGGACGAACCGTCGCCCCGCCGCAGAAAAATGCCATTTCTGATCGGACGCACTCAGAAGCCGTGAATCTGTTTTAACTCCATCTCCTTAGAGTTTGTTTGCGATGGTGATAAATACGTTGTCGTTTTTTCTCTCTCTCACCCTCACTCTCTCTCTCTCTCTCTCTCTCTCGAGCATGAATCACCTCTCGTTTCTCAGAACCTCCTCGCACATTTGCCACTCACTGAGTGTTGTCAGATGAAGTACAAAAATCAATAAACAATCAGAGTCATTTGAGCTTTTTTTCACCATTTCCTCGTAGAAATGTTTATATGCAACGTGTACATGAAGCCTGTAGAAAGTCAAGGCGCGTTTTTTCCTCTATATTTGATGGTGCAAGACACATGTTAAGAGTCTAGATGACACAGTAACACATCTTGAATTAAGAATGTCAGTAGCCCCTTATCCCATAAATGAAGATATATTGTTTTCCTGAATTCACCGTACAAAAATATAATATGCCTTCACTAAGTGGATATCATGAAGTCTATGGTAAACAGCAGACTTATGTCAGTCTTTGATAATCCTTTTCAAATTGTGAGTCCCTTACCGTTTGGCACTTTGGCACACCATGTGCTCACACGCTAACATAAATGAATGCAACCACTAAAGCGTCTATGTGAGAATGTAATACTTTCAAGAGAGGATTTGATTTTCTTTCTTCTTTTTTTCCCGTTTTTTTTAAATCTAACTTCTGCTTCATTGTGTTGAATGGCATTGTTTGGGGAAGATGACATTTACACAGTTTCCCCAGTGATGGCCAATTAGACGGCCTCCGCCGAAGTTTCAGTTGACACAGACATCGTTACTTTGGCTATTTTCACAGTGGTCTTAACGCAACTCTCTGCAGCCCGGTTGGCAGAAATGTTGGCATTTCTGTTCTGGCAGTCTGACTCGAGGCTATTGTCCAACTGCTGGGCACTGCCCCTGCAGGCGTGGCAGGAGCTGAGGAAGGCGTGCCGCAGGTCCTTGCTCCTCAGCGCGTAGATGATTGGGTTGACGGTGGAGTTGAGCAGGCAGAGCATGCTGCAGAAAGCAAACACTGTCTTGATGTCGTCATCCATCCTCCAGAAGAGGTCATAGACCATGATGGCGAGCAGTGGGCCCCAGCAGATGACCAGCACCACCAGGATGAGCACCAGGGTCTTGGCCAGACGGATGTCCATGCGTGCCTGTTCGGGGCGTGTCGTCTGCACTTTAGTCCCATCTGCTGAGTAGACAACGAGGCTCTTCTGGGAGGTGCGGCTCAGCATTCGCACGGCGTGGTGGTGCGCTTTCCACAGGATGTATATGTAGGCGTAGATAATGAAAAGAACCAGCAAGCTGGTGACACCGATCCAGAACAGCAGGTAGTTCTCGTCAATCAGAGGGAATATGTCTGAGCAAACAGAGTTGAGACGTTTACAGTTCCAGCCCAGCAGAGGTAGCACTGCGATGATGATAGAGATGCTCCACATCAAACAAAAGGCAATGACGGCCTTGGTCCGTGTCACAATGCGCCTGTAGGAGAGAGGCCGGTGTATGGAGATGTAGCGGTCAATAGCGGTGAGGAAGAGGCTCCCCACGGATGCGGTGAACGACGCCGTGACTCCACCCAGCTTGAAGAGGAAAACGTTGGGGCTGTCCTTCCTGTGGAAAACATGGAAGTCCAGAAAGCTGTACACGAATATCACACTTCCAAGCAGGTCAGCCACAGCCAGGCTGCCGATGAAGTGGTAGGACGGCCGGCAGCGGAGGGTGCGCGACTGAAAGATGACGCAGAGCACCACCAGGTTCTCCAGCACCGTGAAGGTACCCAGAGTCAGAGACAGCACAGCCACAGCCAGCTGCTGGCTGGGGGTCAGGATCATGAAACACTCCATGTCCATAAAGTTCTCCCCGCATTGTATAGTGTTAGTCTCATCTCTGAACGTGCTCCGGTTGCCAAACAAGTCAGTGGCATTGGTGGGGAAGAAGGGGATGCCTTTGAGGATGAGCTCCTCGTCCGAAGGCAC
Organism: Diplodus sargus; assembly: GCA_903131615.1. Taxonomy (NCBI): domain Eukaryota; kingdom Metazoa; phylum Chordata; class Actinopteri; order Spariformes; family Sparidae; genus Diplodus; species Diplodus sargus. The sequence goes on from CAEMYA010000010.1 coordinate 1,101,371, forward strand.
CTTGTCTGGGAAGGAGTTGCTGCGGAAGGCAGATAAGGGCTTCTGCAGAGAGAAACCCGCCTTGAAGTCTACATCATTGAGGGGGTCGTCATAGTTGGCGTCGTTGGAGCCCAGATACTGTAAACCAGATGTAATAGTCCGGAAGGTCGTATCCGCCACACCGTCCAGCACAGATTTCATGGCTGTGTCTGAGGGTAACACGGCAGTCTAAGACACGTGGGTAACCTACAAATTGATGAAAAACATTTTAGACACGCTTGAAAAAACCTAAAAAGGAATCCTGTGCATATTGTGACAGGAACATCTGCAGCGGTGCTCACACCTTCGACATGAAAAACACATTATCCACATCATGCAAACACTTTGTATTGCAGATACTTTAAATATTTGACGCATTTTAATACATTTAAAGAGTTTCTAGCACATCTGTCCCTTGAGATTTGATTATTCTCATGAACACTACATCACCTACCCTCCACCATCAACCCGTAAAATGATTTATTACTGATTCCTTCCTTTTGAAAAGCAAAACAAAACCTACTTATGAAAACAACATGAGCCTGAACGCCTCTTTTTTCTATCAGATGCAGACACAAATCCAATCCAAAGCCGATTGTTATAATATGTAAAACGATTAACAGCATATGCACGCTCTAATTGCAGTAATCTGATCAACTGCAGCACTAAAGATGTATATAATATCTGGATAATTGCCATTATATCATTTCAAAACTCATTTCAAATGTGTTAACTCATTTAAATACGAAGCTGGTTAGGAAGTCTGGAGATCTGTAGGGTGCAGATGTACCGTTAAAAAGCACAAATGCGTCCAGGAAACCGCCAAAAAAAGAACAAAACACTGACACTTTTAAACAACGCAAAGCCTTTAAATGTCTTATAAAAGCCGGGAAACAACATTAAAAACAGTAATCATACATTAAAAAGAAGAAAAGTGCTTTTTTTTTCTTTTACCTTACATAATTTTTCCAAGCGCGCAGAATCGCCCTTTATCGCCGCGCGTTTAATCCAAGTCAGAAGCGCATCATCCAACAAACAGATCTTACATAAAAAGCAGAGACAACCAAGCGTGTGCGTGTTAGAAAGAAACCACAACCTGGATCATAATTATAAGCTTCTTTTTTTTCTTCTAATTCTACATGTAACATAAGTTTTTTTTTTCCTTTTTTTCTTCTTCTCTAAAATGTCAGTAGAAGTGGTCTTGGAGTGCGCTCCAGCTTGGATACAGGTTGCTGCTGCTGCTGGCGGCTCCAGCGGCTCTCCACTCCTTCTCTCCGAGTCTTCACACTTATGAAGCGTCGCTCCTACAAGCCCTGTCACGTGTTTCCATATAGCTTTATCTGCCCAACCCATGAGGCTGTCAAGTGCGCTGCACAGGAACAAGGGAGACGACAGTGGAGGTGGAGGCTTATACAAAAAAAAAAAAAAGAAAAAGAAAAAAAGGATCTGATTTGAATCCCCCCCTCCAAAGCTCCTCTGAGCAGACTCGGAGAAAGAAAGCAGCCCCAACACAGCACAAAGCCGCAGAGAGATTGGATTAAGAACAGTTTAGAATAGACGCCTTATCTCCTTAATTCACCAGGTAATTGCATAATTCTGACTTTCTCTGGGAACCAAAAGCCTGCATTTCGACAATGAATTTCCAAACTTTCTTTTCTTTTCCACGCATTTAACAGGCAGACCGAGGCTGCAGACTGAGCTGTCAGTCAGTGAGTGCATGTTTATTGTGTGCATAATTAACTCAAAAGAACAAAAAGCTTTATCATGTGCATGTTGGCATCCTCACACCTCTCTCCCCTTTAATGACTGTTTTTTTTTACTCTGTACGTTTCAAAAGAGATTTTCTGATCCAAACACAATTATTCTGACTACTTAAAAAGTGACTCAGCGTTTGCATTTAGCTTAAAATAAATAAATAAATAAATAAAACATATCAAAGGGCCAAAAACTTCATCAAGATGCTTACATTTTTTTTTTAAATTAAGAGGATAGCCCAGCTCAGCACATCCAATCAGATTACACGCCCAAATTAACAAGTCAGATCCTGCCATGACTCACAATAACAAATATGGCCTTTGCTGCACGGCCCTAATAAAAACAGATTCAACACGCTGATTACAAATGATCTAATTTCCATTTATTCATTTGGCCATATCCATTCAAACATGCAGTGATGTTTTTGTTCTTCTTCCTCTTCAAACCCTCTTACACAATCGCAGGATCAGCGGTCCAGGACGAGGAGGCAGGAGTTGAGTGGCTGCGCTGTCGCAGATAAAACCAGAATAGATAACAGGACATTTTGCTGCCACAGATCATAAAACCTTGAGCCACATCAGGACAGAAATGAGGGCCATGGCTCTATCATCAGAGGTGTAATTATGGCCGCCGTCAGCAAAATGATCGTGTTCAATGTGCAGACATAGCCTTTATAAAGCGTTAACTGTAAGTAAAGATGTGCATCATTCCATTAAAACAAGGTGCGTCACAACAAACTACCTCTTATGCAGCCAGGTATAAGCTTAATAAAAAAGATATTAACGTTAGCTTTTTATGGTTCTATAGTTTAGTTGTTATTTAGGAAACTGCCAGATGTAACTGTTACGTAGCTAACTGAGCTAGACGAGCTAAATGACAAAACATTTAAATTTTAAATCAAGGTTAGCTTGTTATAGATTTTTCACAGACAAACCAAATAACTGCAAGGTGTAACTGTCGTGTAGCTAGCTGAAAGAGCTAACTGACACAGTAAACGTTAGCTCATTATAGTTCTTAAAGAGTTTAGTTGTAACTTCATATTTACGCAAAGCTGCAAGAAATAACTCACAGACTTAAGGTTAGCTCCTTGTAGTTCGCATAGAGGCTAATTGATTTTTAGTACACTGCCAATTGTAACAGTAGCTAGACGAGCTAAATGACAGAATTAACGATAGCATTAGCGTTAGAGTTTTTTCACAGACAAACCAAATGTCTGCAAGGTGGAACTTTTTTTGTAGCCAGCTGAAACAGCTTACTCACATTTATGCAAAGCTGAAAGAGATTATAGTTCTTGTAGAATTTAGTTGTTATTTAGTACACTGCCAGGTGGAACTGTTACGTAGTTAGCTGAGCTAGATGAGCTAAATGACAGAATTAACATGAAACAGCTAGCTCACATAATCAACATTAACTTGTTGAAGTTCATATAGTTTTGTTGTAACCTTATAATTATGCAAAGTAACTGTCAGGTGTAACTGTTGTGTAGCTAGCTGAAAGCGCTAACTCACAGAATTAACAGTGGCATGCTATGGTTCTTAAAGAAGTTGGTGGTTACTATATAGGCTTATTTAGTAGGCTACACTGCCAGGTGAAACTGTTATGTAGCTAACTTGAGCTAATTAATGCTATAATTGGGTAACTGTAACTAAATAAGCCCATTTACACCAATTAACAAGCCAGATTGTGCAATTAATCACAATATAAATGCAGACTTTTCACGGCCCTAATAAAAACAGATGAAACTCACTGATTATAAATGATCTAATTTCCATCTGGCCATATCCCTGCAAATATGTAGTGATATTTTTGTTCTTCTTCCTCGTTACACTGTCTTACACAATTCTAGAATCAGTGGTCCAGGATGAGGAGGCAGGAGTTGAGTGGCTGCACGGATGAAACCGGAGTAGATGCATTAATGGGACATTTTTCTGCCACGGATGAAAACCTTCTGCCACTCAGAATGGAAATGAGGCTATGGCTCTATAATCGCAGGTGTAATTATGAGTATCGCTCAGCCACGGCTAATGAATCCGTCTGAAATGAACAAAATGTTACATCCCGACATGAGAAGTCATTTATGGTCAGCAAATGTCCGAAAAACACAGATGTTGAGGGGCTCATTTTCTCTCTGCATTTATTAATCTTTTTAGGCTTTATTTAATGCTGGCTCTCATGCTAATCAGTGTACGCAGCTGAGTTTCTTGTAAATCTCCAAGCTGATTCTCAACAATCGTAAAGCAAACAGAAAGAACACATTATTTACAGACATGATCTGCTGGACCAGATACAGATCAAAGCTGAGCTCCACGCGCTGACTCAAACCTGCGAGCAACCCAAAATAAAAGCCCTCTTCCTTGTTGATAACTGATCAGCTGTAGCAGAGTAAGAGGCGGATAAATACCTCGTGCTAGGAAACATTAAAGGCAGAGAGAAGAGAAACACTGGTTCACTTCCTCCTGTTCTGGGTTTCTCCGATTGCACGCTTAAAGTAGTGATCTTGCAGCCTGCAGCCTGCCTCTTAAACCTGTGCAGGAAAACATCACCCACATACACACTTTCACTGTTAGAGAGCATCCACATGTGATGTCTCAGTGCATTCCAGGAGCAATGTTTTGATCATGTGCTATAGTTTTCTTTTTCACTGATTGTTCCTTCTTCGTTTTCATGACAACTTGAGTGCTACATTTCTGTGAACATCCACGGAAAGCTCATGAAGTTCTTTCAGTTAGTTTTATAGGAAAGAAACTGTATCTATGAAGCAATCTTTTATGAGCAAATCCATATCTCTGCCATCTCAGTGATGCTTTTCTCTGTGCATTATGTGCTTGAGCCCTTGTAAAATTGTAAGAACAATAAAACATTTTTATAGAGCACTGAGATGAGAATGTGTTGTTTATGCTGACGTTTTAGATCAATGAAAAATTAATGATGTAGATATTCAGCTATATGACATTTGGCTGGTTATTGATGATGAATACCAATCAAGAGATTACAGCCATACGAGCAGCTTTCTGAGCCTTCTGGGCATGCAGAGGCTTTGAACTAGATGTCAATGTCAGCATTCTGACATGTTCACAGTGAGCATGTTGATGTTTACCATGTTCAGTTCAGTAAGTTAGCAAGATAAAATGAGCTTATTGGTTCTAAACACAAGCTGAGGTTGATGAGACTGTGCAATTAGTTCTGCATTGATTAAAGTGTAAGTAAATTAAGGTTTTCCCCTGTCATCTGATCTTTTCCTGATTTAATAGCAACTTTAAAAAGACGCTGGAAAATGGAAATCCGAAGCGACACTGGATCATATTTCAAGGTTAAACAACAGCTTTGATAAGCCGTTAGCTTGCATAAGACAACAGCTAACGTCATCCACTTCCTAACTAACCTTACTATTTGATAGTGTTAGAGTTTCACTATGGGAATTAATTCCAGTCATTTTAAAATATCAATGTACATCTTTGACAAATTTATATAAACCTGGAAGTGAACCCTGGTTGTAATTTCATGGTAAGGAAATGGTAAAACGCTAACCTTATCCAATAGGTCATCATATGTGTTATTTTACATTGACATATGGCCCAATGTCCTCAAGATTTTCACTATCCATCATCTTTTCAGTTGCTTATCAGTTGAAATATTGTAAAATGGAACAATTTGTCAGATTTCCTACATATACATGACATATGACATGAAACACAGCAGGTTATCATTATCCCAGCATTTGAGCTTCCCGCCCTGGGCATCAGGAGATTGCCAACATTGACAATTCATCTTGAGGGAGACATGAATGCCTGTCAATAGATATTACAGTTGATATATCACTTGATAAGTGAAGTGTTTGACCTGCTGGAGGCACTGGATGAAAAGTCAAAGGATCACCACAATTATTAGGATTCGGCATCTGGGAGCCATGAATGTCTGTACACAACTCTATGACAATCCATCAAGTAGTCGTTGAGATATTTCACCCTTGTCCAAAAAGTTGGACTGAGCGATGGACAAACCAAGAAATGGAAGGTTCATCAGCAACAGCAGTTCTTAAAGCAACCATATTTTATTTTAACTGTAGATTTTACTTAAGCTTATTTGACAGCATGCTGCAATTAGATTTTCTTTTCTTGCACGTTATTTCCACAGAATGCGCAATTAAGTATTCACACCCGCTTGATTGATAACCGGCAGTAGCTATATATGTCTCTGTGTGACCGATGTCTCTGAAGCAATCCTCCCGTCACCCGTGTGTAAAGTAATTGTCTCTCATGTCTGCTTAGAGATGCAGCACCAATAAAAAATATAATTTTACATCCAGGCAACCATGTAGCAGCTGCAGGCATGGTGTAGAATGAAATATCTTTCTTACACTAAACATAAAATCCTGATACAGAAAAAATAAACTGTTCCAGTAAATGTCCAGTAGGTGTTGAATATAATTAGAATTCCATCAGCTTATAATTCTGATCCCAGCCACTGAGACTTTGTAATATCCACCACATGGAGCAGTTAGACTTTAGGCGGCAGGGTTTCTTGCCAAACTGACTGGTGTACTGTGACAGTTTCCTCTGACTTGGTTGGCATGCTAACCTGTTAGTGAGCAATGAGTGATGGCTCAAGCAAAGCTCACGGCCATCTGCGTTTCAGTTGTGGTACATAACGTTTTGTCCTCCGGTGACTCACTTTGAGTCCACGTATTAAGACAAAAGAGCCGGTGGGGTGGTGGAAGAAATGCATTCAGTAGAAATACTTGCGTGATCCAGTTGTAATTCAATTAACTGATTGCTATTCAGTGCTAAATGTCAGCCTCCTCACTTCAGGCCTGTTCGGTAAACACTTCGAGCATACTAATATGTATAAATGGAAAATGACTTCCATAATGAAACAGAATTTATTTCTGAACATGTCCACAACACTATTGTACAATAGTACAAATCATATAAAATATTACAACAGTAAGGTGCAGGAGCCATTACACAAGCTGTTTGTAAATTCAGACGGCCTTTATAACATGTTTGCCAAGTGAAGACTTACACATCACTACATTAAACATGTTATGCCACACAACTACTTCTGGAGGCTAGCTGTAGCAAGATTTTTACTTACAGACCTTACAGCTGTAACTTAATAACTGCCAGGTGTATAACTGCTGTGTAGCTGAAGGGGCTAACTGACAGACTTACTATTATGTTAGCTTGCTAAAGTTCTCATAGAGTTTAGTTGTAACTAAATATTAACACCTAATAACAGCCAAGTGTAACTGTAACACAACTAGCTGAGCTATTTAATGAGCGAATTGACAGACATCACGTTAGTTTGCTATAGTTTTTTTTTATAGAGTTTAGTTGTTATAACAAATACATACACCCAGTAACTGTCAGGTGAAATGTTGTGTATCAAGCTGAATGAGCTAACTGACTGAATGAAGTTAGCCTGTTACAGAGCTGAGTTATTACTAAATAGGCCTATGTACAATTGTTAAGTTGTAACTAAAAATTTACATCTAATGCAGGTTGGGCTAGTTGGGCTAACTGTAAGAATTGACATTGACTTGCTACAGCGTTAGTGCTACTGGTAAGTTGTTTGCCTGCTCCTTTTTAGTAGGCCGTTGTGTAGCTAGATGAATGAGCTAACTTATAGAATTAACATTAGCTTGCTAAAGTCCTTGTACTGTTGTGTCAAAAAGGGCCAATCTATGCCATGGAACTGCCAGGTTACTGTCATGTAACAAACTGAGCAAGATGAATGATATTATTCATGTTAGCCTGCTATAGTTTTTATAGGGGTAAGTTGTAACTAAATATTTAAACCGAGCAACTAAACAGTAACTTACCAAGCTAACTGACAGATATAACGTTGCTAGGCTGACTTGGCAGTTAGTTTAATACATTTAATAATGTTATTTTTTGAAAGGTTTGATAAGCTTGATGCTGCAGTGAAAGTCCTGTTTCATTGTTCTCTCTTAGCAATGACAATAGGATTTGCAATGGAGCGCTGCAGGTTAAATCCATGAAGTGCTAAGTGCCTCCTTGCCTCACATGGTTCAAATTGAGATGCTGAATTTGAGGCAGAATATGAGTTTACTTAGGGCTCATAATGCATTTTGCACCAGCCTAATATCCTGCGTGTCTGCTGCAGGTTATTTCACATTCAAGGGTGTCTGAGGAAGGAGCTCTGACTGACAGAATATGAGCCAGAATCCCTGAGACCTTACAAATGCACCAGTAACAACCTAATCCATATGGCAGCCCTACGCAGGTTTAACAAACAAAATCTGTCTGGGATTCCTGCATTCATCCAAACTTTATCCCCCACTGGTATTCCCCCTGATCTGAATCTTGAAATTGCACTAGAGTTCAACTGCTTCAACTAAATAGGCTAAACCAGTGTTTAAGGTTATCACATCACCTATGCATGAGTCAGCTTCAATTGAAAATAGGCCACATACACTGTCAGCAGGGATCTACTTTTGTCTTTTTGCAAGTAAGCAGTTCAACTAACCTAATTTGTCACGTGTGGCACTTGCTCAAATGATGAAAAACTATAGAGACGAATGAGCCGTTGTGTGGTGCCTCCATAAGTACATGCAATCCAGCTACAAACTCTGTGTGATAATGTTTCAGACCTGCAGCTGCATTATGGGTTCATGACAAATTATGGTTCACTCCAGTTCTACGGCGACGCTGAACCTTTGCATAATTATGCTAAACACTGAATATTCAGCAAGTGTGATGGTTAGATTTGATTGGTTTCAAAACAGTAGTTATGGGGTCAACTGTTGATGAAACTCATCTGTATCTATTGTGGCTGGAGAAGACGCTCTGAATGAAATTATTGGTACATGGATGTTTCCATAGGGGCGGCTCAGTGGTTAGAGCGGGTCATCTAGTGATTGGAAGGTTGAATTCCGGCTCCCCCTAGCTGCATGTCAAAGTGTCCTTGAGCAAGATACTGAACCCCAAATTGCTCCTGATGAGCAGTTGGTGCCTTGCATGGCAGCCTCCGTCAACAGTGTATGAATGTGTGTGTAAATGGGTGAATGTAGCATGTATTGTGAAGCGCTTTGAGCTGTCGTTAGACTGGAAAAGATGCAATACCATTTACCATGGTTAGCCCTTACCCCCCTGAAAGCCTCTGAAAGTTTAGAAGGACACCCAATATTGAAATGCTGCCAGCCAGATACTGGGCTTGTTTATGCTTTTATTGACTGGATTTTTTGAATTTGAAAGCACTTTAATATAGTGCAAATCAAACAGCTTGCTTGAGTAAACAAACTTAACAGAAAGATTGACAGCGCAGGTAAGAGTAAGGCCTTTAATGACTCAAATGAAGACTTAAAAGGTTCCTTAAAGGAGCAGTTTGATCAGTTGGGATCAAATGTATGTGTACATTTGTCTAGGTATTGGTAGATATGACAAATTGCTAGTGACAGGTTTTAAATACATATGTAACATCTGTACTGATCCTGTATCAACATGCTCTCACAATTATGGCAGCTTGGTCAGTGGCCTTGACTCTCTACTTCCCCCTCTGGTGTCAGTTTTTTTTTACCTGAAGTACTCTGCGTTCATGTAAGATACAATATACATAATATGCAATGTCCAATATGATTTTCAAGATAAAGCTTTCTGAACACATATGATCACTTCTGGACTGTAATCATCAAAAAGTCACATGTTGGTTTGGTTTGGTTAGATAGACAGATATTCATGGTCCCAAGAGGATAACTTCGACTGTGTTGGTGATTCTCTCACTTTTTCTTTGGTGCCACCCGAGGGCCAAATTTGTTCACTTATTTTGCAAAATATCTCAACATTTCCAAGACGAATTGGTACAAATTTGATATGGACATTCGTGTTCACAGGTGATATATCCTTATGGGCTTTTTCTCTAGACTTTTGTTACATTTTCGCTATTTTCAGCAAGTTACACCAGCTTGGCATGAGAACAATAGGTTTTGTTTAATGCAAGTATAACGACAGATACATTGTCTGTTGTGTGATTTTTAAGCAATGTGTGTAAACACGTGTAAGTGTAAAGACATGTTCAGTATCTTCAATATGTCGGTACAAAATATGTGAACACACTGTATGTTTTTTCATTTGTCACAAAGTAATAAGTCAAAGTGGATGTTGGAAGAGAGGCATATTGGATATAATAAGAAACTAAGTGCATTGCAAGCAGGGGAAAAAGGCAAATCAGCATTTGTTTATCTCCCTGTTCCTACAAAATATAAATGAAATGTAATAAAGTTGGGACGTCTCACATGAATGAGCAGCTCTCTGCTGCTGTATGTGGACTGATGATACTGACTCTGCAAGCGTCCTCATACACATTTGATAAATCACGTTAGTCAGAAAGACTAATGCGGGTGAACACACTGCACTCAGGATCAGGAGACGCAAAAACACGTCACACTTTATCACGTGCAAGCCTCCGTCGGCTGCATGTACATCCTATAATCCTAATGAAAGAAGCGTGTGTGCAATCAAACTCGACTACAAAGCCACAAAAAGAAATGTATGTAATAGGATTGTTTTTAATTGCAAGTATGTAAGAATAAGTATTTATCTTTGGAGCTGACTTGTCAGAATTATATAAATTCTTAGCTGCCAATTATGTTTTAATGGTTTAAAGGATTTCTTTTCATACATAAACATAACTGTAATAATGAACAGTTTGAAAGCCAGCCGCCAGGAAGAGCACCAGGCCTTGAAGCAATTTCTCATAGTGGTCGAAGCACGTAATTACATCGTCACATGATGCACTCTGGGCAAAAAATACTTTTTCCCATAAGCTTACATTGTAACAGAAGCATCTGCAAAACAATGGATTTTTTTGAGCGACAAGACTCCCACAAAATGACCTAACAGAATTTTAGCTATTCCTTTACGGATCTGATAACATCGGGAAAAGCTTGAAGAACCACAACATGAAATTGTTGTTTTATCAAACGTTTTGCGGCTTCATGTGCCACTGAGCAGCCTCAGAGAAACAAACTGGGCTCTGCATCTGATGCTGTATCCAGATTTCTCTAATTAGGTCCATGGTTTTGTTTATTGAATTGTTATATGAGATATTCCTGATATCCCATTAATGAAAGGTCACTGGATGCATATCTGAAGGTTTAATGACATGTACGTGTTGTTTCGGCTGTTTGTCCTCCCGGCTTCATTGGACCGTAATCTTCAATGTTCACTGAAGCAATTTGCATTTCAGCTTGACAAGAGTTCAGACGAGGATCGCCACCTTGTGAGTCAGAGCTCACAATCCTCCCCGAACAAAAAGGCCTGTCCCATCCAGGTGACGGGGGCAGCAGCCATCTTGCAGCTTAAGTCTTCCGAGGGTTTAGGAAACACAGTGAGACTGACTGTCTGACAGATAAGAGCAGCTGGTGAAGATGCCCACTGGCTGCCTCCTGTTTGAAGGAGCTCCGGGAAAGACTGCCTGGGAGGGAGGAGACCTCAGGGCTGACCCGGGACACACTGGAGGGCCATGGATCCCATCTGGACTGGGAATGCCTGAGGCTCCAACTCATTAAATTGTACAACTCACCAGAATTTAAAAAAAGGATTACATCGCTGTTTAGTCCACGGGAACAGGACAAAAGTAATTAGTAATGGGTTATACACAAATTTTATGCCAGGAGGCCTCGGATATTGGTTCATCTTTATTCTTCAAACCACTGCGAGACATCTTGGGATCTCCTTTGTGCTGCGAAACAATTATATTCATGACATTTTGTCCCAACAGACACCAATTACTTTCATTCTTACTAAGTGTGAACTCTGAGTCGTGCATTCACAGGTAATGATTAATCACCCCGAAGATTATGATTTGGTCACAACAAACTTTTAAGGGTGGACAAAAAAATAGAAAGAAAGAGGCATCTGAGCACAATAATGACTGTGTATCTGCAGCTCTTCCTCCTGGGGTAACTATCAGCAAGTGATACCAATATTGATAGAGGCAATAACAACAACCTCTGTTAATATGAAATCCTATTGCTGCCAGGAGACTTTTGTCCTGCAGCCTTGTATGAGACAAAAGCAAGGATAGAATAATTTAATTGAATTAAATTTGATCTGCATGTTCGCAGGATGGTTAAAATCACCAAAAAGGGGCAAACAAAAATGAGAAGTATCCATAAAATTGTGTTTTACGGCTCTGAGATGCTTTAAAAACTCAAAACACTGGTTCCCAATCATTTTGGCTTGTAACACTTTATGGTGTCTTACCTTCCCGGCTGCACAAGAGCTGTGGGCTGTTTATTCCATTGATCTTTATTTCTATATAAATTCAAGTGAACATCCGAATATATACCGAATACGTCAGGCTGAACTTTTGCATTAAATGATGCACAGAACTGGCGAAGCATTCCAAATCGATTGACCACGGCCATGAAAGTATGGATTCACAGATTTAAAATATTCCCCCGTCATTGGTAACGTCATATCGCCGCTGTGAAATGGTGGAGAAAGCTCACACATTAAACTGACGCTCGACGCTTTAAGGAGCTGCTTTTTTCTAATCTAAAACTGATTTCCATCCACAGCTTTCTGCTCGTAGAAATCAGGTTCTGTATGAGCATACATTTCTGCCTAACTTTAAACTGTCAGTAAAATCAAGTCACTACAGTATATGTCATAGCAGAATTCGAGCTTCCCGACCTGAGCATGACGTCAAAGAAAATTGATAGCTGTGTGGTCTTAACGTGCTTTTTAAAGGACATTTTAAAACCCATCTCCTCTTGAGGGAAAACCCAAAATGCAAACAGAATATTTATTAGACAATCAGTGATGGAAAAGACACACTTACAGTTAATTCACTGCAGATTTAGAGAGTTATCTAATCCGGGCATCAGGCCTGTACATTACTCCAGATCATAGATAGAGATTTGAACATTACGAAACTGGAACAAAATAACAACCAAACATTTGTGTACCAGCCAAAGCAAAGCTCACACTCACTGCCCTACTGTATGCACCTACCTGCCTGTCTGTGAAGTGCAAACATCCCATCTCTCCACTGAACTGGCACAACAGCCTTAGATATGCTGTTGGCATGACAACCAGTGAGGATTGAAATGACGAGTCACATGACACAGCCAAGGTTGAACACAGACAAAGCAAGAGAACATAATCATCTTTTCCACAGGGAAAGACTTCGCAAACAGTGAGCGTTGCACCAAAATAGGGGCCAATAACAAGATGTTCTTTGCCAATTATCCCAGGGACATCCAGTAGGTGCCACGATGCCTCCTCTGCTCAACAGAGCTGAAGTGGGTGTATACTCCAGCCCAGCACATCGTGATCCGACAAGTGTTACCGAGCCGAGCGCAAATGGTGCATTACAGCTCCTGGAGGAGAGGTGAGGAGACAAAGAACAAAAGAAAACACGAGTAGAAAACAGTAAACATCTGTCATCTGAACCAAGGCTAAGCCCGTCCCTTTGGACGAGATGTTGGTGCCGCTGCATCACGAGGCTGAATAGCAGGCCTCTGGATAGATATGGTCATGGAGAGCTGATCCCAGCTGGAGTGTGAGCACTGAGCGGCTGCAGTCATTCACAGTCAGATACCAGTCCCCCGAGACTTCAGCAGAGGACTCACAACCTTTACTGAGACAGGACTAGATCCTCGGTCAATAACACGTTACATTGTGCATGGCTTTCGTTGGAACATGAATATAGGGGTCACATAACTGGAAGCCAGATGTTGTTTTTTTATGTCGGTACTGATGAACAAGACAGGCGTTAAAAAAACTTTTCAATGCATGTTGTTTTATATTTCCCTTTATGTCACAATCGAAGAAAGAGGTAACTCAGTCAAAAATAAAATGATGCAGATGCAGCAGCCGGTAGCTCCAACAAATGTGCAACATTTTTGTTGTATTACCAATGACAAGAAGTACATGAATCAACACTGGAGAAGAAGGTTGATGAGGTTTTAATCCAAACAGTTTTGGATTGAAGTCGGGGAAGTCACATAGCAAGAGCCATGCTAATCATTCTTGTATTAAAGGCTGCTCTTGGCTAACGCTTGATCTTTACAGAGACCCGTCTCCACCACAGCATCTCAGAACATCTTTACACAAATGTTTCCAGAACATCACAGAACATCTAACCTTTGTCCACCAAAGTCTTCACAGAGACTTGTCTCCACCACAACATCGTGGATCGAGCTGTTGCACTTGATTTACGGACCGTGTTCCAAGCCAACAGAGAACAGGACAAGGTGAGACGGACTCTGTGTTTTTATATCATTGACGCTTGGTGCTCTAACACAGTCGATCGATGGACAGCGTGTCACAGATGTCAAACTGCGAATGTGAAGACGACCACATTATAATCACAAACTTGTTGTTGCTGTTTAAATTCACCCAACACAAATTCAAATATATGTATATAGTGTATGTTCTAGGTGTCTTCTCCAGAGAGGCCATTGTCGCAAAAATCAAATGCACTGAAGCTTTTCAAACTTCCATTTGAATTGAATGAATCTCTCGCAATATTGATGGAAATGGCATTCAGCACTTTTATGCCTCAGTAAACTGGAGTCTGATCAAGGACAAGGGCACTGAGCGCAGAGTGTATGTGGTGCAGTATACAGTAGTACGCATGCAAGAGACATGGTGCTTTATTAGCCACCATGTCTTAATAGCAAATGAGGAAAAGCAGGTGTATGAGCCACGCAGATAAAGCTGATATTTCACATGAATATCCCTTTCAGTTTATGATCTCCTCCCTCTGCTTCACTCACACAAGCGTTCAGTTTTAACACACTGGTGGACACAAATTTGTTAGCAAACCTCTCTCTCGAGGCATTGCCAGACGTACTTATGAAACCACCAGACATTTTCGCTTCAAAATTTAAACGAGGTCATTTTTTGTGCTTTGGCAGCTCCAAAATGGGCACTTACACAGTTTTGTACCCAAAAATGCACACAGCCTGCAAGGTTTCTGTGGACAGAGCTCTCAGTCACTGCTGTTGGGACACAGATTGTGTTTAAATTCACCAGCTGTCTAACTCAGCGTCAGTATCCGAATTGTGAAAACAGAGCAAATCTGTAACATTTCAGCTGTTTCAGTGTGACACACTGTTCTCTGTTTCAGTCTCACTTCAGTTAAGGCTGTGTTTTTGGTTAAAATGTTGCATAGTGTTATTGGCTAAGGCTATTGTGTAACATTTTGGGAAATAAGCTCCTTGAGAGTGCGATGAAAAGATTACTACCAGTCTCATGTCTGTACATTAAACAGGGCTCCAGGCACAGTTTCTACACTGGCTGCAGGTGCACAAGCACATCATTTAGATGAACCCAATAATACATTTCAACACAACACATTATGACAGTGATTGTAAACAGGAATAACGTTGCATATACATGTTTTTCTTTATCTAAATCCCAGTATGGACAGGAAAGAACACCAATTATTTAAAGTTTGAACTGCTTTGACTGATAACTCCGTGGGTGACTTTTAGCTACCTTTAGGAACAAAAACAACCATGGTGCTGCTGCTCACTACTTAGCTAAATAAGGAGCTTCATGGCAATTGTTAAGATAATAAACATATGGTAAAATATAAGGTATTATCATAGTCATGCTATAAAATGCTATTCTATGCAATGATATAATAATCTCTGAGTCAGATCAACCCCATCCGCCTTCATGTGCAGACTTTGGGTACATCCCAACCCTCTTATTTGATGGTTCCTCAGCTGAGCTAGAAGTGGTTCTGATCCACCATCCTGCAGACCATCCCAAAGCTCTCAGGTTAAAAGATACTCAAGAACAGTTTGCCCAGAAGCCGGTCTTTTTTTTTTTTACTTTCTCTTGCATAGTTCCTTGTGTCTCTCCGTGCCCCCTCAGTCGAAGGGGACCAAGACGAATGTGGATGCAGCTGAAGTGACTTGAGAAGGACCCTTTGTTTGCTTCAACAGATTCTTCTCGGGAGGACTATCTCCTCTCTTCCACTGTAGCGTAATCTGCCCTCCAGCGTTTATTTAATTCCAAAAAATCCAAAGTAGAAAAACAGCATCTTGTGTTTTTACAGAGTGGTTTATGAATCTATTTATGGATTAAACAAATAACATATGGCTTCAATTAGTGAGCTTCATAGGTGTTGTCGCAGATGTTTTATTATAACGCTGGAGAGAAACAGGCTAGCTGCTTCCCCCACTTCCAGCTTCATGAGGTGGTGTTAAGTTAAGCTAACTGGCTGATGGTTCTAGCTATTCACCATGCAAACATGAGCATGCTATCAGTCCTCGGTGCAAGAGGCGGTGCAGTGTTAAATCCAACATTTTAGAGCAAGAACAGAAAGAGAGGAAAGAGAAGACAAGAAAAAATTAAGTATGCTATATCGCCAAAATGCAACTCTGTGATGACTAAAAGAATCAGGCTTAAATCTGAACTACAGCGACAAAAAGGCCGTCACTAGTTTCCACTTTTCATGCAGACTGTGTCCTGATATGATTTATGAACGCAGATTGCATTTACCATCCACAGCCACATTAAAATCCGATTTCTCTCTGCTGATAAGCAGATGCAGATAAGGTCGGAGGAAGAAACTCTAATCACTGTTTGGGTTCAGCTGGGAGGATGCCGCAGTCTTATTGTGATAGGTCCAAAATTAAGACAAAAATAAGAAGACAGCAAATGGGTTTCTGAACTTCGACAGCAGCAACACAAATTCGGAGCCCTGGAGTATTTAGTCGAAAAATGAATACACAGAGGAACAATTATGCACAGCAGCATTTTAAGCAGCGACGAGAAGCTAATGAGAATGAAAATGCATGCGCAAGTAGTTGGAAAAACCTGCACTTAGGTAGTTCTTTAAATTGCTGTGTTACTCACAAACAAGTGCTCAGCCCACTTACAGGACAAAGATACCACTGCAGCAATGAAACTTTTTGCTCAGACAAAAAGACAACGTTATACATAAAACATTACATCGCTAATGAAGATCTCGGTCTCCTGCCACAAGCTCTGTAAATAAGATCTGCTTCCACTGTACGCATTTACACAGTAATTGCACTTGTAGGTTGCCAAATAAAAGCATCAACCAAAGGAAACGATACAGCAAAACACGCATTCCCACATGGACACAAAAAACACACAAACAAACCAGAAAAACAGAACGAACAAAACAATAAAAAAACATTTAAAAACAAACAAACAGAGAAACAAGAACAGATGCCGGTGCCAGTTTTTACAGGTCAACTCTTTCAGACAATACAGTCACCACTGGTTATCATTGAGCAGGCGTTGGGTCAATTCCCTGGTGTGTTTGCGGCAACAGGATCTGTCGAGCCAAAACAAGTCGGGTTTTGTACCTTAAACTAACCAGACCGTAAGCACAGCGTTGTCACAACATGACATTTTTATTTGAACCTAAAGAAGCGTAAAATTGCAACGCATCCGTGGTTTGCAGAAACATATTACTAACATTTATTATGGCGCTTAATTATGATCTTTTCTAATTTTCTAATTAGTACTCGACCTCAACTGAGAACTTCCAACACCCGTAAGAAGACTTTAATTTGCAAAAATCTCCCTGGTTCAACTGCACCTGTGCATGAATGGACACAGAGAGATCTTACGGTTTAATTCTGCACCACATTAGGCTCTACGCCATTTGTTTTAGCTAATATGTTCGCAATATACGGTTGTACCAAACATTACAGGGCAGTGTTTGGATGACATATACAAGAAATGAGATGAAAATGAAGAAAATATGCGATGAAAAATGACAGCACGTAGCAAAGTGCACCGTGTTGAGATTACTTTTCCATTTATACCCCGAGGTGTCTCTGTCTGTGCCTGCTGCATAAGCAGACAGCTCGGCGAGGGTGTTGACGTCACGGATTTAGATTGTACAAAATGTACAGGTCTGCTTCTGTCGATCATTTTAACACCCCGACAGGAAGAGCCACACATTGCCAGGTTAACGTTAATCGATGGAGGTTGTGCCGATAGAAAACCAACCCCTTGATGTTTAAGGTGAGGTGGAGCGGAATACAAACGCATGCACAGAGTTTATAATCCGGTCACTCTGTTGGCTCCCAGCTGAACCCATAACACTGATCTGTGACGGCAGTGTGTGTGTGTGTGTGTGCGCAGCCTCAGAGGTTGGGAGGTTTTGTCTAAGATGGAGTTTAGGTTGAGCGTCGCAGGCAGGCTGATGGAGATGGAGGCTGCTGTGGGAAGCGAGGCTGAGGCCAGACGGACAAGCTGGAGGAGGGGCGGCTGTCATCCCCCCACCGCTCTGCTATTTACATCTTCAACAGACTCTGTGCACACACACACCATGTTGTCACAATACAGACACTTTTGTCTTACTTTTGAGAATAGAAGCGGAGGAGGAGGTTTGGCACAATCTACAGAGCTGTGGCTGAGCTGACAGGGAGCGGAAAGGTTGCTCATATGCCAGGAAGTCAAGAAGAGGGAAATGTTGGGCTTTGTTAAGGCACATATTCAATAATTTGATGTATTTGCCGTCTTTGTTATCTTTGAATCAGGGGGCGTAAAGTGGTGAGGGGAATTCGTTTACATAAGTTTCTGTTTATTTGTAATTTTGAATTGTTACGTGAAGTTTTGCATTACTCGACGTATTTAAAACAATACTGGAGTCTCTGAAAGGAACACATCATTCAGTCGACCTCTGCAGTTGCAAAAATATTTTTTCACGCAGCTTTAATTGAGCCGACACTTCAGATGTCACTTCAACTTTGAAGCAAATTTGTTAAAAAATATGTCAGATTAAATAATTGAGTTGCCAGAAGTGAAAAGGAAGGAGAGTCAGAAGGAAAATAATGAAGGGGAAAGCAGCTGCTGACTGCGGAAGGAAGTGTGAGAACACAGCTTGTGAGCAGTGTTTCTGAACGGTTTAATATTGGTGTGCAACTTAACCAGTTTGCTAAGTCTCCAGCAGTTTGACTCGGCAGATATGCAGCAGGTTTAAGCTCATCTCGGGCCTGCTGTGTATTTCAAAATGCCCTTTTGTTATGGAGACATCCACAACAACCTCTTAGCTACAGTTATAATAATTGCAGTTCAGAAAATGCATTTGTTCACTGCTTGATTAAGTCATTTGTACAGCTGTGGTAACAGATGTGTTAAAAGAGGATGGGGCCCCACAGAGGCGGCATATCAACGGGACCTGGATCTTTGTGCTGCACCACTGCTGCGGATAATTATTAAATTTATGCTCAAGCCATCGATTTGAGCCCTGAAAGAGGTCTTAGGACTGACAAACTGATACCCAAACAGAGCCAGGACTGAGGAGACTGTGTGTGTCCACACAGGTGGCACCAAACTCCAATTACAGATATGGAGCTGTAAGTTACACTAGACAGCAGCCCTGAGGCGTTGATCTAAAGCACTGTCTAACTCAGGAGATAACGCATTGTATTTTCAATACCTCATTATTCTTAGAAAATGGATTTTGCAGCTCTTAGCTTAGCTGCTATGAGGAAAAGATTATAAACCCAGTTTGGAATAAAAAAAAAAACGTTTAATTTCCTGTGCATATTTAAGCATATCCAACCCGATTTCTCTCCTGTTTGTCTTCTCACATCTTCTCTCTTTAAGTCTTTTCTCTTTCCCGTCTCTCGGTACAGAACCTCAAGGGGGGAAGATGCAGCCATGACACGCCTCATCAACGAAATGTTGCACCTACCCTGAGCGTCAACCCCCGTGGGTCCCCTCATGTGTGACTCCTTTTTCTCCTCACTGTCTGGGAAAAACAAAACAAAACAAAAAAAACAGATTAGCCAACCTTGACTTTGTTAAAACCACTCAGGACCGGGCGGGAGCAACCATTAAAACCTGGAATATAACATCAGTCCAGGCCAGTCTCCACCTTTTCTTAAACAGAATACAAACTAAGATCCCTTTGCTGAAATTTCTGTTCTTTTAATGCAACATTTCTCTTGATTTTATTCAAAATAAAAGCGTTCAGTTCAACAAAGCCAAAGGTACGAGCGAGATACGACCACAGGACAAGAGGTCATGCGGCACCTGAGGACACATGGAAGTATGTTGGTGGTGACGGTTATATCATTTGAAACGGATGTATTATTTTCATACCTAAACGGGGATTAAAAATAAACCTTTAATCCAATTTCACTATCTCGGGTTTCCAGATGCTTTACATAGAAAGACTCAGGGAAGCGGCAGTGCGTAGTTCTCATCTTCACACTCACACTTTCAATGAAGCCAGGCAAGGAAGCGGCGTGCAGCACCCTACTACGTTTAGACATTGTTCTGTGCAACGATGAAAGTATTTGCCTGCGTATGACCCGCGCGGTACCGCTGTGGATATCCAGGACTTTACAAGAAGAGAGAATAAAGTCAGAAAAAAAACATCCGTTTCTTTCTGTGACTGCTTTACGCTTCCATCAAATCAGATAGGATGAAACGTTGACTCATCATCAAACAGTATGCAGGCTGCTGCCATGTGAAAGTCTGACACAGCGTTCTGAGATCTGAGAGCCTCACTCAGCCGGAAACAGAGCGGACTGACTGTGTAACACACGCTTCTTGTTCTGAAGGATTTAGTTGTTGTCTCGTGGAAGGTGGTAATCCGGAGATGTTCTGATACAAGTAGACATTCATTAATGCTCTCCGCACCGATGCCGAACAACACAGAGGCCCGTTTAGCCTGAGTTGGAGGGCACTCTTTGATGTTGCCAGGGAATCCAGGCGTTTTAAACCCTCACAAAAATAATGCCGTAACTCAGATGAGCGGCGCTTTGTGTTGCCTCTTGCTCGGAGAGACAAAGAGCCTGTGCAGCGGTTTCACGAAGGCTTTATTCCTCTGCTCTCCTCGCTCGAGCTCTCATTTCAAAGCTCTTCCCTTTGCTCCATTATATCAATTACAAACACCCCCTCACACTAAAAAATCCTGACTCGATTTTCTGCTGTTGGGTTTCAAAAATGCATAATTACAAATAGCAGCTGGGGTGCAATTTCCTACGTCTATTTTCTCTCCAGCCTCACGGCCAAATAGGCTGCGGGTCTGATTTGAAGCGGAAATGTCTTTTTGATG
This sequence comes from Diplodus sargus, assembly GCA_903131615.1. NCBI lineage: Eukaryota > Metazoa > Chordata > Actinopteri > Spariformes > Sparidae > Diplodus > Diplodus sargus. The sequence goes on from CAEMYA010000010.1 coordinate 1,122,182, forward strand.
CATAGACATCGAGAAGCAATTTGTAATATCTTACAACCATTGTGTGGGTTTCCTTTGTGTGTGAATCACATTTTACAATACTCAACAGCGCGAGGAAGGAGTCATTATTTCTGTTTTCTCCCTCCGTACAAAGACACTGTTGTATGTTTTCATTCACCCGTCAGTCTCTCTGTCTGAGACGTGCCAGTCTATAGGCAGCCACACCAGCTACTGTGGTGAACAAAACTGTCTGTGCTAAATGACGCTCAGAGTTTCCACACTCCAAGCGCCTCGTCCTCGGCTATCAAAAGAAAAAACCTCGCCAAAAGACAAGTCATGTCATTAGTGCGGCTGGAGGCAGCGGAGAGGCGGAGCTCGCAGAAATCAAATAGATCCCTGCGGTGACAGCTGTAGAGGCTGAGCAGAGCTACGCTGACCTGCAACACTTCTGCTGCTGCGCTAAGAGAGTTTTCTTTCTATTAGAGCAGCTGGCAGGGAAGGACTGACCAAAACTGGCCCTGGCTTTGAGTTATATTGGCCGGTAATTGACTCCAGAAATAAAGTTGTACTTTCAAATTAGAGGCGAGCACCAGGGAAGGTCTGTCAGGTTTGTTATTGGCTTTCCTGGCTTAACGGGGAAGTCGAGTTATATTGTTTGTTTTTCTTATTGTTAACAAAACTCATAAAATGACCAGAACCGACAATTAATTGAACCCACTTAGTCTTGCCTGTGCAGCCAAAACCTGATGTGTGTTATTCCTCTGCACCACTGAGCCCCAGCGTCGTCCAGAAAGTATTAAAAAAAACACATCAAGGAGCCACGCTGTGGCCCCAGGGTGACTAATGGTCACAGCCATCAACATGGACACTGTGGTTCACATCAAGTCGCTCCAGCATGCATCTCATTGGCTGCCAACGTTGCACCGTTATGTTTCTCTCTGGTAAAATGTTCTGTTTTATGTTGTGACGCGATGTGCTCATATTCTGGTTAGGTTTAGGCACACAGACCACTTTGTTAGGGTGTGGAGGAGTTCATGTTCTGGCTTAGAAATACAGTTATTTGTCGCCACATACACGGCTGGAAATTCCCTCGAGGTCCCCTTGAAAATATCCAGTGGTCTAAAAACGTGAATGCTGAAACGCAGTCTAGAACTTGCGGTCAGTTCTAGGGGTGGGCAAAAATATCGATACAGCAATATATCGCGATACTTTGCCGCCCAATACAATATCGATTTTTCCACTCCAAATATCGATATATCGCCGAAGAGCGACACTGCTGTGCGGCGGGTCTATTTCTGTAGTAGAGAGAGTGGCTGAGGTCTTTGCAAAATGGATGGCAAGTTAATAACGCCTCCGCAATATAAAGTTGACGTTTGGAAGCACTTTGGCTTCAAAGTTAAGAGAGATAGCAAGAACAACGAGCTGGACAAAGAGAATATTACTGCCCGGAAATTTCATGGGAATTAATAAAATGGAGAGACTGTTTTGAATGAAATAGTTTTGACTCAATATGTCCTCTGATCAATATCATCTGATGTACATATACAGGTACTTGTGTTTTCATCTTTATTTATATCGCAATATCGTGATACGTATCGTATCGTGACCAAAGTATCATTGTACGTATCGTATCGTGAGGTTCTTGCCAATACCCACCCCTAGTCAGTTCTGGCCTGCAACTCCACCAAGACACTTCTGCTCCAGACAAGGAAGTCAGGTCAAAAACATGTATTTGTAAAAGGCAGCGTCTGCCAACAAGCTATTAAAGACCTCCATAAAAACACCTGTTTCCTCTCACCCTCCCCGGCCCCAGAGGACGAGCTAAATGTACCACAGACTGAGTGATGCCCGTTTTGTTTTTGGGCTTGCAACCTTGAAATAATGATCTGATAACACACGTGACATGATGTCACGCTCACCTCGACAAATCCTCTTGACTCACATTCAGATTATTTAAGTCCTGAAGCCAGATGTGAGTCATTAGTGTTGCACGTCTCACTACATTTTGTTGCACGCTCGTTTCCTGTGGCTGCAGGCAGATCCACCGGGCACATGTGGGTGACAGAAGCACGGCAGACAGCGATACATTAGCACAGTTCGCTGATAAGAGGTTTGCGTGAAAAAATTAAACGAATGCAATCATAACAGAGCTTTCACATAAACAAATGTCAGTTTCGCCCCTGCACAGAGGAAGCGATGATGGATGTTTTGCTTTATGATGAGGAGATGATCCCACTGAGAACTGGATGTCAACTGCCATTAATCACAACGTATGTAGGAAGGAGCGTGGAGCTGGAAGAAGGCCTTGTAGAGAATATAACTTTTCACAAGTGATGAGACAAATCACTTAAACCATTTTGAATAGAAAACTGCCAGGGGGTGGCGGTTGCATGATACATAATCTGCCGGCACTGATGCGACTTCTGACAGGAATAGGACGGGAAGGTATCTCATTAATGCGCAGGATTACTAAGAAAGGTGAGGTTATTCAAACATCAGACAGTAAACCTGAGTGAAAGACGTATTTTAAACCTCGTTTTGGGGCAAAGTACATTTCAAACGTTTCATTATGTTGCAACTTTACCCTTGTTTCGTTCAATTTTCTACATCTTTCTTGTCACAACGCTGATCTTGTGGTCTAATTCGCTCTATGCACTAAAAACTACTTGGTAGAAATTAGGCAAACATCATAGCTTGGCTTAAAATACCCATGTTGCTCACCACACAAATGGCCAGAGATCTTGCAGAAACGTTAACTGCTAACATTATATCCTGGCGACTGGGTTTAACATTTAAGATTTAAGGTTTTTAAACCTTGAAAGGACTTTTCTAGAAGAAAATGCTCTTGTTGGAAAACCAGTCTACCATTGCAGAAGAGGTATAACAAGGGGATGCAATTAAAACAGTGCCAGTCGAACCTCAATTGGTAAAAAGTGGATGCAGAGAACACAATGTAAATATGACATAAGTTGAAGAAGTCTTTTTGAATTTTGCAGTTTCCATCAACCTTTTCCAACGCAATACAAAATGTGAATGAATAATACTTTGAAGGACACGCAGCCATCGTGATGATCGATACCAAAGTTGTGCAGAAGTGTTATTTGATGTTCGGCGTAGGGGACACAAGGGACTTTTCAGTCTTGGATACACTGCGTATGATGGTAAAAGGAACAATCAAGAGCAGTGACTCACTCCTTTGACTATAAATGTTGAAATTTAATAATAAAACCATTCAATGTCATCATAAATGTTGTTTTTTTATTGCAATATTGTTTTTTCATTGGTGATTTAGCCTCAAGGTTCACCAAAAGATGCTGAGTCACCGCACAAATAAACTCACATGCCAATTAGCCTTCAGAGCCAGACGTATTTGTGATTTACCAACACTATTCTGCTTTTTTATTGTGCGTCAGTTTAATGATTCAGACCGATCTGCATCAGCCTGGTTGGTGGATGGGCTGGGGTTTCAAGTGGGGCGGCATCTGCAGCGTTGTTTGTTCATTAAAAGGCAACACGAAGGGAGCTTCAGAGACGGAGATCGAGGGCGAAAATCAGCGTTGAGAGCAGTGGAGACGTATCAATAATGTAAAGATATTTCATCAGTAGCTCCTGGAGACAGCTGCTTTACAAGGAGCAGTGAACTCAGAAATGACTTGACAGATTCTCCGAAGACAACAAAGTCTTTCCTCTGTGTCAGCTCTGTCACTAAGGCAGCAGTCCTCTTCGGGGAGCCTTTGGCGAGTCCATTTCCTTTACAGCTCCTCACTGGACACCCACACCAACTCTCCCCACACCTCACTGTCTCCGTTTCCCCGAACATAATGAGGCATGGCAAGATGAGACTGTACCTTCTGGCGCTTTTTACGACGAAACTTTGTCAAGGAAAAAGTAAAGTTGATGGAAATGTCGGCTGAGCAGGGAGTTGCTCTTTTTCCCCCTCCATCATTCTAATACAGAGCTGCGGTGGCAGCACACAGTCCTGCAGCCAAACCAAATGAAAAATGACTTTTGCTGTGACAAAAGCTGCCCCCTCTTTCCTGGCTCCCACCAAATCCAATTTGCTCGTCTCCGAACGCCCCTGCCACCTCTTTGAGTATGATAATCCGTAGTTCTGCGAGACCCCGGTCGAGGAGAGATTCCGGAGATCTTTTTTTTTTAAAGTACAATTTTAAAGATAATTTGGTGTGATTGCGTCTGGAAATTGCACCAAAAAGAAAAGACAAAAAAAACGTGTTCATGACAAATATATAAATGAGTGGAGTGAACAACAAAACCAGAGAGAAAAGTAAAGTTTTATCTCAAGAAAAATATGGGCACATCTACAAAACAGGAGAATATGGTCATAAGAGGACAACACACTCAGAGACACACACACACACTTCTCATGATGAAGTACAGCGTCAGTATAATAATGGGCTGGATGACATGGAGCCTCTCAAACCTATTTACTGGATATTAAAGCTGCAAATTGCCTCCTGACATGTTGGTAACTGACTGAATCCCACACTGCAGACTTCATGGCTGCATTCCTGGTGAACCGGAGGTCTCTCCAAATCTACAATATATCCAAGGCCAGAGAGGCCTCCAGCAGACTTTCTGTGTAATCCAGAGACTCTACTCCGGGTTTAGACTTAACCAGATTATTTATAATTCATAGCAATGTGGCTGTGCAGATGAACGTGAAGGCTACAGTCCAAATGCACCACAAATCTATCTTTGAAGGCATGTCTATATATCGCGGGTCCCAACATGTCCAGAAAATGTCGTTGCGTATTGTGAAATGTTGTGATTTATGAATATTTGTGTTTTGCTAAATGTTGCGGTTTGTAAAAGCGGCGATCTCGATGAAGAATCGGCAATTTGCAGGTGTGTTTTTGGATCTCACTTCTCCCTGGAGACCCATCGCTTCAAACTTTCAAGAGCAAATCAACCCCGCTTCAGTGCCCAAATCATATTTTTGGTTCCGTTTCCTCATTTCACGCCACAGGCCAGTTCGAAGTTGATTAAAAATGTTCCTGCCATAAAGATTTGGCAATTAACAGTGAACTGGTAGGAAAAGGACAGATTTTCAGAGCATGTGAGGATATTCTTTTGCTTTGAGCTGATTTAATGTTCAAAAAACGCAAAAAAAAAAAGTTTATCTGGGCGGGAATGTTCAGACCTTTCGAACACCATCGTCAAATTCCGTTTACTTGAAAATCAAGTCTCAAAGGGCTTCGCGACACCCTCTTTGCTTGTTTACAATGAGAAAAAAATAATTTCACTCTGTAGAAACAAAATGAAACAAACCTTTCCAGTCGGAGGTGCGACGGGAGTGGAATACCAAACGAGTACGTACTGGCAAGCAGATTGAAAGCAAACACTCGGGAGAAATGTTTGCTGCAGGGCATCAACAACAAGCCTGGTTAACATTGTTGTCAGCAACATCAAGGTCAATCTTGGAAAGTGACACCACGCTGGTGGGCGACAGTCCAGCTACAGATCATAAATGGAGAGCTGTGGGCCTCGTATCACTGCAGCCTTACCAATCTGCGCTGCCATCATGTGCAGGACACCGAATTGTTGATTCAAACAGTGTTCCCCTTGGACTATTAAACTTAGTGTAGATTGAAATGATCAGAAAGCGCGAGGCTGTATGGAGGAGTGCTGCTTTGGCGCTTTTGTTTCAGACGGAGCAACTTATCCGGTAGTTTAGGAGGATTCTGAGACACGGTTTTGCTGTTAAGTCCCACAGATGTGTTGTGGAGTAAGAGACTTCACCCAGCTTTCCATCGGCACGAGTAGCTAATGACTGAACTTATCTCCAAAAGCGCTACAAAAGGTAGAGTGCAGGCCATCTCCAACTTGTGACTGTTGAGCGCTCTCACAGCAGAGATTTGGCTCATCTCATGTTCCTGGACCAGAGGTAATGTTCTGTGAAGTGCGCTCCAAACAGGAAAATCAGCTCTTTTTTTTTTTTTTTCTCTCTTTTCCATTTCTGGGAAAATGACATTAAGAGTTCACTCAACAAAAGCACTTTCATGAAGTATAAGAAAAAATGGTCTCATTAATGCAGCAGCCTCCTCAGATATCACTGCTTCAGCAATCTCGCTGGAACTCGTATGGATCAAGTTCCAACGAGACTGATAGACACGACTGTCGGAAATACAAATCAAAGGTTTCTGTAACCATTTGTCACATTTGACGTAACGTGACGTGCTAACTCCAAACAAAACCCGGCGCGTCAGAACAATGTTATGTCTGAATCGGAGACAATAACACCCGACTGAAACCTCACTCAAAAACTCACTTTTTTTTTTGGTTATCTACAAGGGATGTAAGAGAGACTTTTGATCTCAGTGAACTGGCAGAGGTGGAATGTCCTTTGGCAAATAGTTTCAGCCAACGAAAAAACGCCCGAGATCACATTATTTGTTACATGCAGCCATGCACGGGGAAGATCTACAAGGGCTCGTTTATCCCAAATGCAATCAATGTAGTCGACCCACGACAGTGAACTTAAATGCAAGAGTGTGAGCTGAAGGCTATGGGTATGACTGCACTGACAGATCTTTGTTTTGTTGATGTGACGCGTCTTGCTTATATTTTTAATCCTGTTATTCTATTCCATGAATTATTTCTTGAGTTTTTACACCTTGTGAGCGTTACATAGTTGTAAAATCCTCTCATAGTATCAAATCAAATCAATTCAATCTTTATTTATATGGCGCTTTTCATACAAAAAAATCTCAAAGTGCCTCACAGAAATTTTAGTATGGTAAATGTCTGTATTTTGGGCATTTGATAAGATTTCAAACTCACTGATCTGTTCCTCAAACTGGATTGGATTTCATCAGCTCTGCTCCGAATGCCGGGTTGGATCGTCTCCGGACGAGAGGAATTTGAAAGACAGTTTGTGACATGTTTTTAAATGTTGTTACAACTATTTTTTTTTTAGAAGTGGAGCTCACTAAAAAATACAGAATTTCCCTTTAAGTCGCTCTGCAGTATTTTAAAGGGGAGCGTTCGCCACTTTTCCTTGTTTGCATCATTTACTCAGCGCCGGCTCTGTTAAAGCCCCCAGTGGCTCGATGCAGGGAAATAAGCAGCAACGATTGCCTACACTTACACTGAAAAGGTCAGGCCATTTTTTATTGAATTTCCTCTTCTTTTTTTTTTTCAAGGCGCGGCGTCTCCAGCGACTGTCACGCACGGCTGTGCTCCTTCTGCACGCCAATATTTTCTGTTAATCAACATCAAATCACTCTACCAATAACCTCTCTGCAGTTGCACCAAGTTTGTAAAAAGCCAATGTCTTTTTTTTTTTTCTTCTCCCCGCCGGCTACCGAGGAGTAAAAACCCAGAAAATTAAAGAATGAGTTGTGCTCTGTGCTTTCTCTTCACTCCATTAGCCTCAATGCATGTGAGAATGCCAGCGAGAGGTGGAGGGACGCTTTTTTTTAGAAATCTTTTTGTTTTGTGACATTTTCAAAATCTTTTAGGGTCATTAAAGAGTGACTGCAATTTGGCCTAAAAGCTTTAAGGTTGATTATTTAAAAAACACAAACAAAGATCAACATTACAGCGTGTCCTCGATCATTTCACCGAAAACAGTTTGACAGCACTGGAACATGGCCTCCGGTGTACTGTGACCTTAACTAGTTCATTGACAAATGCATGAAAGAAAAACTGCACTCTATTACGTTTTGGGTTTTGTCTTCATATGTTTGGCCATCGGGTCTATTGGCTGAAATACCATTTTACCGACTAATTAACTGCAATCTTGTAATACTTTGACATTGCTAAACAGTCCAGTGGTGCGCCAAGAGCGAGCAAGCAATCACACGGGTTGTGAAGGAGACACTTTTGCTACATTAGCTCCCATTTTACGTGATGGCAAAATGGAAACTAAGTACACAATTGTGGTAAAAGTTGGACTTGTATGAGGGATAAACTGCAACAAACATTTGAGAAGCCTCAGAGAGCAACATCTCTACATATGGGGACATCAACTGAACTTGGCAGTTAGCTTTTGTGTTATAGTAGCTAGCAAAGTGATATCATAGCATATCGTTTGCTGTTACCGCAAGTTGAATCGCCAGGACATATGGTGTGCGTTCATAGCCTTCTGTAAAAATGCCTCTCCTTTTCCTTTTCCTGTAAAACATTAAAATGCTTTTGGGGTGTACCCGTAAATGTAATCCTGTTCCTGACTGACTAACCCGTCCACCATATAAAACAGTATTTTGCCGTTAGCTTGTGAGTCGTAGTAGCTAGTTGAGTGACATCAGGCGTTTCTGCTGAAGAAGGAATGGTTCCCTTTCCTTTTCCTATAAAGGATAAAAGATGCTTTTGAAGACTAATCTCGAAAGCCGGGGTGTTAATATCAATAACGCAGTCAGATAGATGTAAGGCAACGAGCTAACTCGAAAATCGACTTTACTTGGTTGTTAGCTTTTTAAGCTACCTATAGCAGCCCTGATGGAAAAACAAGCACCAAAGCACAACATATGCTGGTCTTGCTGGTGACTAGCAACTAGCAAGACCAGGGTTACACCCCGCCTTTCCGAAACCCCGCTGTTCCGAACATAGACTTCAATTCATCGTAATGGCGGGGTTTCCCTTTTTTTCAAAGACCCCGCTATTCCGAAAAGGCTATTGGGGAAACCCCTCCATTCCGAAACCCCCCTACTCCGAACTAACCCTAACCTTAACCCACTTCAGAACTGTGCGTGTGCGGCTAGAAGTGGACATCAGCACCACGGATAGCGGTGTTTAATTTCGGAACAGCGGTGTTTCGGGGTGGGGGGGTTTCGCAATGGAGGGGTGTCGGAACGGAAGGCTGTCCCCCAAGACCAGCATGTTGTGTTTTGGTGCTGGTCTCTGCTGTTTTTTCCAACAGGGAGAGTCAGTGTAGCTAGTGTTCGTACCATAAAACAAAACAAAGAAAAACTCCTATTCAAAATGCTTGTGACTACTCTCCTTGAACTCTGTAGTGTTTACATACTGCAATCAAGTAGATCTAGAGCAGTCAGCTAACTGGACCATCCACTTAGCCATTAGCTTGTGAGTGGTAGTAGCTAGCAGAGTGAGTGTAGCTTCTGTTTGTCCTGTAAAAGGCCACTTTTTCCTCTTCTTGTACAACATTATAATACTACTATAATTGGGAAACTAGCTAATGCCATCTGTCATGGGCTCCAACTCTATTTTGCTGTTAGCTAGGGAGTTGGAGTGGCTAACGTCATCGCGGAGTGATATGAGAGCAGGAGGTGCCATTTCTTATTTCAGTTTGTAAAAACTTTATATTGAACTACATGTATCCAGTTGATTGGATTGATTGAGACTGTACCACGCCCACATATTAAGTTTCACTCACAGAGACATCACTTCGGTGCTAAAGGTGTTCTATAAGTGCCATTTCACTGTGACTCTTTAGCGATGCAACATCAGGCGCAAGTGCAGTTCCTGTCATCCTCAGACTCAGGCAGAGGGATGCGAGCGCGCGCTATCATGCCGACTGCAGCCTCGCCGTGCTCCTGATACAAATGATGCCTGTAGAATGGCTGTCTGTCGTCACAAACAATCACCTCCTGATTGCTACTTGTGGGAGACAGAGGATGAGCTCTGCAGCTTTGTTGCCGTTTCCCCCAAATAGGAGTCATTTGTTGCCACATGGCATCACGCCCGAGAAGAGTTTATGAGGAGGAGAATCTGCAATAATGGATTTGTGGCGTCAAGCCTCCCCGACTCCAGCAGCTGACAAATGTACGCAATTAAATTTCTAATTTCAGCGGGGTAATCAGGTCAGACCTGTCTGACTTCATTATGAAAGAGCAAATCTTGTTATCAAAATCAATCAGATGATGATTGGATTCACATTCGCGACTTTGGGGTTCACTGGAGCTTTCTTCTGGGATTAGTGCAGCGGGAATTATCACTGATAGTTAGCTCTTTTAACCTTTACAGAACTTCGAGATGAAACGAGTTAACTAATGTCACAAAGAATTAATCTGCGAAGGAGGAATCATTTCCTTTCATTTGAACACATTTATTTAATTTACGTTGAAAATTAGAGGCAATTAACACTTGAATTTAGACCTGTAACCAGACCGGACCTCACCGATTAATTGTACAAAAACTCAGTATCCAGTGATTTGGGTGAAACTGACTCATGTTTTAAGGAGAAAATATTTTCCGGTTTATCCTCTGCCGCCCTCAGGCTGCTCTGCCTTTACTCCAGGCGGGCAGCTTTACTTGTTGCTGAGGTAACTGCTAACAAACATACTGGCAGCCAGCAGGTTCTCGATGGACACCTCCGGGCCGGTGCCGACAGTTTCACTACCGAGAAGGTTAGCTCAGTAAGTGGTTCTATTCGCTGACTCAGCGCCGTGATGCCAGAAGCCAAACCTGGCCAGAAAACAACCTCGGGACTGTATGTCCTGTCATCAATCTGACCTCCATCTTCTCGGAGGCTGTGTCACTGTGCAGTGTTTCTTTGAGTTCAGTTTTCACTTTAAAGGTGCACTATGTAGTTTTGGGGAAGAAGTTTGAATCAGAAGAGAAAGATCTTTTTTGACTGTATTTTTTTTTTTTTTTTATGTCTTAACAAACTCTCTTTGGTTTTGTGACTTAAATAAACAAAGTGACCTTAAAGGACAACACAGTTTCATACTGTTTAACTTTGTATGTGGCGGACCCTGCCACCTTTCTGGCTTCAAACATTGTACTGGGGAACTTATTTTCCTCTGAGAACAGGTTGTTTATTCCCGTATGGAAAAAAAAAATAAAAAAATCAGAGTTTGTATTATTACCTCATTAATATTACATTCACAAAAACGACTTAGTGCCTCTTAATGTTCAGGACACGAGATTGGTTGATTACACTCCATTTCGTGGAGAACAGTATTTTGCTCACATGCAAACCTAGTGTGCGTTATGAAACCCACAAATAATGGACTTGGACTGGACAGAAATGAGGATATTTAAAACTGCGGAGGAAATTTAATTCTTTCATGTATGTGGAAGACGATGTGGAAATGTGTCTGGCCTCGTGTAACAGATGTATGTAAACAGATTTATTTTTGCTTGTATTTCTTGGACTTGTTTTTGAGATGATGATGATTTCAAAAAAGGGATGTTCTGGTCGAAGCAGGCACAAACAACACAATATGTCAGCAGCACACAGGCCAGTCTGAGTGCTGCTGTAATCTTTTGCACCTCCCATCGCAGAGACGGAGGGAACGGCGATAATGCATTATTCACGGCGCAGATAATACCGAGATGATAATGACCCGCAAGTCGTCTGTGCCGATTTAATATCTCCGTGGAGCTTTGCGGCTTCTGCCTCTGAACACCTGAGCTGAGTGAGAGCTCCGTAATGACTGCTGCACCACCTGCGCTCACGCGAGAGATGCAAGCCTGTTTACATTCTCCACATCCATACAGTCACAGCGTTTCCTCCCTTCCTGCCCTCGGGGGGCGCGGGAAACACACAAACACAGCCAGGAAAAAAAACCAACAAAAACACATTACTGATGTTCCTGGATTGTGCCTTTTCATATGCCTGTGCAGCTTCCACCGAGCAAGGTTTTCACCAGGAGGACATTTTGCTCAAAGGGGTGCTTTCAGAATAAAAACACATTTTTTTGGATGACGTGAGTGGCGTAGATTGAGGGTACGGCTGATGAATTTAAGTCAAAGGAATCTAGGTGCAAATGCGTCAGCAACCTCGTGACGAAAAGGTGGAGCGATGGCTTTGATGAGAATCAGCCGGCTTTCATGTGCAAGCCAGAGGGGGAGAGAGCCCCGGGAGTACAACTCATCTATCTCTCTGCTATAAGGAGAACAGTCGCCTCAGGCACCAACAGGCATGAAGTCAAAAACACACACACACACACACACACGCACGCACACACGCGCACACACACGCGCACACACACGCATACGCACACGCACACGCACACGCACACGCACACAGGCTTGATTTGTTACACCCTCGTGTGTTACACTCCACTGACTTACATTTATTCCATTACTTTTTGGATCTAAATTCTCCACACTGCATGACTACCCACTGCAGTCACCCTGATCTTGAAATAAACCCAAATTCTCGACTCTCGGGCTCCAAACACAGATTTCCAAACAACACAACTGTTCTGAAATTGAACACTTTTAGTCAGACAGAAAACAGAAATATTCTCCCAAATGTTGACTCATCATCCGGAGCTACATCCACGCCTGGTTGAGAGAGAGAAAAAAAAAAAAAAACAGGAACGTAAAAGCAAAAAAAAAATTAGAAAAATCAAATAAATAAATAAATAAATACATAAAACTGACAGAGACATAAACCATAACCAAGACTGGGACTAATGTGCTGCATGCGAGAGCTGCAGAGTAATTCATTCCTACAAACACCACAGTGGGTGATAAACAGTGCCGATGGGCAACACTCCTAGCAACAGGCAACAACGTGGGCAACAGGATAAGAAGAAAGAAAAAAATGCTAATGTTCCCTGGCAACAAGGGTTTCTCGTATGGGATTAAGATAAAAGAGCAGTGATGAGCATGTTTGAAACCCTGAAGGGAAATTATCTTCATGTTCCTGCCCTCCACAGGGAGGTCAGAGGTCAACTGCTCAAACAAGGTGTGTTGAACAGCTGGTGGAAAATAGATGCACGTGATAGCGTGTTATTCAGACAGACACGTTTGTCTCCTCAGACTTCTGGCTGGCTGACGCATCGCAGCGGTGGACTTTTACAGATGGAGTTCTGTTAAACCGTGATGACCTTCATGATGTGGGCAGTGAGATGGCCGATAAGTTGGGCAGACACTGCGCTTTTTTTGTGTGTAAAAAGGGGATGTCTGGATTTTTGTTTACCCTGGCTGCTGGGTCATCCTTTGGGGCAACAACTCTGAACGCCAAAGTAAAAGCGCTTGTTTCTGCCACTCACGGGCTGTTAGTCCGAGAATCAGACAATACAGAAACAGTCCTAACCAGACACACAGTCTTGTCGAGGAGAAGTCTTGCTGAGAAAACGTCAAAACAAATCAGAGGTTTGAAGGCGGGCTTAGGAATGGTTACGTCATCTTGGATATCTGGGTGATTCAGTGCCAGAATTCAGAACTTTTCATGGATTTCTCGTTTAGTGTTTTGACCGGGTTTTCGGTTACACTCCTGAAATAAGGTCCAAAATCCCACTCTTCAACGTCAACTTTTTGTTGGGGGAACGATGACGAAGCTAACTTCCGGAATCTACAGAAATAAGCCATCCCTACACCGCTCTATGCCTACGAGCTTTGATATGAATCTCTTTTCTGCTGCCGTCTTGTAAAAGTCTCAAGGAGAATATTTCAGGTAAAATAAAGATTAAATAACCCCACCGGGGCGGCGGTGGCTCAGGAGGTTGAGCGGGTCGTCCGGTGATTGGAAGGTCTGCGGTTTGATCTCTGGATCCTCGGCTTTATGTCAAAGTATCCTCAGGCAAGAACCCCAATTGCTCCTGATGGCTGTTTCTATCAGTGTGTGAGTGTGTGTGAATGTCTTGAGGGTAGATATATTGCTGAACTGCCGTGTCAAGGCCCCAACCTTGACACAGCAGCCTCTGCAATCTTACGGTTAAAATGATAAATGGACTCGTACAGCACTTTTCTCGTTTTCTCCATCACTCAGAGAGCTTCACATGACAAGTCGGCATTCGACCATTCGCGCCCATTCGTACACGGCCGCTGCTACACGTAATCAAGATTTTCAGAACACCAATTTGAGGAAACATCTTTTGAAGGGACCCGTAGAGGTCAGAGAGACAAACGGCGCTCAAGCTGTTCGCCTCACTGACAAACTTTATGTAGGTTTAAGTTTCCATCTGTAGCTCGATTTCACCGTTTGTACTCCTTTGCAGTTAGTTTGTCGAGGCTGTGTAATCACGTTGTCATCTCCTCGCCCACCCATGTGGCCTTTAAAAACAAAAATTCACACAGATGGGCTTTACTTTGGACAAAGTCTTATGAAACAGAGAGCTGAGATTTAATCGTTATCTGTTTGGAAAACTCTGGGTATGAAAAACATTTGGAAAGCCACGACTGAACATTTATTCTCTTTAGCCGAACAAAAACCCCAAAACCTGTGCAGCTCTCTGTTAATCTAAATGAGATCTCTGATGCCACAGACTATCCTCCAAGTGTGGTTCTCCCGATTTAAAATGCATTCAGACAGCAGGCGGAGCTTTGACGATGTTTACTCTTCCTTCAGTACAAATAAGGAACTAGTCGACAAAACATAAACAAGTTCTTCGTCGTCAGGTGTTAATTGTAGCCATAACAAAGTCCCCTGTTGATAAATACCAATTAGCTCAGACTTTTAAAAAAGATAAATAGGAAAACAAAAACAAAAATAAACTAAAGCATCGTGATTTTCATTTTAATAAGAACACCAGCAATTAAAGCTACAAAGAAGTCTACAAGGTAAATTCATGACGTTGAGGCAGTCAATTAAAGGTTTCTGAAGGCTGGGAAAGCAAATGTGCTGATGTAAGAAAGCCTTGAAATGTCTGTTTTCTGTTGGGAGGGTTGATGGAGCTGGTGATGGAGATGTACACCGTGACTGGAGAGCAGTCCATGAGGCCCAGCTGTGGGCTACGGGATGGCCCGGTTGGGTCTCTTTGGAGGGGGAGGGGGCATGAGCTCAGAATCTGGGTCCGGCGGGTGCTTCCGGTTCTGGGCTTGGACTGCCTGAGCGCAGCGGTCAACGTACTCCAAGAGGATTTCCTTCGTGACGGGCTCTCGGATGCTTTTACACACAGCTGGGGAGAGACGGAACAAATTCACACACACATACACACACAGGAAGGAAGGAAGTTACTACAGAGATGGTGACAGATTCAAGTGGAACACAGAGTTTGTTTATTTTAGCTGGCAATAAAGAGCTGTGGTTTCGAATATAACCGCTACCACATTTAGTGATTTTGTATGTTATCTAGAATCTTGGTTATGAGTCTTATCCTGGATCACGACATTTTTACGGAACATGAGAAACCTGGTTCTTCATATCCATGTCTTCTTGCCTGCAGGCGTCTCGTAGAGTGTGAACATGCCGGACAACATTTCGGATATTTGACATTGTAGAACGCGATGCTTCCCAGGAAGAGCAACGGTCACTAAGGGGACGAGGCTCAGCCAATCAGCACGCCCATGACCGTGCCACGATCAAAAGGAAGTAGTTGGTGCTAGTTTTCTAAAGAGCTCACTGAGTTGTTATTAGCTGGAGGAGGAATGCTGAGCTATCTGTCTGGATCTTAGATAAAAGGTGCTTTTGCCATCTGGGCGCCAAGGCTGCAGAAAAAGCCTGCCTGAGGATCTAAAGCTCAATAACTCAGGTCTATCTTTTCTATCTTCTTCTATCAATTCAATTCATCTTTAAATGTATCTCCTCTCGCTTGTGCTTCTTGTTTTATTGGCTCTGTTTGGACTTTTTATGTGCTTCCTCTCGCAGCACTGTAAAGTCAGCGTTTAGATAAGTGCTACACCAACGAGCTTTATTACTGCGTTAAACTAATATTTTTGAATTCATTCTCAGCCTCTTGTTCTTCTC
Organism: Diplodus sargus; assembly: GCA_903131615.1. Taxonomy (NCBI): domain Eukaryota; kingdom Metazoa; phylum Chordata; class Actinopteri; order Spariformes; family Sparidae; genus Diplodus; species Diplodus sargus. The sequence goes on from CAEMYA010000010.1 coordinate 1,137,726, forward strand.
TGTTTGTTTTTCCTCGAGAAGCCGTTACAGCTCCGCAATATCCTAAAGTGAGAACATTAGAGAAATATGTTTTTCGAGAGTTTAGATCCATGTAATGTTCAATTGAACTAGGAAACTAAATTTACACTCCAAATACTGAAATATGCTCCTGAATAATCTGAAGACCATTAGATTTAAAAGTAAAGTAAGTAAGTTAACTGGTATCAGGTTATTAGTATCAAACAGATTATAAGATCTATCTTAAGAAATTCAGATGATGCTTCCATTTAAACATAATTAATTTTTTTGCAGCCCGACAATGATGATGACTCTACTGCAGCTCTGCTATAGCACCTTGAGGGCTTAACCACCTTTTTTACGATATTTCCAAAGCAGGAATAATTGTTTTTCTTGCAGCTTGCGGCAGTGGAACAAACTGTAAGCACATTATCATAATCCCACCATGGAAACAAAGTTTTAATGGGGGGCAGGTCAATGAACAGCTTATTTATACATCCAGCAGACAGCATTAGCATGCATATGGACTTTCAAGCCACCTGACAAGAAGTTCAATATTCATTCTAGTTTTGGCCCAAGTTTTGGTCTCCACCAAATCCCGAGGGACACATCCACGTCTTTAGCTGCTGAATGCTCCACTAGTTCACCAGCTAGAAAAACCAACACGCTGAAGTTGTTGGCAGTAAAACCAAAACAAAGAGCTGAAAGATGCTAAAATGCATGACAGATACGAGGTGGTGATCATTATATTTGGGTTTGTTGCTACAAATGACTCCTTCACATTCACAGTCATTTGATCCATTGGTGATATAAAATTTTACACTGGAACCTCTTGTAGATATGTAATAATGTTGTAATTAGAGGAGTAAAGAATTTGACAAATAAAAAATATATTAATGGACAATAAGAAATGGAGACAAATACATAAAATACTATCTTGTTATTACTAATATAGTATATAATATTAGCGGTAGGCTGATGATCATTCTGGCTGATAATCAGAGACAATGTCTTTCTGCCAATTGGTATTTGTGTTTTTTGTGTACACAGTGTATTAACCCAGCTGACTCACAGTTAAAGAAATGGCTTGAAATTTGTACCCCGAGACACATTTCTTGAAATTTGCAGATAATGTCAGATTGCTTTACTCAAGGTAAAGAGATAAGCAAAACATCTCGTCCCCAATCGCTGAAAAAGAGCATTCTGGGCATGAAATACAAGGCCAGGCTGTCTTGTGTGCACGCTTAATGGCAAGTACACAGCAGAACGTCTGCCCGTCCACACTCAAACACAATCTCTAGCGACACAGATATCAAACTAAGACGGAAGGCTCATGTGAAGTCATGGAATTAATAATAAAATAGATAAAATGAGCTTATCGCAGCCTGGCTGGTTGTTGTTTACCCAGATAAAAGGCAAATACAGAGAGAGAGACGGTGAGATATTAAAAAAAATAACTGTATGACTGTGAAGGACAAGGTCTCACCCATCGCTGTGTCGTAGGAGTTGGGGAAGCTCTTGTCCACCCGCTGCCTCATGAACACCCAGGTGTTGTTGGCGAAGGTGCACTCGATGATCTTGTTGTCATACTGTTTCAGCTCTTTAGTGGCCTGCGCAGACAGAGATGAAAGGACACAGATGGTTTGATGGTTGTTACGACACATGGAGTGAATGAGTGCAATTTTATTTATTTTCTGCTGCCATCACCGCCTGCGGAAATTACAAACCCTCTAATGTTTTTTTTGCCACATTCAGACGCCATGACGGTCTGATCTACTCCATGGAAGTCCCATTATCATAACGTCTCTCTGAAACACGCTGCTGCATTTATGAATACCAATAACTGTCAATGATTGGCACGTGTAACTGTAGTTTAACCAACATGATATGCAAATCATCTTCGCCATCACGACTTATCATTTGAATACTTTTAGCAGCAGTTAAAGGGTAACATTAAACTTCAGGCAGAGGGCAACATTTAGACGGATGAAAGGATTTACAAAAGTGGAAATGTAGCCTACAAAGAATTCTGTGTTAAAACGCAACACATTTGCAGCTCGACATGATGATGTTGATTCAGGCAGCAGAGGCATTTGACTAGAGGAAATACATCTACTGGTTTAACATTCTCACCTTTCTTAATGGGGAGAGGAAAGAAAAATAACCCCCCCCAAAAAAAAACAGGCATTACGCCGCTATTTTTCTTTAAATTGCCAAGAAAAAAAAATGACATTCTGGCTTTCTACAAATGGAACTGAGAAGTCACGCTTTTGAATCCCATTAACCTTTGAGGAGTCAAACATCATGTAATGTGGTGATTAAACTGCACAAAGCCTTGCAGGGACGGTGAGGAGTAATGTGAGGGCGGCAACAAGCATCCATCACTTTCATTAATACAGTATAATTAGCCAATTAATCCTCACGGCTCACTCTCATTTCCAATGTTTAGTCCTGGTTTTTGAGTTCCTCTCTGACCCTCAAGAATGAGTTACAAGGAAACTAACAAGCGCTCAAGACCCCCCAAACGTTACCAGTTGTCATTGGTGACGTTTATGTAAACAGATGCGACCAGACATTTATAACATGTCGTCAGCTATGGTGATTCCTTTTGTGTAACTTTGGTAATCCTGGTATTATTACAAGGTAATGAAGCAGTGTTGATGACTTGATTGAAAGTGCAAAGATGAGAAGGAATTGCAGGCGTCCACGCTTTTCTACCTCCAACAGATAAATGGCAAATGGTATCGTGATAACAGCAGGATTGTCACGGTAACGCAAGAGAGATCACTTGGGTTGTGAATCTTTGGCAATCTCATGATCGGATTCCAAATCTTCAGCGATTTCCGCTGAGTTGCCATCACATGACTTAAGGATGGGACCTTGGTCTTGGGATGACAAATAAAGCCTCAATAAATTAGCAGCGAGGCGTCTTTGAGTTAAGATTATGTCGTCAAACCACCTTTTTAAAGATCAAAAATGAACTCTCATGCTCGGAATCAAAGGGTATAAAGGACGAGAGCTATGAAGGGGATTTTTTTCTTTTGCTTCAAGCCTTTTACAACAGAAGTTACTTCAATGTGACATCTTTAAAATATTCCTATTTACAAATATGTTCAGCCAAGGATGCTTTATGTAAAATAATAGAATGGACGTGATAATATAAAGGTAGGGAGTCCATCTTTGAGAAGATTTAAGATTCAAGGTTTTATCTCTATAGAATAACCTAAATGAAATGTACTTTTTTCTTGCAGTGCTGCCTTAATATTTGATGTACTTAGTGACACAGCACGAGTGTCTGCACCTTCGTGATGCAGCCCCTCAGCAAAGCAGTGCAACAGTTCCAGCTCCTCCTACGACACTACACAGGATCACTGACTTATTACATCATATTCTGTTTGGAAAACAAAATCAACTCTACACACTGGGCACACTGCAACATAGTTAAGTAAATGAAAATGGCACACATTACCGAAGATCAAGCATGAGTCAAAGAAGACATTTGAGCATCTGTTGTTTATTTGTCGAGGGACTGTGTCTCACTGAGAGGATTCTCGAGACTTGGAAAATGCAAATCCTCGAGCTGCCGAAGAGCAAAAAGTGCAACAGAGAGACTGGAATGCAACGTTTGGCTTTGAAAAAGAAAATATGAATACAGTGACTTCAGTCATTATCAAGCGTTCTTCTGTGATTTTTCACCTTGACCTCACACAGAAAGAGGCCGTCCATGTATTCATCGTGCTGACGTGTTTGTGCACAGACTCAAGATAAAGAGGCTGACCTCCAAGGTCACAGAGGGAACATCATTGCCAGGAACGCTGCAATGTTTGGCAAGATGCTAAATACAAAGTAAGAGCTCATGTGATCCTGGAGTATGGGGCATCTGGGCTCACAGTGGGGGTCCACATCACACAGGAAGCATAGAAAGTGTGTGGGCAAGGAAGGCAGAGTGGGAGGGAGAGAATCCCAGTTATTGGATTTCAGATAGCGACCCTGACGAATCGCAACTCGTGACTAATTAGTCATTGTGATTGTTTCAAAATTCAGATTTATCTCCTCAACCTCTGACTCTGAAGTCAGTCTGAAGACAGAGCCTCGGTAAGACTAACTGTACATACGAGTCTTCATTTAGAGAAGAGCAGCAGATGAACCGAAGGAGCGACAGAATCTCTGAGCTTTCCTAAAGCTGGACGCAGGCGGCTGCCAGAGAACTGTGCAGGGCAGTACAAGCAGGCAGGACGCTCTGCTGCAGGCTGGGATCTCTTCCCGCTGGTGAAGGGTGACATGTTGGCTGCCATTTTTCATCACCACTTGGTACTTAATCCGTCCAAATCGCTCTCATTATGGCAGCTCACGTGTGCCACCCGTTAGCGGGGACTTTGCTGGTCAAAGTCTTTATCAGCCAGTGTTGCACTGCCGCAGAGCAGTCGTGTCTGCATTTCTACACCAATTATGGTTGGTTCAGATTTAGATTCAGATTTTACAAACGACCAACAAGAATAAAGAGATGCTGCTCTTTAGGCCTGTTTTTTCCCCTGCTACTTGTGAGGAACCCTTCTGTGTCCTTCACTTTTAACAACGGCTTGTTTGGATGAATTAATCAGGGCATATATGTATAATTTGATTCACACAGAGATGTAAAAACACAAATTTGTGGTCTAAAAGCAGGGACATGCATTATGATTGGTTGTTTTTCTCCATTAGTTCATATGTGACAACCAGCGAGAGAAATTATGTTTGTTTTAAAAAGTTAGCTTAGATGCAGCTTTAGCATCAGTTCCACCAGAACTGGAGAGTATTCCTCATTGAAAGAAGACAAAAGAAAGGCACTGAAGGTTTTTCTCAATGGAAAAGAGGTGTTTGCTCTTCTCTTGACTGACTTTGCTTAGAGTTACCAATGGGCTCTGCCAGCCATAATTGCTCTTCTCCTTTTGATCTGATTAGTTTGTTTCCTCCAATCTACTGCTCAGCTGCCGTTTCCCACGGACGACTTTCCACAAGGCTCTGTGCAACTAACAAGAATGTCGTTTTTGGGAGATTTTCTTGGGTTGTCTATTTTCTGAACTCCGTTGCCAAGCGTACATATTATATAATTCGGTTTAAGCTGTCAAAAAGACTAAAAACCTCTGTGCGAATTGGTGAAATAGAGATCTTTTTCTGTGTGTTTTTTCAAGTCTTCATAGATTTCAATTAGTCATGCTGTGGAAGTGAGTAAGTGAATCTTGACGTTGTTCAAGAGAACTAGGCGGACTGAAAGACTAGGTTTATCAAGAAATCTAATTCCGTTCAAATCTACTCTTTGTTCAGCGATTCAGAAATGTGTGTTGTTAACGGTCACTGATAAGTTGTTTCCACTGCTTAGAGTGTCAGAAAAATGGTGATGGACGACACAAACATTAGACTACCTCTACATAACTGTGCAAGATGTTGTTATAGACGGAATAAAGGTTAACGTCACCCTTGGCAGCCTCGGTGTTGAGTTAAGCAATTAGTCTTTTTATGAATCAGATTTCTTATGTAATTTGTCTCAAATATCTTTATTGTGTACATCTGTGTATCTCATTATCAGCTTGCTGCTCGTCTGTACAAATTAGCCCAAGTACAAATAAAGTACTGTCAGGATTTTTTAACATTTGGGAGCCAAGATACCGTTTTTTTCCTGTTAAACTAATGTCTATAGCTCCATAGTTACATGAAATTTGTTTTGATCCTCTCTGCAAATTAGCTTATATTCTAGTATATCTAGACATTTTTTGAATTGGCATATTAACATCATGAACGCAGTTCCACCACATCAGTAAAGTGCTGTTGTGTCTCCTGACAACGACACCCAAACACGAGAACAAGACTCTTCACCACTGGGAACAACTGAACACCTACGATGGTAATTTTGTCGTGAAGTAAAGCAGAAACTGAAAACAAAGAAAACAACTGAAGATTACTGAGAGTATACAGCATGTGACCTTTAACTAGCCAACCTGCTTCTTTATCAAACACTGGGCTCTGTTGTGCTCGTGCATTGTGCTTCAGCTTATTACAGGAATTTTGGAGAGATAGCGACACGGATGAGCATAAAATCCAAGTCTGCAATTTCCTTGAATTGCTGTTTTGTTTTCCCCGACACGGCTCTCAGACTGACCCCATCCTTGTTCTATTCGAGACTTAATCAGAACCCGCCCGCAGGTCTGTGACACGGCAGCACTCGGGTCCGTTTTAATAACAAGAAACTAGATGAAAGAATATATAAGTGGGGAGAGAATATAAGATGCAAGAGTATGAACATGAGGAGAAAACTCCCTCAGAGGGAACAACACAGCTGATGGACAGTATCGCAACTAATGTTCAATCTTTAATATGCTTTCCAACAGAATTCATTAGATGTCCTCTGTGCATCAATATCAGCTCCGACTAAAGACTGCAAAACTCAACTGGGTGAGTCAGCGAGCAGTTGTAAAGCGAAAATGTTTGGCTTCACATGTTCTGCTACCTTCAACGTAATTATCAGGGCCAATTACAGCTTTGTGTGGCCTCTAATAGCTGTCAGGGAACAAACAAATGAGAGTCCAACGGCGTCCGGCGACTCCTCATGAACCCATTATCCGACGTCAGCGCCGGGTCTCTGGCGAATCTGTATAATACCGATCATTATCCCACGCGTTCAGATCGACTGTCGCGTCACATCTGAGGAGTTCTCTGAGGAGAAAAAAGAAGCTAATAGTGTAACTGAGGAGAATGAGGCGAATGCAGGTGTACACTGTCTGGCCTGTCAGCTAAACAAAGCACAACAAAAGCGGGGAAAAGCTGCACACGGAATTGTGATTTTTACCTTCCAAACTTTTTAACTGATTGGTTTGTTTTGTTTTGTTTGTGCCGTGTGATTGAGCGTTTTTCCGTGGGAAGAACATTCAATTACCCTGAAAGTACTCATGGTCCTTAAGCCCACATCTCATGTAATTTACAAAAGCTGTCAGCAAAACAAATTATGAAAAACAAACGGAAAACAGAAAACCTTTACAAATATTATGACTGCTGCTGATTAAAGAGGAACCAAATTGTTGTAACTCTCGCTTAATGATGCATATGGAGTCGT
>CAEMYA010000010.1:1159133-1170073 GCA_903131615.1 Diplodus sargus
GAGAGAGAGCTTTGTCACATGGTGAAAATAAAATCATCTGAAGCTTGATATCAGCAAAACCAAGAGCAGATGGTAGACTACAATGCTCCAAATAGCACAGACACACACAGACACACACAGACACACACAGACACACACAGACACACACACACACACACGCAGCACAAAAGATCTGTACAATCACAATGGCATCAGGTCAGTAAATTGACTACATTTATAAAGCATTTTTCTGGTCTTACTGCCCAAAGAGCTTAACAACACAAGCCAGCATTCACCCACAGAAAAGAAGATCTATACAGCACAATCATCACAGTTTCAAGGTGGGCACCCAAGATGAGTAAATGAACAGCATTTAGTGTTTATAGCAGTTTCCTAGTCTTAACGAGCGCTCAAAGTGCTTTACAACACAAGCCAGCATTCATCAATTCACACATACATTCAAACATTGGAGGCAGATGCCACCATGCAAAGTGCCACCTGCTCATAAAGAGCAGTAACCATTCACACACTCTCACACACCGATGGCGATGCCTTTAGAAGCAATTTCAGGTTTAGTATTCACACGCAGACAGCTCTACCCCCCGAGCGACAACTGCCCACCAATTCAGTATTCAACCAAAAATTAAATACAGTCAGAATTTCTCCTTCTGTTCCTGAGTTATTGGCGTCCATCTGTTGGTAGGGATGGACAAGCGGAAGACATAATGGCCATTGTGGAGGCATTAAATTTCTGACCAAGACGAGGTGATGCCCAATATGATTTGGGTTGGAATTAAATGTACTGATTAAATTGGGTAATAACAACCTGACTTTGTCCTGTCTGGTGTAAAGCGAATGGAACGGGAGTGTGGGGTGTCCTTCTGCTTTGTCCGCAGTGGAGCTCTCCATGTAGGAGGCGGCCTTCGTGTGCCTTTGAAACCAGCGCACTCCACAAAGGCTATTCACTGCTGTTAGCTGGAGAGCAAGAAAGGAGGGCATGTCTCTTTTGAAAGAGCTCAACTGAGTACATCTTTTCTTCTGAAAACGTGGGTGTGGAAAGGAACATTCTTCAATGCATTTAGTTATGCTCAGCTGCACAGGCATCAAAATAACCTCTTGCAAAATGATTTATTCCACTTACGCAGCTCTAATGAGAGAATGAAACATACACATGTGTCTAGCGATTGAATAAGAAAGACTTTAGCTATCTCCAAATTTGGAGTCAAACCTCACCATGCCCGGTATGGACAGTCTCCAGAGCCCAAGCAGGCTGCCAAACTAGATGCTGGAAATAAAATAGGCAAATGCCCGACATGGTGACACGGTGTGATGTCACAAATCACAGAATTAAACGCGGATGAGACGTTTCAGGAGCAATGTTTTCTGTAGGAAAGAGGAGATCCCGTTGGTGTGTACTTTGGAATTTTTTACTTTTTACATGCAGGAGAACTGACCTATATAACACACCGAAGGAAAGGAGGAAGAACAAAAAAGTGTGCCTCCTTTAAAAAGGTACAACTTTAAGCAGGTAGCCCTGTTGGTAGGAAAATGCAAATGCTAGGCTGACCCGTCGAGTCAAATCAAGCATCACGTGTGTGGAACCTCCCCAAAGTGTTCTTTTGAGAGATGAAAAAATCTCCTACTTCTGAACGTTTCTTCCGCCACAGGAAAAACTGTTTGGTTGATGTGTACCTTCACTGTTGTGTAACATTTACAGCACTACTTTAATACCCGATAAAACAAAACAGTCCACCCCAGAATATCCGCAACCCTGAGGATATGTCGAGGCTCGTTTCCAACCTTGCACGTTCAACCCGACCAAAATCTGTTTTAAATGAATCCAAGCCAGCAGAACCATAGCAACAGCACCATGAAAACCCAATCAGGCTGCAGATTATATAAATGAGCGACCTTCAAATTCATTCCTAAATGAAAAGTGCCGCCAGTTGCACTCTCGCTCTCATTACTATTGTTAGCCTTGCCAATAAAGTGACTTCACATACAAAAGAAGAGCTTCATTATTGAGGTGCAAAACAGGCCTCAGAATGCGACCTTGCAGTCGGCAACACATCCCTCATCTATCAAATTCATTTTCATGTAATGATGTTCCATTGCTTATAAATTGCCTGCTGTTTCAAGCTAGAAATTCAACGGCGGAGGGGATGAAAAACGGAAGGAGATGCACAGTGTGAAAGCAAAAGTGCAGCTGTGCTGGCCTCCTCAATACTTTAAAAGCAGAGGATAGATGCCAGAACAAGTGACTTTAATTGCTTTTTAACAAATCAATTATTTGAACGGTCATCATAAATACGTACGAACATCTCTCGGGTAAAAGATAACTGCAGCCACCGCACACTGGGGTGCAAGGTCTAATAAAACACTTCGACCAAAAAATTATCTACAACTTACCCAATAAAAACCTAACCTCAATTCAAATTCTAGACCTTTGTAGGATTTAATTCTGCATTCTGTATTCTGCCTCTACTATGAATGTTTACTTGCTTGCACACACACTTTAACTCATGGGCTACTGAAGTCATTTCAGCGTGCAACTACTTAAACACAAGTGAATAAAGAAAACCAACTTCAAACAGCTCCTCCCTCCTCTGACTAATTAAAGACTTTCACACTCTTTATCTAAAGAGTGTCTTAAAGCTGCATTTGGAGTTTTAATGAACAAAAGTTATACATACATTCATTGTTACTCAGCAAAACACATTGTGTGTATTATGTTTAACAAGTCTGCTGAATGCTTTTTCTTCCTTACTTATGAAATATCTTAAAACATATACTGTTGACAGTAGTGGTTACTAACTACAACAGACAGCGACTGAGTTACAGCAACCAATTTATAATTTTGTTTTAATACAATACTCAACAGTATTAGATCAATTTGTGGTTTTGTAATATAGCTACTAAAACTTCTATTGCTGTCCCGTATTAAAGGATACATTCATCAAAATATCAAAATTCAGTCATTACCTACTCAGTCACCCCCATGCCGATGGAAAGTCAGCTTAGGTTTTATAGTCCACAAGACATTTCCGGAGCTTCACAGCAAAACAGTGTTGCTGTATTCTCCTGAACTACTGAAGTAGATAGGGACTTGGGAATATACACACACCTCACAGTCAGGTGATTTTTCCATGCGGACTATTTCTTCTATAGGAAGTTGTTCAAGTGAAGACTGTTACAGTGAGTTCACTGAATAAGTGAGAAAACAGTGTATTTCTGTATTCTGGGTGAACTCTTCCCCATCCTGTTTCACTGGCAACTTTTGTCTAACTCTCTCAGCAACTTATATTTGCTTTCTCCTTACCTCTAAAATATTTTTTTCTTGAACTCCATCTTATTATCTCTTGTTTAAGAATTCTGAGTATAACGACCTCTTATAAATTGTGTCAGCTTTACAAAAAAAAAAAAAAAAAAAGCCTACATGACATAACTACAGGCATCACCAGCAGTTCAGCTGTGCAAGCAGGGCTCGGCTGACTCTGCAGTTTTCTCTTCCTACTCTGACTAAACCTTTTTGGTGACAGAGATAAAAACTCGAAGTAGTACACAAAACTGCCAGCTAAGACTTTATAACTTTCTCGAGCGGGTACATTTTCAAAACAGCTCGATTTGGACACCGAAAACACCAACAGTGTTCACACAAGCCAGAATGAGACATTGAGTTCCTCTGGACACCTGGAAACTTCAGGGACACTATATTAATGAAATTGGCATCAAGATACAAGATATGTTTATTGTGGCTGGTAGGAACAAACTGAAGAACTTCAGCCCTTACTTAGTCACATACAAGACTACACATTTATTTTCTCGCTACATTATTTTCTTGTAAATCCATTCTGCACTGTATTTATGAGGCAACGACTTTTCCCCACAAAACTGACAGCGGCACAGAGCGTGACCTCGGTAAACCCTTCTGAATACATAATCAACCTCTGTTAACATGTCTCCCCCCATTGTTTGCCTGAGCCTCCCTTAGATGCATATGTAACAGAGAGAGAGGCGGCACCCCGCAGACACTCACACAGGACGACACGCGAGCTGTGAGCGCAGCCTGGTATGTCTGCTCGATTAATGCAGCACATGTGTTCGGGGCAGGAAGTGTCACAACAGTCTACAGCTCTCTGATGTTCAGCAGGTATGAAGATGAACACGTTCACCATGCATGTTTAGCAACTTAGCGTTGCGATAAGCACACAGTGCTACTGAGGCTGGTGAGAATGTCTTTAGTTTTGCATCTATTCTACCTTAATCATTGACATAACGGCAGTTATAGATGCAAATTTTAAACAATTTCATTAATTAACATTATCGAATAATCATGACAGGAGCATTATGTAGTTCTGGAGAAGAAACTTGAACTCAATTTTAAAATTCAATATGTTAATGAGGTAATAATACCGTCTCGAAAATATTTATTTTTCGAAAAATGTAATAAACCAGCTGTTCTCTGAGGAAAATAAAGTCCCCAGCACAATGTTTCAAGTTGGAAAGGTGGCAGGGTCCGCCAAACATAAACAAAGTAAAAACAGTATGAAATTGTGCTGTCCTTAAAGGCCATTTTGTTTATTCATGTTACTCAGTCATTAAAAACAAAGTGAATTTGTTTATTTAGTGCGTCAGTGAATATCTTTCTCCTTGATTAAAATGTCTTAAAATGATAAGCTGCTCCATTTCAAAAGATACACTTCTGCCGAAAACGCTGGCCTCAATGTTGTGTCAGTTTTTCCCCATAGTTTCGAAAATCGTATCAAATATTGATCATTTTCAAAGGATTGAAGTAAGAAACTCCATACTGCATAATACGACTTATTTAAGGCCAAATCATCCTGCCCTAGTGCTTATTCTTCGCTCCAAATTTTCTAACACTTCTCGGCTTCTAAGCCACGCAGTCTAGCGTAGCGTAAAATTGCCATTTACTCTGGAGATCTCTAAGATCAGCCTTCCTCTAAGTACCGTCAGAAATGTTTTGACTTTTCTGGGAAATGAGTAATAAATAAATCATAGCTACTACACACAAACGTTTAAAGAGCAGTCCAAGAGCAATGATACGATGTACAACAAACCCAGGCAAACTCTGCAACCCAGTGAGGGTCATAACAAAAGGCTGATTGTCTATTATCGTACACGTACCAACACAGATGTAGTGAATGTGGCATATTATCAAAAGCCATATATATAACAAAATATAAATAAGTGTAGTTTTATTAGCTTGCTTGAAGGCATGCATTGGGACAAATCCTTTGATTAAAAAGGTTTTTACTCAATCTCTCCTTTCAATTGTTTTTTTGCTCCGAGGCAGACTTATTGTTTAGATGTGCTGCAGATTATAGATGGAAGGCTGGAAAGATCCACTAAGTCAGTTCCATAGAGAAAAGCTCCCTCTTACAGCTCAGACACACTGGCCCATTTCTTTGAGGCTCAGGCTTCAGCGTGAATGTGTAAAATGGTGTCTTTTGTCAGAGAATAAACAAGGTTGAGGGATGAAGGGATGGGCGGGAGCGTTAAATGGTAAATCTTGAGATAAATGGTCATCAGTTATCACATTCTCGGAAGACTGGCAAAGCCCACGTGAAATTATTATACTGATTCATGAACTGGATACAACGCAAAATAACCAATGATGTGACCTCCCAGATCATCTTTCACAATATGATTCAGAATTTCATTGAGTCAAAATTGACATGAATCACACCTTCTTGGATTTTTGAGTGCGGATGAAATGATTTGAGAAAAAAAAAATTTGGAACAAATATTCTTCTTTGTATTCTTTGATTACCATCTGGAGCACTCTCCCATTAGCAATTGAGCCATCTGTGGTAATAGTTCTGTTAAAAATTTAAAATCATTCTCATGTTTCCGAAACAAAGAAAAATATTCCAAGGACACCATGTGCTGGATGTGATAACACACCCAGTGACTCTGGGCTGCTGCATCTTCAACCTTTGTGCTAATAATAATGAACAGTCAGAGCAGCAAGACCCCTGCTGGGATTAACCCCAAGACCACCCTAAACCCATTCACACAAGGAGAGATTAACACGGCACTGTTTGGTGTAGCGATTGACAAAATCACTGACTTTGGAAAACAATTGCTGTGTGAGGCAGTGTTATTGACCCCCTCTAAACATTAAAGGCTGGTAGTAGTGTTTCCGATACAGGAATTCAACCTCAAGCTGTTGAATTTGCTGTAAACCGCTGTAAATGAGGCTTCAGTATGAGAGTCGTGTGCTTTTAAAGTGAAATCTTATCAAATATTTAGTTTAGTTTGACATGGACATTGACCAAAGGATTTCACACACCAGCAATGATGCCATGTTTTCTCTTCTCATATTGATACCAAAATGTACACTCAGTCTATCTGTACAATCTGAGTGCAGATCTAACAAAAGAGGTCTCTTTGTTGCAGAATGCGTCTTTTTTCCTCATACACCAAAGCTGAGCTGTTAGAAATCTTTCATAACTCCAAAGTGCATTTCATTGACCAAAAAGTTTATCGTTGTAAAGATACAATAGCAATTTGAGTTTTCTGAACCACTCTTTTTAATCAAACTATATTAAATGTGTAGCAACAAACCTAGGAATCCAACAGTCGCTCCAGGAGCTGTATTCGGGAATAACTGAGCTTTGATCTAAATGCTAACATCAGCATGCTAACAATGGCAATGCTAACATGATAGATTTTAGCAGTTGTAATAAAAGAAATCTGCGAAATCCTTCCAATAACTTCAAAAATCAACTGTCAACCAGCGTCCCCCACACGTAGACTTTACTTGGCCAGGCTCGGGTATATTAACGGCCACCAAAGTACATTTTAGCATAGGTAGACAGCTATTCTGTTTGAAACACTGTGAGCCTCATTGTGTTGCTGTAAGACAAGTCGGGGAGTCACTACAATCAAGGGACCATGAATGCTTGTACAAAATCACAACTCAATCAATCCAATATTCATCAATTTCGGTATAATGGTGGATCGACTGTTTGACGTTGTCGTCCTTCAACTCACACTGAAACTCACACTGAACCATGCAACGCTAAAATGACTTCTTGTGCACAAAATGTCCTGAAAGTAATATATGAAGTAAGTTTTTGCTAATGTCAGCCTACTGCAAACAACACTGTCAACACTCAGGATATAAAAGTTAAGGCCAAAGACTTGCAATGCCTCTATTGTGAAGTGGAGGAAAAAAGTGATGAGCATCAGCAGTAACTTAATTAGGGCTACCCCTCAGTCTTTTGTTGAGAAGACCTGTGTTGACTGGCCTCATTGTACACAGAACAACTCACAAACAATCAAGAATGACAGTATGTACATTTAAACAGCCTCATCTCAAAATTACCAAAACACAAACCCAATTGGAAGTAGAGGGTCTGTCAATGAAGTTGCCTACTTTTTGACTAGACGCTGGTGCAACCTCCCATAATGTTGTCCAGCCTGACCGATACTTGTTTTTCACCAACATGGAACCAGTTCCTGATCTGAGCATTATACCCAAAAAATTAACTGGTCTGGAACCCAAAAAGTTTGTTTTGGCAGTTTTGTATAGTGCCAAGTCCTCCATTGATGACGCATCTTTGATTACAATGGTTCAGCTCCAAACTGGTGGAAATGCTGGTTCACTAGAAAGCCCCAAGATTCCAGTAATATTCAACACAACCTGTTCAAGAACTAGAGTTAATTTGGTGGTAGTGTTGTCACTCATCAGCCCAGGAGAAGAGACACTCTGACGTCTCGCTGACACTCAGTCCTCTTAATAATGTCAGTACTATTGGCCAATACCTCCATTCCTACCAGAAATCTGACTTAAGTGCAGCTCGTCAGTCCCCTGTTTCCACCACCTCAAAATTAACATGAGAAACACAATAAAAAAACATCAAAGTATCTCTGTTTTTTAACACTTAACAAATATAGGAAAATTAAAGCAATTAAACATTATCTATTGCTAGCGAGGGAAAAAACTGCTTCCACACGCAGAACATTAAGTCTTCAATTATAGGAGGTGTCGGTAAGAGCTCTCCCACAACTCGACACGATAGGTCTCTCTGCTCAGCATCCTCCACAAATAATAGCTTATTTACATCTGCTGGCCTGTGAGGGAGATTTCAAATAGGAGCCATGGTGGTCAGTCAATAAACCGATGACGGACTAAAGGTCAAAAAAGTGAGTTTAAATTCAAAAAAGGTACATTAGCTCAGTTCACTCCACAATGTCAAACTGTTTTTTTTTTTATTCCAGATGACCTGAATGACATTCAATGTGAATGCGAAAACTGTAATATTTGGCTTTTCAGATATTTTATTTTAAGTACATAATTTCTCAAATAAAGAGAGCAAGTTTAATTGAACGAGTGTCAAGTAGCAGCAAAGCTCATCGTCCCCTGCTCTGCCTCGAGTCAATGTCCTTAATTCTCCCTAGTAAATATTTAATAACCTCTACAGATAGAGAACCTGTTAAGGATGACTTTAGTCTCTTGCCATGATTTCTTAAGAGTCTCATAAAAATGGCGATGCTGAGGGCTATGGAGGAGGACAAAGCAGTAACAGACATTTTCAAATAGACTACTGGGTTAGTCATTCCTATTTGCGTTAAGTTATTACTGCATTTGTTTTGTGTCCGTCACCCTGCCATCATCAGGCCTGTGGTAGTTAAGGGTTGTTGTTACACTTGAAACTTGTCTCTTCTGCTGTATTTAAGCTCGCAGAGCTTGTCATGATGATATCAAGGTCACTGTAACACCGTTGTTCTCATTAGACGGGGTAGGTAAGATGCATGTGATGAAATCCAATTTAAGTAATTAGAGTTGGTTTATTACAAACCTCGGGCTGGTTTGTATTAAAATGTGTCTGTAATGCTTTGGACCTTTTCTCGTTTTCTTCGTTTATGGCAGATTCACAGAACCAAAACCCTCACAAGCAAGCTGTTTAATTGTGTAATGAAAATGCTGTAATAGGAAAGTAAAGCCAGACAGTGTTGCATAATATTTTCTTTTGTACTTTCCCATCAGATGGCCGACTATTTACATGATCATCTAGTCGCATTAGACGTGCCAGCTTTTATGACCTGGTCCATTTGTTCGAGCGCCTGTGCAGACAGGAACCAGCTGCTGAACTTCAAGAGTTTGGAGAGATATCCTCCTCTCAGACTCATGACAAAAAAGTTTCATTTGGTCACAGATTCACAATTCAGACTGAACAGGGACAGTTGTAAAGCTGGGGTTGTAATCATTGTAGGAACCAGCATCTGCAAACTAAATTCTAAAAGTAAACAACTGAACAAAAAAATAATATAAAAATAACACAAGCCTCTGACAAGCTAGCATGTAAGCATTGGGACATTTTGGCTGCATTCTCTATTCAACGAGCGATGAGCTTGTGAATACCTTTGGCAACACATCTGTCTGGCCTTGTGGAAGACTCTGGTTATTGGCAATGGGTGCAAAGCTTCAGGGGCATGCGGGCATTTAGGTAGGTAGACTGTCAGGTCCAATCTTTTCATATGGGCCGATGAAACGAATGGATGGGCTCATTAGACGCCTGCAACAGCTGCAGGTGCTGGATTTATTTCTTTTGTTTGTCAGGGCTTTTGATTTATTGAATGGCAGGGCTGGGCGATAAATTGGCAAATTCGATTAATTCGAGTTTGTGGTTTAGGATGATTTAAAAATGATAAAATCGATTTTCTCTCAGGGGAGCCCATGGGGAGCAGCGCCGCTCCCCATGGGCTCCCGTAGTTCATAGTGGGCTCCGCCCTCCCCCCCACATTGACTTTCCACAGAGAAACAAACACAACAACATGCAGCCAAGAGTTTGTTCCTAAAAGTTAGTTAGTAGCTTGGTTTTGCGGCGTCTGACCTCGAAAAAAAACCACGGTCCGCTGCAAAGTTTGACCAAAGGCTGTTGCAACTAAAGACAGCGGACTGACATTTATTTCAGCATCTCAAACAGACTCATGCATCACAGTGGGACACTTGTTGTTCACTACGAGAAGACCGCGGCAGCCCACAAATACCCGCTATAAAGCAGCCAACATTAGTGGAATCATTTAATCATTGTGTCCCATGTGAGTGGACAGCTTTTACAGATGCAGTCACGGTGCATATCGCTAAAGGTATTGTGCCCGTATATACAGTGAAAAAGCTGGAGGTTCATCCACATGCTAAAAATGTTTGACCCCAGGTGTGTGCTATAAAGTCGCAACGAGGCATGTCTTAAGCCAGAGGAAGCAGACAGGCTCGTCTTCCTGGCCAAAAATGTGTTAAAAAGACAAGAAGCAAACACCTCATGTTCTGTACATCTACCAGCATGTCATGTTTACTATGCAATGCATGCAGATGTTTAACTTAGTTTACATATCTTCAGGGATATAAAATACTTCTTGTAAACAAAAGGCACCTTTTGCAAAATAAAGTATTTAATGAAAGTTATGTTCATACTTAATCAGTACCAATATGGAAACTGATCTGTTTTTATAATAGCAAGCAATCTGGCATTTTCCAAAAGCATTTTATAAAAAGGGACACATTCTTTTCCAAAGGATGCACTTTTATGTATTTGGAAGTGAGTTCCAAGGTTCACTATTTACAATGGCGGGGCAAATGTGTTTAAAATAAAAGCATTAAAATAAATGCAATGTTTTTAATAATTTCTTTGTAGTTTGAAGTTTGTTCTTGGGGAAGGAAAAATGATTAGGCCATATCGCCCAGTCCTACTGAATGGTTAGAGATTTTCTACAAATAAAACAGAAAAACAGAATCTAGAACAGCACTCTGTAGAGCGCACTCCTCCTCCAAGGCTGAACAGTCCCCATTGATTTAATCAAGCCTAATCCAATGTCAAATAAAACATATTTAAATCCACTAGATCAGGATTCTTACTGGGACCTGCATAAAACTGTAGCCTGATTTTTTTTTTTAACATGTATTACTCCCTGAGTAATTAACTAAAATGTAA
>CAEMYA010000010.1:1172619-1212065 GCA_903131615.1 Diplodus sargus
TAGAAATGATAGTGGCTAAGGCAGAGCAGCGCGGACACGTCTTCCTAGATGGCCGCCATAACCGGAAGTCCTACTTTCGCTTTCTAATGTTATTTCCACACTGCAGACATTTTATCCACAGGTTTTGCCCGGGTAACGCTATGCACGCGTCTGCGTTCTGCTAAAAATTATGCTTGGACATAAAAAAGAAAATTATTATTATTATTATTATTATTTTTCTTATTTCTAAGCATTATTCAGGCTGCTGCTGTGATATATTTCTCAAGCAGCATTACTGTCACTGTAGGTACTATGGCTGTATTGAGCTTTTAATCCATTTCTCAAAACACCTGCCAGTTCTATTCACGCACAAATGTGTGAAAGGATATTTCTTTATTTCACAGTGGAATCGGGCCGCTTAGTCCATCACAGGAGATGAAAAGCGGAATAACATCACTGTCAAAGATAAAAAGTGATTTTCTGCTGTTCTACCACCAAGTAAATAAGCACTCCAACCAAGGCCGTTTCCGTTGTAACACAAACTGCCAGTTTCACCATGCAGCCTCTTACAGGGAGGCCTGTGTTTATGTGAAGGCGTGTAGGAGTGTGGCTTCCTTTACAATAGCAGAGGGCGAGACTGATATGGAGAGTGACAAACGGCGGGTGGTAGTGACAAGCTGTCCGACTCTTATGTAAGAGCTCGATGGGAGAAAAAGCTGCGCCTGACAATCAACCTGTGGCGACACGTACGGCAGCAGCTTTGAAAAAAATGACACATTGTCATACATAGACGGACGCTTACCCCGCATGGCTGGAAGATAAGTCCGTCGACTTCGTGGCTGACCTGGGACGTGAAGCTGCCTTCCAGTAGCTGAAAAACAGGGGAAAAAAAGAGGAGAGAAATTCAGTCGAGCAAAACTGATGAATGAAAATATCGGCGGCTGAAAGCTTTAGCCGGGACACACAGAATAATATTGATTTATAGAGTCAACTACAGCTTTTGAGTCTGCCAACATTACCGAACCCCCAGAAAAGCGAATAAAGTATCGAGTCTCAAAATAACTGGAGGGCTTACTCTGGAAAAATCTGAGATACAGAGTTACAAGCACAAAGTCAGATATCTTGTTTTCATCCAGCCAGCCCTGAAACCGAGCAATAATCTCTTTGATTGATAATGCATGACTCGGAGATCAATATCTGTAACTTGACAGCCCAGGGTTGAGGACGAGAATAGCAGCAAATCATTAAGTTCCTGATGGCTGGGAAGGAATGATTTCATCTTTTCCATTAACACCAACCACCAAACACCGAAAACCACGGCTGCTGCAGAGAAAAGGAACCTCCGGCACCATATTAGACAAGGTATGCCCAGGAGACGCGGCAGGGCTACTGTACAACAAAGGCACATTTTCTACATCATGAAGCACGTCGGCAGCCTCGGCAACAACAGCGAGGACACAAGTGGCGCTTTATTTAAGAAAGTGCTTTCCTTTTTGACCTCCCTTTCACATAATCCCTCGCTACCCCCCGTCGACAACACGCACTTACAATGGAAAATGAAGGGTATTGACGTCAGTCGAGGATGTGTAACTTCTACTATAAAAGGGAGGCTGAAGTAGCTATTCACAGTTCCTGTTTGCGGAGTGCCGTGGACGGATACTGAGCAAAACTGGTGATTCTTGGGTTAGCTCTGGCAAGTTATGAAGAGCACTCATTGTCACTGGAGATGGTGATACCTTCAAGAAGTGTAAGTGAATCATGTCTGAATGAGTTACGGATCAAAGACGGAGCGTAAATATTGATACACGTCAATTCTTCGCAACAGGGTTCTGCAATAAATTGTATTAGCATCAATAATGCGATGTGCAAATCGCAGGACGGGTGATGTCAAGTAAGGCAAATAATCCCAAACACACCCGGCCACAGCTTTTGTACCGAGCTAAAGAAAATGGAAATGTGTAGTCTGTTGTATATAAACAAACTTTGATTTGAATATTGCAGACCAGGGGAATCGAACCAGCAACCTTCCAGAAATCAAGACACTGTCTCTACCCCTGAGCCACAGCCGCTCCACCAACTGCGTGGACATTAACAGACCTTCAATACTAGAAACAGATAAGCTCACATAAATGCTGTGTTTCAATTCCATACACAAAGCAGAGAGGCAGAATTGTGCAATGCAGTGAGTTGTGTGCAGTCAAGTATGAAGAGGCTTCTGTGGGCTTAGAAGGAGGAGACAATGTGATGATGCCGGCTGAGGTTAGCTGAGTGCTCCATCTTCAGTGTTATTTGAAAACGCAAGACACTGAAATCCAAGACCTTCGAATCAATGTTTTGAAATTGAACACGAGATATGAGATCACACCGCAAGTGCATGGTTATTCAACTTTGTCTCTTTCGCCATAAAAATAAAAGTTTGCATAAAGTTTAGTGTGACGTTGTGTACTTTGTGATGGATTGCCAATCGAAACAGAGTTTGTTTCTCTCCTGCACTGACACGAAGAGAAAAATCTACCGCTGCTGCTTGGAAGTTAGGAAATCAATCCTGAAAACGCATCACACGCCTTGGAAAATGTTAAGCTGTAATGTAATGGCAAATGCCAAATCTAATATATGATTGCACATAACCATGCAGAACGGAATGTGTACACTTTCTAAAGGGTAGACATTAACGGAGACAGCAGAATAACCATCGATTATCAGTTGCCCACAGAGAATTAAGTACTTTCTCCGCAGTTCCTCAAGCTCTACAGAGCGTTTTAGAGTCTTTCAGCTAATTGTTTCCGTTTAGTTTTTGGCAACTTTATATCAACCTTTTAACGGCATGTGAACCAGTTAATATAGTTTGAAGACAATTTTCAGAAACACCTTGTATAGAAATGGGAAAACATGTTGAATGAATAGGATATTTTTCTTACATGCTGTGGAATAATTTGCAGAAAATGATGATGAGTCCCCGGCAGTCACAGGAGCTTCATCACTATTTTGTGCCGTTATGTCAGAGGATGGATTACTCAATGGGCCTGCTGGGCACCGGCCCAGGAACCCAAGGTGTCGGGGAGCCCCCCCTGGGTCATACCATCTATTGGAAATGACGGTTTTCTTCAATCACAACACAGGAGACTACCACGAAGAGACACAAACTACCACGAAAGACACAAAAGTACTATGAAGAGGCATAAAACAACCACAGTGAGACAAAAAAAGGACTACGAAGAGACACAAAACCTTTTGAAGAAAATCAAAATGACTACAAAGAAACTGTCGTCCAATTTTGGTGTACTCAAAATCTGTTCAGGTCCAGAGGAGGTAACATTTTCGTGTTTCAAGTAATCTTTGCTATTCTGTATGTTCATGCAGAGGGTAAATATATTTTAGGCAGGCAGGAAATGGCCTTGGTCAATAAAATAGAAAGCTAATGCATTAGTGCACTGCAGTGGATATCAGGTATCATATCCAAGCCATCAAGATGGACCACAGCAGATAGTGATGCATTTCAGCCCTACAGGAAGGTACTGAAAGGTGGAATAATGTTATTGTTCTTAGAGTGGCCTTTTAAAACATATAGTAAGTCGTCTCCTGGTCTGAATGAGACAATAAAATGAAATGATTAGACTTCAATTAACCATGCCTGAATCTCTTCACTGGCTGTCCACCTCTAATATTTCAATCGCCAGGCATGTGAGGCCACGTCTGTGTCTGCTGACTAGGAGATAGCGAAGTGCTTAGCAGATATGTAGACCGTCAACAATCATCAGTGCCAAGACACAATCACAATGAGGGGGAAGACAGATTGTCGTCGTCTGTCCTCGTGCTGCTTGGACACTGACCAAATTATAACCTCAATCACAAATAGAGGAAAGCGTGTAATATAACATAACTACATTTGTACTTCGTGCACGGTGGGTAAACAGTTATCTCCACAGCAGCACTGCAGGCTTCTAAGAGACAGACTGTGAAAGATGCCATTTACTTGCGCATTCAGTCTAGAATAAGACCAAATTGGTCTGTCTCAGCTGCTTGGTCGATCTATGATGACACACTCTCCCTCAAAAAAATCTCTTTGAAGTGAAGAGATATTTCTGTGTAATACATCAGATAGTATTTGCTGCAAAGGAGGACATTGATTCAGATTTCGAACTTAGTGAGGGTACAAAGATGCTGCCGTCACCTCGCATATGTCTGAGTTATTAGTTGAAATATACATAAAGAGAAACTTAGGACGTCACGTCTAGAATACAGAATTAACAAAAAATCTGTCAGTCTTGCAGAGTTCTCCAGGGAATGGTCGAAGACAGGCCTATTTAGCAACTTTTTTCGAATGGCTAGATTTGAAATAAAGTGAAATACTTTATTTCACAATTGTTACATTTAGTTTCTTTCTATTTGATATACTTTGATTATTAGTTTTCAGTTTAGTAAGGTGTCAATTTATCTCTCCTAAATTCCCCCTATTTCAACAGCCTGGGCTGAAGCTTTTTTAATTGGTAGGATCATTTCTGTGCTTGGCAACAGACATAATTAATGAATGGGCCAATTAGCGGACTCGAAATTATCAAAGGGACAAAATTAGGTTGTAAAATGGCTAACAAGTTCAGCTTCAGCAACATGTAGAATTAATTTACTTTCTCATAAAACATTTGCAAAGCACTGTTTACATTCATGTTTCCTGGCATGCTATGCATGATGGCTTTCCATTTATTGAGCTTTGACTTGTGCTCATTCAATCATGACATTTTATTGTACCCTCATCCTCCGCACCAGACTGAAGAATTACGTGATGTGGATATTAATTTGCTATAATTCAAATTTTGGTTTGCAGATTTTTCTGGAAATTAGTTGAAATTTTGTATGACCTCTGGATGGGAACCTCAAGATTGTCATTTGTTTTGGCACAGTTTACCTATAAAATCAGCCTTCGAACATAAACTTATTCAAAAGGAAGTCAAGTGGTTCACACCATATGTCTACACAGGGTGGTAATTACAACAGTCAAACACCATTTCCCAAAAGGCCTTGACTATCGCCACTTAAATGTCGTAGCTTGCTGACAGTCCTCCAGAGGAAGTTGAGGACTGAATGATGTATAGGTTTTTAAAACAGCCATGATTACAAATCAAACTAGTAGTTTATTTGCATCATGTGTTCATGTGACTTGAGCGATGCAAAATGATGGGAATATAACATTAGTGTCGGTTTCATGAAGTAATCTGAGTATTGTCGCAATTTTATGTCTTTTCAGTGTCAATGTCAGTGTCAGAGTGTGTGTGTGTGTGTGTGTGTGTGTGTGTTTGTGTGTGTCATTCCATAGCAGATAGCGTGCACACGTACTGGACCATTATTGTATTTATGTATTTATAAAATGTATAAAATGGCCCATTATTGTATTTATAATAATAAAAGTGAAAAATGTCTCCATGCTGTCAGGTATTATATAAAATGTATGACTTTACTAGCTCCTAGTGTTTTTGATTTGGTGAGCTGTATTTAAGCACTAAATCACTCTGCGTCGCTGTGGGTGTTGTGCCTTGAAAAAGGTGTTTTCAAATGAATCATTGCAGAGTTAACAGAAAAAAAGAAGAAGAAGACGAAATGTGTGCGGTTTTTCATTCGTCATGATCCATTCAATTCAATAGGTCTATGTCTATGTTTTTGTATTTTTCGGTGCGTGAATGGAAAAAAAAGCACATACGAACAGGTGGCTGAAAAGGTCTCCTTACTTCTCGAATACAACTCAGACCTTCTGGTGCCACTTCAGCTCTCTGAAGTAAATAAAAGCTGTCACAGGTACCTCTCCAGCTGCACGGAACTGGATTTAATAGAGGAAAAATACTCCGTCTGTCATATTCATACCACTGATGATTTCCCATTTCCACAAAATGCTTTGAGGGAAGGCATTTTTTCTCAAAAGATGTCTTTCAGTAAAGTAAGAGAAGTCATCAGGTCTTACAGGAGCACTACATACATTCATGTTGCGCAACTAAAAAGTGGGCAGTCTCTGCTCTATCTGCAAAAAAAAAAAAAAAAGCAGAGCAACATCAGTGCTCTCCAGAATGATGAATGAGTCACAGCAGATCACACAAAGCTTGACAATCATGCTGACATGGAGAAGGAAGATAGCCAGACTAAAAAGAAACGGTGTCTTTATGAGGGAACGGCATGTAGGCGGCAAGATCTGGGAGTTCCATTTCAGTTCTCTTGCCATCTTAGCACACCCACCCACCACCTCCGTCGAGCACAGTGAACCCTGGAAGGAGAGAGATGAGCAGAGAGAAGACTTCCACTCACACATCCTCCTACAGTAAGGAAGTTCCTTGGAGTGTTAATGCAGAGAAGGGGCAGCGACCCTTTTTTCATGGTAATTTTTTTTTTAGGAAGGAAACACAATGATGTGCCTGGTACAGTGGGGTTGTGTGGGTGGAGGTGAACAACAAAGAGCCATTAAGAGATCGAGCTTTCATTGGAGACTCCAGGGCAGAGAGGGGACAATGGAAGTGCTCAGGGAGATGAATCAACCGCTAACATGCTTAGAAATGTCTTTCCCCTCGAGAGGGTGAATGTCAGAGTGATGGAAGTCGGACCATTTTCCTCTCCAGTGTTTCGGGTTTGGGCTCTTTTCATGAAACAAGTTAATGATGAATGATATCTGGCTTGGCGTATCCCTGGATGGCATCGGAATGACATGGAGCATGCCAATCACCTTCGCTTCCATGCGTTCCATCTTCTGCATAGCATCGGTGTATTTTTATCAGCCAATCAGACAGAAAAATTTGCCATCGTTCAAGTTGTCATGTCGTCTTGTCATCCTCAATGAATAATAGATAAGCAACAGTGAAATGGAGATCTGAAAGTTAAATGACATGAAATAAATGCCGCAGACACACTCCAAGGACTCACACAGCATTCGCAGTAGTTGTGTTATGACACTTGAAGCATCGGCCTCTGGTGCTCCAGCGACAAAGCAGAAGTGGTAACAGTGACTTTTTTGTAAAATAACTCAGCTTCGGGCTGCGACTGAAGCAACAAAATGTAACTTCCCGGAGAAAAATAGTGATGCTCTGGGTTGGCATCCAAGTCCGACCCAACTGCCAACCCAAAGTGTCAGTAGTTGACGATCTGGCGATGTGACTCAACAAAAAGCTGTCTCCAACAAGTTATATTATATTGCTTTAACAATTGTTTTCTTTGTTTTACTAATTCATTGGATGACTATTTTCTCTTTATTTGATTTGTCTGTAACATGTAGAATTTTTCCATCATAATTAACAAGACCTCTTCAAATACCTTGCTTTGTCTGACCCACACTCCACAACCCAATGTTTAATTTATAGTGATTAAAAACAGGTTAATGCAGTAACACTTCGTTCTACAGGTATGGAAATTTCCTGGTAAGTAGGTGGTAATAAACAAGCAACGTATTGGAAACGTATTTGAAATGACCCCCAAATATCCGATATAACTACCTTAAAATGTATTGAAAATGACCCCAACATCAACTTTTCTTACTTGCTGACAAGTTTCACATCCAGGATTTTTTGGCAATTTTAGAAAAAAACTAAAATAAATGCTATAATGATTTCTTGATTTTAAACTTGTTTAGATTAATGGTTGTTTCAGCTCTGGTCAAATCCCTGACATTATACTTGGAAATAGCGGTGCAGATGCGATGCCTCGATAGAAAAATCCATGACTCTGAACCCATAGAAAGAAATGAGCAAAAAAAACCAACAACCCGTCAGTCGAGAAATGAAAATTAATCAATCCAACACATTCAGATTCTATGCTGATTTTAGCCCGTCCCAATTATTTTATGAGGCCTGAATATAGGCATCAATACACCAGTGGCAAAAAACAGGCAAACTCAACCGCAGAGGAGTAATCAGGAAGGAAACACTGACATACGTATGCGCATGGGAAATGTATTAAGGCCTATAGGCATGTGCTTGGAGGGCTTTTTGCAAACCTTGTTTTCCAAAGTCAGTTTGTCTTTGTCTTTACCTTTCACTGGATTTCTGTTTCCAGTGATTAATAGAAATTTCGAGGCTGTGTTTTCATGCTTTGTTGCAACAAAGTGTCCCCAGTGGGGGAAATTATACTTTGACCTTGACTTTCAGTGACCACTTTCTGGTGCGGTTTGGAATAACAAATTGAATGGCGAGGACCACAGCTGCTTAACTGGAATACAAAATAAGCAGAAATGAGTGGAATGAAGAATCAGTCTTACTCATTTCAACTCGGGTCGTCTTCCTCTAGGTGACAAACCAGGATGCAGTAAAGGTTTATGGTAGAACTTTAGGTCTCCTGATTCAACTATGTGCAATTAAAAAAATCACATGACTGAATGCTGCCACCACCACGACAGGTGTATGTGACGAAAACACAGCAATGTGCAAAAAGCATCCCGCTGTGAGTGAAGAATCTATTTCTGTAAGCTAAAGATTGATTGGGTTTTCAGGTTGACTACAATCAGATTTTTAGCCGATGTTTTAAACTTTGGGTTTCTAGAAGTGACAGATGAGAGAGACTATGATCTTGCATCATGCCCAATCCCTTTAGGGTGAAAGCAGTCCATCTAAATTTGACTGGCGGTTAATGCGAGCTCTGAGGCAAATCAAAGGTCCAACATCTAGATAGTTGAGTCTCGTTCCCAACTTGTCAGATAGTGAAGCACTGGGTTGGTGGTCAGTATCTGACGAGTTTGGAAGAAGACGTAACAATTCCAAAAAATATCTTACAAATTGGACCTTTAAAAGCATTTTAAAAAGAACAAACATGTTATGTTGTTGTCAATCTACATCAAATTAGAGAATTAACGATTTAGGGGTTGATGTGTATCCTTTCTGTCAGATGCTTGTGTTTATAAAGCAACCATTTATCACCAGCTAAGAGGAGCACCAAACAGGTCGGTTAACCCTTTATGCCGTTTATAAGCTTTACTATTAGAACCCCTATAGGTGAGCTCAATTTTTGTGAATTATTAACATTAAAATCCGCTCTGCTCCTGCAGTCTTTTGAGCAGGCAGACTGCTAAATCGCACTCCAATCTATAAACTGGTAAAAATATGGCAAAATAACAGAATTGTAGTGTGCAAAATGTGACGCAGCAGCTTTTATCAGTGGTTCAAATAGTATTAGCTATTTTCACAGCGCTTGTTTTCACCCTAAAGCGGGCTCGGTCGTTCCGGCGCAGGTCTGTCCTCATCTATTAGCAATACCCGCAGTGAAAACTTTCAGAGGTGAGCATTCTTTAAAGCAGTGTCAGCAGTTGGTATCTCTAAACTATTTATACCGCTTATGATCTATTAATGTTTATATGCAAGCAGGAAAATGCAGCATGCTGTCATTAACAAAGCAATGCTGTGGACCATATCAGCAGTACCTCCTCTGCACACCTGCACTGCCATTTTGCACTTTCCATTCCTGGAGCCTTTGTGTTTTCCTGCTGTGTGCTCATCCTCATTGCTCTGAAGGAGGTTGAGGTGCGGGGGCTGAATCAAAGGCGAAGAGGATGGATTGATATTCCAGTCATACCACAGGGCTGTTGCTGGAGGCTCCTTTCAAGCCTAATGTGAATGGTCGTCTGAAGCCAGTGTGCAGATCCCTATTAAGCGAAAAGCCCACATCAGAGTGTGCAGGCTAAACCACTGGCCTGGAGTCAAACTAGGTTATGCAGTCTGGCGAAGTTAAATGTCTCTGAACGTCTTATCTTTTGATGGAAACTGCTCGTTTCATTAAAAAAAAGAAACGTGATCGAGATTGAATTTTTACGCATTCATTTGTGCTGACAGGGAAAAGATGAAGCGAGACATTAAAACTTTGAGGGTTAAACTAATAACGGGAGGCAGGCG
This sequence comes from Diplodus sargus, assembly GCA_903131615.1. Taxonomy (NCBI): domain Eukaryota; kingdom Metazoa; phylum Chordata; class Actinopteri; order Spariformes; family Sparidae; genus Diplodus; species Diplodus sargus. Next base: position 1,182,447 of record CAEMYA010000010.1, read on the forward strand.
ACGAGAACAGACTGGGATGATGAGAAATATCAGGGCACGGCATGAAAATGAAATGTGGTATGAACGGAGCTTGTCGTGAGCTGGACAGGTGTCGTGATGAGTGGCTGGAATTAACTACAACTCCCTGCTGTGAAATTAGCAAGTCATTCCAAAATGGCAAATACCCGAAGAATCAAGAAATCATTGCGCTGAAATTCATTATATGAGATGAGGCCAAGGGACACAGTGTGGCACGGCTCAGTGCCTCGATACAAATTGGTACGTTGGTAGAATAGTATTATTCTACTGATGTACCAATTTTCCTATACAAAAATCTATCACAGAACAACACAAGAGATATCGAGCACCATCAATACGAGACCGCTCAGCAGCAGGTAGGATCTCATGTGAATTGTGTGTGACCTTTTCTGTCGGTATCTACAAAGGTCGTGCCCTCCAGGTGAGCATTCCAATGGGTTTTCAGAATTTGAGAACATCATCACGAATAACTATCAAGACAGAAAAAACACTTTTCAGTGGTTAAAGCTCTTAAGTACTGCGAGTTAGAAAGTACTTGAGGACAAATACTTCAATTTCTCTATGCAGATAGGCGCGTATCTTTTTAAGGCCAGAGATATACTTAGTAGACAACCGACTGCATCATGAACATAGTTGCTTGCATATTGCTTATAGGTCGCATGAGTTGCTGGAGGATTCCAATTATTTTCTGGCTGAAGTAACAATGGCAAATACAGAAAAGGTTTATTAGAATAAGCTATGGATTCATCTGTTACTTGACTGCATAATGTAAAAAGTTATAGGCCACAAAGTTGATGTTTTAAAATGTCTTGCTGTGATTCATTGCTATTAAGTTGCTAGTTCATGCTCTGAGAATCGATTAATTGACAAAACATTTGAGCTCTAACAGAAAATAAGATATCTTTGAGGAGACTGTAATCAATAATGTTTGATTAATATACATTGGGTAATTGGTTTTAAATCGAGTGTTTAAGCACATCAGCAATAAAAAGTAAGGACATCATAAAAGGCTCTTCCGCTTCATTCATCAAATGCATTTAAAATGTATTCTCTGAAGATAAAGTAAAAACAACTGCAGACAGACGGGGACGGAATAGAAAAATAGACGTAAGTAAAAAGCAATGCAAAACAAATAAACCATACAGCATTAAGTAATGTTGCAGAGATGGGTTTTTGGCTTGAGCAAGTTTGTGCCGAAGCTACAGTACCGCCAGTTGGACACATCAACTCCCGGAGCGGAAAGATAACCGGACAACCACAACAGCGCAGCAGTGCCGAGCACAGCCCACACACTCAGACACATTGATACAGACAGCAGACAGACGCAGAATCAGTGTGAAGAGGCAACAACCGGGAGGCAGCCGTCCACTGGGCTGCAACAGCACGCTGCTGTATCTATGCTGTCCAGGCTACTGCAGGAGAACAGACCGTCTGTGCGGAGATGGAGAGGGCTGGGGTTGGCTGGACGTCGGACAGACAAGACCGTTTGGACTTTGGTTTTGAAGGTGTCAGCCAACTGATCGAAATTTAGATGTCGTTAAATACTGCGTTTTTCTGAATGAGATATTGTGTCAAGAAATAGTAACAGACATATATATAAAAAGGCTGCAACTGACTAATTAATCATCTGCTCGAAGAACAAAAAAATCCCTAAGCATATTTCTTGAACCGAAGGTGACCTACTGCTTAAACATATTTCGCAGTAACGCAAAGAGCTCAGTTTCATCACATAAGACTGAGAAAAGAAGCAAATCCATTCAACGGCGATGCAAGAACACAGGCTTGTTAGGGTATTCATAACGACAAATGATTAATTAGCCTCAATCATATATACTTAATCAATCAACATATTAATCCATCAAAACAGATTCCAGTTAATTTGCGTCACGCAAAAGTCATTTTTGACCACTCACTCTACAGTATGTTTGCCTCGGTGGAGGAGCGGAGTGAGTGGGTTCCGTATGCTGACAAAATCCACCTGTTCGCACCAACTGGTGCAGATATACTGCTACTGTAAAGAACAGATCCAAATTAACATGGACACTTTCTGGTATGTGAATGTACTCAACACCAAAGAGAGGCTGGTCCATACTGTATAACATCTACAGCTCTAAGATCAGATTCCGTTGCCACAGGTATGTCGTTAACACTTTTATCCTCGCCGATGAAATGGACATACAGTATCACGTCCTTACACAAAGAGGGAGACAAGCAAAGCACAGAGATGATTAAAAAATAAAAGCAATATTATAAAGGATGCGGATTTGAATTGTATTGGCAGCAGCTGTGCTGGGTATCTCAGAAGGACTTATTGCTTGAGAGGAATGGAGGGCAATAATGTCGTAACGTCACCATGGGGTCAAACAAAAAAGAGGCAGACAACAGACTAAAGGCGGAGTAGGTAGCTGAACACAGAATAAAGACAAAAGTCATAAAAACATCTGAAGACAGACACTTGTTGACTCGACCCAGAGGATTCATGTTCCCTTCCTCGACTAAATCAACTCGGAGCCTGGAAGGCACGACGAGCGCTGGCAAGCAGAACAAATAAATCGAGCTGCTACACTACATCCACCTCTCTCTCTCTCTCTCTCTCTCTCTCCCTCTCTCTCTATCTAGTGAATCAGAACTTTACAGTATAGATGTGCCGTGCATCATTCAACGTTGCATAATGTCTTGGAGGCTTTGAAGGCAAACTAAAAACTTTCAAAGCAACTGAGGTAAACAAACATTAGTCATCGGGTCCACGTCGTGTGTTCTTCCAAGCGGCATAAGCCTTTATACAACAGTCAACATGCTTCCCTCTGCGAGTGGGTGCAGCAGCTCAGCGGCGGCGGCGGCGGCAGAAAGAGAGGATGCAGGTGATAAAGTGAAGCTTGTTTTTGAACCCAACCACGGGGGATGGCTGTTTTACCGAGGCCAGAGGAGCAGGCTGATGAATGCTTTATTGCGGTGTATCTCATAAACATTTCATGAGGACACACAGTTGAGCTGTGAGACACCAACAAGCTATCTTTCCAGCTCACCTACAGATTTCCTAAAATGTTTCCAGTATCAAGTAGAAATAAGAACTGTAGGGTTACGGGCCAATATGCCAGATTTTACTTCGCTGGCAAGCGGGAAACAAAGAAGACACATTTTAAGCACCTGGTGCATTTGAATTCATATTCGAGCTGACTGGTCGGCGTACAATCACCAGGAACTAACTCAGACAGTTCGGATTCAGCTGAAAATCAGAGCGCGAGTACGACAATGGAGACAGAGCGTCTTTCTTTTCCATCTCCAACAGCTTGAGACTCGACAGCTGACGGAGGTGTGAGGTCAGCGAGCAACAAGGAACCTGCAGACTGACAGCACTCAGCTAATGAGACACGCCGTTATGGAGCAGTTTCTTTTTTTATCTGGCCGGGCCACTACCAACCTGCTCAGACAGGAAGAGCACTGAGACTCTGACTCATGGATCCGGGTCTAACAACAACAGGAGGACCACGAGAGGAGGCCATTTACACAGAGACGGGGGCTATAAAGGGGAGGAAGGTGACTCAGGAGCGGATAAAGTGTCACGTATTGTCTCGGTCATGTAATTGGGATAAACACATCGGCCTTCTGCACAAACCGAAGTTTTCCTTCGATAAGAGTGACGATCGAGGGGCTTCCTACCACCTGAGATGCAGCACACGTTCTGGGATTTCACCTCGTCTCTGCACTTAAAATGCTAAACATTTGAACGTGGATTTCATTTGTGGTGACCTTTCCAAGTGCAGTCAGTTACATCTTATCTAGAAAGGTTAACATGATAAAAGCTACCTGGTTTTGTAGATATGCGGTGCTGGTTTAATACACAAAAAAAAGTGCACTAGTCTTTGGTATGAATTTAAAAAACATTCGGTACACATAGCACATGAGGTGTGAGAAGATGTAATAATGTCGGTTATGATCTGCAGTAATTCTCCACCCACAGGCCTGTTCATCATGTATTCACAATAGGCAGAGGAAACAATTAACACACCACTAAAATCAAATATAAGCCTGTTAATGAGCTCCATCCTAACGCCAAGCCTGGCTTGGAATCAGATATGTCGATCAGGAAAACACACGACGTGGAAATTGACATCAGGAAGGGTCCGTATAGTTTGGAAAAGATTATCGGAGCTGCTATAAGGCGGTCTCGATTACGTCGATCGACAGAAGGGAAACCAATTTGGTGTTAAATGAAGGAGATAAGTCAGACAGGTCACAACAAACATCAATATTTATTGGCTGAACATCAGTATCAGTCAATATTGGCCTATCGGCAAATAAGAAGGCACTGACCGATTGCAGTCCTACCGATGTTTATCTGTTGTGTCTCATCAATCTAGCACTGGGTACCGGGTACACGTGCATCGCTATCCAAACGGCAATCCTGCAGACCAAAGCACGGCAATGAACGCTGTGCACGTGTGGTTTGTTTTCAAATAAAAGTTAAAGAAAATGTCGGCCGCATTGGAGCAGTACAGTGTGTCGGAGAAAGATCAGCGACATTGCGACCCTGAGACGTCTCTTAAGTGGATGCTGACACAGACCGTGTTGATAAAACAACAAAGTTTGCATTATTAGAGGCTGCCAACGCTTTTTTTTTTTTTCCTCTAATGGAGTCAGATCCCATAATCTGGATGTAAGGACAGCTACGTTAATCAACGAGCAGAGCATCACTTGACGCGCAACTGATGGACAGGCCTGCTGGAGATCAGACGCATGTTCGCGAGGGAGTAAGGGGGCACAAATGGACAGCAGCAAAGCAGTCCTATTAGTGTTCGAAAGTCCTAAAACTCTCATTTTTCAAGGAAGTCAGTTCTTTTGCCTATTTTGTATTCAGTACATACGCTAAACCTTAATCTCACCTGCTTTGATCAGGTTGGAAAGCCGTGAAGAGACTTCAGTCTGACAAAAGTGTCTTGATAACTACTTTCAAGCCCTCTATCCAAAGTCAATCGAAAAAGGCATTCAACATAACATCTAATCTCGGGTAAGAAACTCACTCTTAAACCTGAAGTCTTTCTCTCCTCTCAACACCAGCGTCTGGACTCCTGGGAGGAGCCGGGTGATGGGCTCGGGACAATTGGAGAGACGAGTCTCATTAGGGGAAACTTTATTCAGTTTAGGTCTAATTTCTTTAGAGATATGATAAATGGGCAGGAGAGATTAGATATCTTGCAATGTGCAAAGACAAATTAACACCATCTAATTTCCTTTTGTCATTTTAACAACATCTAATTGTGACTATTAAATCTGGACACACCATGAGTCACATTTCATTACTGGATGCGCTGCAAAATGTCAGGCGTGCTCCAAGAGGGTGTACCTCACCAAGTGATTTCATTGTCCAGTGTTTCATGTTTCAACAACTGAGAAGATAATTACTCCAATTACGCGTCTCCTGCTTTGGAGAACGACGCGTTTAGTTCAACCGTACTCTGTGGATGCAACAGCCTGAGCTATATTAAGAAGAAAAACGTGGAATCTAAATAAAAGGCATTTCAGAGTGAGGGGGAATACAGTGGTGAAGCGCTGGACAGTGCGAGAGGACTAATGTATATCCTGATATCCTAGAAGTAAAAAAAATGAATCTGAAAATGAGATTCTTCTTCCCTTCTTTAACCACTTGGTTTAAATGTTGCTTTAGGTCTTGTTTTATCTATTCTTCCTTTTCTCCTTCCCTCGCTCTCTTCTCCCTCCTGCTTTTCCACTCTTTCAACCGGGGAAAGGAAAATCATGTCATCATATCTATTGATCACTATCAGAAGCAAACTCGATTTGAAAACAGATAGGGCAGGCAGTAGGGAACCATTCATTAACCATTACAAAGTATTAAAAACATCAGTTGCAACTTAACATTAAACAATTGATTAATAAATGGTATAAAGCATGTCATGGTTTGTTTACAGTGAAGTTGCTATTACCTTAAGTTTAATTAACAATAAAATTACCGTTTATTAATGATGGATATTATGAATTGATACCAATAAAACTCATTACATCCAAAACCATTTCGGCTCTGTGGTTTTACTGTATAACTTTTAGGATTCATTCCTCGATGCCACTCACCTCGCCAACGCTGCAAACGGTTGAGCTTTGCATGTCCTGGACTGAAATCATCAAACACATTAAAGAAACAAGTTGGAGTTGGATGAGTCGCGGGGCTTTTTAAGCTTACTCTCTATGGAAATTGCAAATATCATCTCCCCAAACACTCATTTCTATAATCCCAGGAGGAATAAGAATTTCTACCTCATAAACAGATTTTCCACGGACATTGCCAATTCCGCTGCCTTCAGCGAACAAGAAAATGACAAGAAGTCCCAGTCTCCACTTGATTTCGAATTCCTTGAAAGAAACGCGCAGATCCCTGCCAAACTCAATATTTGTTCAATTTAAAAATGTCGATTACCAGAGGAGAGAATTCTCATCTACAGTATGTACTGTGGCTGCCGGCCGTATAATACTGTGTATATTTAATGTGCAGTGTCAGCAAGCCCAACATCATATTAAAAGTTCTTGACAAGTGCACTACACATTGAGAAAACAAACTAATTCCGTTGTTGGCACTGGTAAGTCGATACAGAAGCTTATTTGACAGTCAGTTTTACCTGGGTAAATTCCTTGCTCATAACAAAAAGGGAAACATGTACAGCATTAGAATTTGGGATGTAGAGCTACAGCACACTGTATGGGCGTTACTGTCTTCAGGAATAAATCAAACCTTTCTATTATTAGAAGTATTTCTACATTTTATAATTCAAATTGTAGAATCAAAATTGCTTATTTTTCGATGCACCACGAAGAAAGTGGTGAAAAGGATTTGATGAACATTGAATAGAGTGAATAGTTCACACAGCCACTCCAATTATTACTGTGATATATAGAGCTGAGAGTGGGTAATTACCAAGGCATCAGGCTGAATGGATCTTGATAGAAAGGATACTTTCAATAGTTCCCATCAGGAGACTGCTTGAACTTGACACTTTCCTAATTATGTCAGTCCAACAGCAGCGGGTAAATGTCACCACTTGAAGCAAGCCATGCTGAACACGGCGTCGGGATCGTTCCCGCTGAATAATGCTGCCTCACTCGAGCATCGCACAGTAACGCCTGGAGATTGGTTGGGAAAATGCGAGTAAACACTAATCTGTGAAATAAACAACATTTGGTTGATCCATGTTGATATTAAGACAGCATGAATTCCACATGATCACACTGTTTTCCTCATCCTGGCTCCGGGCCTTACTGTGCGTGAGGGACACCATAATGCGACCGCTGTCAATCAAAGACGATCGACAGATTCCCTCAGAGATATTAATGACTATTTAGACAGGATTTATTAAAGATGACCATGCATTAATCAGCACTGTGTGATAATGCCGATTCATTTTAGAAGTGGATGTAAACACCCACTGAATACAAAGGGGGTGATGAGGGTCACATGAAATAATATCTTGTTTGTCAAATCACATGGGCATAAATCCCATCCTGTAATCTTCACTAACAATATCTTGAATTCATGTTAATGTGTGATTTCAGACACATTTAAATGACATAAAGTAACTCTGAGGACCCCCTTGGTGCCGCAGACCCCTTGTTGTTTGACTCTAACCATTTTATTTAGGTGTTTTACATCTTTCATAACTGTTTGCAAGTACTGTGAGTTGCAAGGGGCCTGGTTCGCAAGAGATGCATTACAACAAATCCACCACTGAAAACAAAGAACCTCTTTAAGTTAAAGCTTGAAGTAATTGAGAACTGACAGAACTGAACATGAACACGCAATCAGCTTTAGAACAGGCGCCACCAACTGTGTTATGGAGGGCCATTAAATTCTGAATTATTTTCTACTCAAGATATATTTTGTCAGCCGAGTCCATTCAACCTACACAAAAGGGATTTTCCCAAAATATATAATCTGGTTGTCCCAATGTACAATTTGGGTAATAGAAGAAGGGGGCTTTGTGACATAATTGAACGAGTGGAGGAAGCACAGAGAATAAATGTTCCCGGTTGGTGGGAAATGGCGGCATGAATGTGTAAGTGCCTGAGATGGAAAACAGCAGCCTAGCAACAGACAAAAGCCATCATACAAATCCAGCTTTTGTCTGAAATATCCCTAAAAGGAATTTCTGGTCAATATGCCATGAAGTGGAAGGTTGTGCAGCTTTGAATTAATGAGCCAGATTCCAGTTTCCCTCTTCTAATGTCGCACACAACAGAGAAAGGACTGTACGGGGAGCAGATGGCCCCTGCACAGCACAATAGAGCAGTCAGAAACCAGACGCAGTTAGAGTGACTTCATTTCTAGAATATCTTCATCAACATGCTCCAAATGGGTGGGTGGGGGGTGATCCTTCATAAAGGTTCTTAGAGGAGTACACAGCACAGAGTCAGACCAGAGGTAACCCAACTATTCATACTGAGATTCTTAAAAGGGACAAAAACACTGAGATATCTGTGTTGGCAGGGGAAGACATGCGACCACAACACAAGAAATGTCTACAACTTCACCTCCTCCGTATACTTTGATCATCTGAGAACGCGCTGTGCCAAAATTTCCGACTGATCTTGGCCCGAGCAGAGCATCAAATTAATTGCGCTCTGACCTCCTACAGATCTGATATTAGGGCACAAGTGCAGGCCTTTGAGGAAGGCTTAACAGCGATTCAGAGAATAAAAGCTTTGCTGTCCTCAGCCTGTGAACAGCACAGTACTATAACCTGAGGCATGAGTATTTATTCACTATATGACAAATACAAGGAAAATGGACAAAATACAATAATCTGAACCCAAATAGTTCAGAAAGAGAGCCTTAATTAACATCATGCATTTTATTCTTGGTATTATTGAGAAAAAGAACAGGGATTACAGCTGCTAGGAAACATCCGAAAATCAATAAAGTCACGTCCTTTTCCTTTATTTATCGGCATCTTTCTACATGATCCTAGTTATACCTCATTGTGTATTCATACATGATGAGACGAAGACGTAGGAGGGCGCAATCATTGTCAACCGAACCTTAATATACATGGAGGCGCCAGTAGCAGAAGGCTCAATGACGCATCAAGATAGCTTCAGGGCTACCAGACAAATTATCCACAAAGCGGTGAATTTTGGGGGGCAAAGACGCTGGTCCAGGACGGACAATCAGGCTGCACTGCATCCAGTCAAAACACAATTAAAAGCTCTTTAGCTCCTCCAGGGATTTCTGAGGTTCTCGCCATTGCCCACAGCCAATGGTCCACGAGGAATGTGCTCAATATTTTGGTGAAGATTTTGGACACAGCAGAACTAGATGACAACAGCTCAATAAATATTATCTACATCTCCAGAAGGCATTCACTAACTTTACGACAGAGAATGATTAGCAAATGTATGGAAAACATGTAATGGTCCCTCCGGTATCCTCTCAAGAGTACCGAACTTGTTCCACTCCTCTGCAACAAAATGTGCTCCTTATTCCACTTACTGAGTCAGAGGTTTACCAAATAGCAGCTTTAAGGACCACGGCAAAACTTGGTTCCCCCGAGAGACAGTTTTCACAGGCGAAGTCCAGCATGTCTAAGCCCCTGCCTTTTTATGCAACCACAGTAGCACATGGCAGTGAGCACATGGCTAAGACTAATCAGTCCCAATGAGTACAAGCCCCGTCACCAGGCACCCGCCTGCCAATTCTGTCCCACTGGCCTGACTCCCGGAGGGGGGCTGCTTCCTTATTCTGGTAGAGATTGTTCCTTCTGTTACATGGTGGTGCATAGATCTTTTGATTTCTCTTGCTCTCCAGCCAGGGAGCAATTTGCCTTCAAAGACCCCCCCAAAGAAATTCTGCCCTGGAAACAACTGCTTGGAAAGGTAACTGGGTCGGTCACACATGTCTCTTGTAGACTCAGAATTTGGGGCTATCTCAATTTATACATCTTTGTGCGCACAGCAGGAAAGGGCTGTAAGTGGCACTCATCTGCAAAATAAACTGGGAGAAAAATGGTCTGGAAAGCGAAAAAGGGCGCCTTTGTTCGCCTTACCTTGCGTGATGCATGAATGTCAAAGAAGGGTTTATTTCGGACACTGAAGGGCTCCTTGGTTTTGTCAATCTGTCCAGTCTTCATCTTTTCCATCCGGGGAGAAATGATCTCCTTTTCGATGCATAACAGCCGGATATTGAAATCACACTGGCCAACAGGCTGTCCCTGAAACACACCCCAAAAAAATAATCAATTCAGTCATCTCAAATTGTCTGTACAGATAAAATCTCTATCATCTTATATTAATACAATAAAAAACAAAATAGAACACAATCTTTATAGAATATACTAATGTACAATAATAGGTAATAATAATAGTAACCTAGATGTTTGGAATCTTTTTCAGAGCCTCACATGTGACAACATGGTGATAACTAGGACTGGCACCGAAGATCATCACCTTATGATGTACACTGACGTGTGAGAGTATATATGGTGTCTCTGTCAGTCCCCTGGCCACAATTATTGTATTTATTGTGGATAGCTTATAGAGAAAATATTTCCTGGTTTTCCTTCTGACCTAGAGGCTGCGATGCCTCAACTCTCTGTGATTTACAGAGTGTTCTAATGGACAGAATACCTGTAAAGTTACTACTAAATGATATTAGCTCATCTGAAATTACACACAAGTTTTAGAACAAGTAGAGCCCTCTGTAGTAGAACCTTAAAAATCCAGAAAAGACAACACATACGTCACATCAAAATACAATAATATCCACAATCTAAGACGACAGCCAACGATACAATATCAATATTTGGCCCAGCCCAACTTCTAGATCAACAGACAATTAAAATTGGCAACTATCGCTGGCTTTCTTCTTCATATATGATATCAAACTGAATATTGCTGATGTGATAAGGTTTTCATATGTGTCTATATCAAGGAAGGCTAAAGGGAAATTAAGGGGATTTAGCTTCTTGGGATATCTTATGTACAATCAGTTAGTAAATCAAATAAACAGCACATGAATCCATATTGAGAGTGAGTGTTAGCTGAAGCTCTAACGGGAACAATAAAACCGTGGCACACAAAATCACATCATCAGCTGCAAGTCTCCTCATACAGCTCTTGTTTATAGCTGCACCACAGGTGAGCAGAATGCAGGTGTGTACAGCCAGGTCTGGACAACAAGACCTTGACATTAGCTGAGCTCATGGGAAGAACACAGCACACAGTGCAGTGGAATCAGTTTCTTTTGTCACTATGACAACAGCTTTCTCTCATCACCGGCCAGCCACACGTGGCCGTTCTGAGCAGATAGGCACAGCAACCTGATCTATGACTGCCTCTCAAACAGACAGGGCCAGTAAGGCACAGCAAAGGTGCAACCAAACCCATCTGGTGGACCACGGTGACTGTGGTGGAAAAAAATTCAACACTCCAGTTCATGACATTATCATTTATTAATAGAGAAGCCTGGGCAGAAAATTACAACAGCCAAGTAACACATTTAACAAACGTGGCAATATGACGACTTTAAAGAGTTTAACGGAGGAGTCGGAAGAATTGTGGAGACGCTTGTGCTTCATTGATGACAACTGACTCCTCTGTTGCTCAGTTGACAAAAGTGATTAAAAATGATGACTCACTTTTATCTGCGACGAAATAAACAAAAGTGAGGAGTGAGAATTGAAAAGCTGCCAGATGGACGTGCACTGAAGGAATGACAACGATTTGACATTTCATATTGTTCACAAGTATGAAAAAGGAACTCGGCAAACAAGTTGTCTTCGTTGTTTGTGCCAAAGAATGAGAGGCGAACATTACCCACGTCACCTGGCCACGGTGAGCCTTCCATGCATCTCAAATGACTTTTCATATCTCCAGTCGCGTTTCTAATCTGGATCTTCTCGATCAGTTTAAATCAGCAAATCTTAGCCACCATTGCCGCCTGTTAACAACTCTAATCTCCACACCCATCTCTATCCTGACGTGGATTTCCAAGATGAGCTTAATTTGATTAATGGAAAATCGTTTCCTCAGGCCATAGGAGGCCCTTCAGAGGTCCTCAGGGATCAATTTTAGGGCCCTTAGTTTTCCTTATTGACGTAAATGATCTTGACTTAATGAAGCATATATATTTTGCATGCGGTTTGTTTCGTTCAGGCAATTATTAGCAACAATTTCCCTCTTACATTTCGATACTTTTATATGTAATGTATGTTCTAACATTATCAAACTATATGTTAATTACTTTCTCAATTAATTGTTTTGTCTATAAACTATTAAGTGAAGATGACGAAAATGCTTTGCATCAGTGCAAAACCCAAAGATATTCAGAAGAGAGAGAAAGGCAAATGTGACTAAAAAAATTCCTATTATAAACTGGTGCAGATAATTTTTTCGTTTAACGGCTGATCGACTGCGTTAAAGCCGTGTGTCTAACACTGGAGGCGGCACCAGGCAGACCTTCGGCCAACCTCTGGCTTCTCTTGCAATCTCCAACATTTTCTACATTTAGCAATGTGACATCGTGTGTCGTTTTTACCCTTTAAAAAACATGTTCATTTGAAATAAAAATAAAAATGATATAGTACATTTTTTTGTTGGTTTATGGATCAATATTCCCTGATCTATATTTTGCGACGCACTGAGCAGGAAGGTGTGACTCGGGGGCATTTGTATTCTACTCTGTTACTGTTTGGTAAAGGCCACGTCCCTTCTCATGAGCTTTCCATGGAATTATTGGGCCATGGGGGTAAAGAAAAAGATTGAATTTGTTTTCCCTATTGGACAGTAGAAGCATGACCAACAATAAAGATTAGATCCAATTGCTAGACTGTACTGCATCTGAAATGAAACAGATATTTATCACAACAAGAAAAAAGAGCACTGCCCTCTCGTGTAAGTTCAATGTCGGGCCTTATAAACAACACTTCTCCTATATGACGGAAAACATGGCTGTGTGTGATGACACTAGAACATACAGGAAAGAAAACAGCTACTGATGTTCTTAAAATGGTGTGACGGGTGAGATTTTACTTTGAAATTATTACTCAGTTTGGAAATAAACTGCTCATGTCGACGGATTAAAACTAAGCGCTAAAAGAATGGTAAAAAAACCCGAGATTATTAAACGATTGATTCTAGTTGTAAAACACACTCCAAAGAGCTCAAATGGTAAGAAAATAAATCTCAATTAACCATCAAGATCCTTTTTCAAGCAAAAAAGCAAAATATTCTCTGGTTCCAATATCTCCAATATCTTCTGTTGTACGCCTCCGCGCACCAGTCAATGGGCAGATTTGACTGACATTTTCTGGACCAAACAACTGCTTTAATTACTAAAGAACACAATCAGCAGATTAATCGAAATCACCAGTTGAATCCCCCACAAAATTAATTACTTAATCCCCATGAGCGGTTGCTAGTCCAAAATAGGTAAAAAAAGTAGATGGGACCCTGGGCTGCCTCGCTGTCAGGTGGCCTGATACAACTCCGTCGGGATGCCGGCGTTGCCTTGTGTCTGCCGAATGCATGAAAAAGCAATTTTTTGCAACACAGTAGCTATAAAAACTTGATATCCGGGCAGTATGCCTGTGACTTTGTCGCAGAGTCCATCTTACTTGACGAATGCAGCCTTCACAATTTTATATGGACAATTTGGCGACTACAAATAAGGTCAAATCTCAAACAAAAGTTTAAGAAACTATTATTGAGGCGTTACCTTTGAGGACTTGTTTTTCTTTTAGGGTGACTACAAAAAACACACGCACAACAGTCTCCTGGAGCAACAGCTGGTATCATGTCCCACACGTTCGGCACCATCTGTCAGCTGTGTCATCGGGACAGAACAAGATGTAAGTGTGGATGATTCAAGGCATGTGCCGTCCGCGCCTGATCGACAGGAAAGCACAGCAGATAAGAACCCTGTTGATCCAATTTTACCAGGAATACAGATCAATTATATCAGTGGAATAACCCCCGTCATTGCCGCCGTCTCTTAACACAATAACATCAAGCTTGTGGCTGGCACTTCATGTGTTTGTGCTGCTCCACTTTGACTTACTGTTATCACTGGGGGTTCTGACAAGCCCAGAGCCAGCATTTCAACAAAGCTTAGTGCACGATTTTTGGCAAGCAACAGAAAGGGATCAGACTTGATACAACGGCTACCAATCTATGAAGAAATTCCTTGATCCTGCTTTGATACCGACAGTGCAGATTGCTTCAGGATATATCTGCCCATATAGCTTTCAAAAACTACGGATGGACTGATAAAGTTCCAATCAAGAAAGGACAAATGGCAAAAAGTGAATGGTTCCACCAAATGAGTAATTATGTATGTAAATATTTATTGGTTTCATAGTTTTCAATGATTGCCAATCTAAATATGTTTGGGTTGTGCAATGTTTGCTCGACGTGAGCAATTTCAATTTTTCAACCTGGGCTGTAGTGATGTTTTTTTTCTTTTTTTCTGACATTTTTCCAGCAAATAATTAAATAATCAAAAGAAGCAGCCCTGATCATCTCTATCCGTGTAGGAGAGACATACTCCTCAATCATTCTTAACCTTAATGCGCAGTCCACATACAGTATTCTTTATTCTGAAAATATTACCAAATCAAGCATTACATTATGGCACATAAATGGACAGATGCATTCATTCCAAATGGACAAAGTCAAAGGCTGTATCAAGTCCATAAAGGGTATAGCATGGTACATTACATAACCACCTTTATGGGTGAGATGAATTTATAAAAATCTTTCTATATATATACACGCATTAAATGTTAAACACTAGAGAGCTGCAGAATCAAAATGAAAGCTTTCCTTAGCGTGAGGCTGGATGGGCTGAGGGATAAACTCTAGAATACAGCAGAAACATAAGCATCTTACATAAAAGTGACAGTGCTGGGAATACGTTTAAAAACAGTTTGACTGTCTGGGATCATGTGGAATAAATTACATTACACACAGGTGACAAAATCAGCACGGGGACCAGTTGACAGACGCTTAATGTGCTGCTTCCACTGGGATGTTTCTAACAAAAAGAAGGCTTTTACACTGTTTATAACCACAGTGTGTCCTGTTTATGTGTTTGCATGGAGCCTAATGCACGAGCAGTATTTTGAGGCAATGCAGAAGCAGATTGAAGAATGTATGATTTATTCCCACAAGGTGAAGCTCCAGTTATCAGCTGTCTGCTGGTGTTATATAATCATTTTTCAAGGAACGTGTCACTCAAACTATGAATTCCTCTTTTTCTTTCGGTATCGTGCAGTCTGGGTTTGGCACTAAATATATGTTGTGACAACATCCTGTAGCTTTAGAGGAAGGCTGCTGTTTTCAAAGACAGAATGCAGGTTTTAGCTCAAAATACTCGAGATTTAGATCCGACTCCCCACTAACAAGCAGATCCAAATCAGACTCTACCCACAGGGAAGCCTCCACTTTTCACCACCATCTACTTCAGCACATTCACAACATCATGAGGCGGGGTCTTAAGACGCCTTTTAATTTGTGTGTACAAAAGTAGACCAGCAGGTTGAGTGGCACAAATTATGACGGTAAGTCTATGCAGTTTCACTTTAAGGGCTCCCAAAGCCTTCTACTCCTGCCCCTTTATGAGTCACTTTAATGCAGAGCTGAGTTACGTCTCAGATATAGAGGTAGGAAAAAAAAACATCAAATGACGGCATCTTACATGCAGCAAAGAGCTGACAGATCAGTCTGTTTCAGCAGGGTTTAAGGTGGTTGGAGGAGAATTTAAGGATGGAAAAAGAAACATTTCCGACCACACATATTAAGGCAGATGACTGCTTTGATTTCAAAATGTCCCGCTATAATTAATCCAAGAAAACAACATGAAAAGGGAGCATTATTTCTGTGAACTGTACTTAATAAAAGCATATGCATCTAGTGGTAATGGTTCCCGATGGATGACTGAATACACAGTCTATGGAAAACCCAGAGCATAGCAGTGCTGCCTCGCCTGCTACATTTTAGTACAGTTATCCCTGTAATAACCACCTTATTTCCCTCATCAGTGTCCACATGTTCAACCATATGTTGGAATGGAAATGGAAATTAAGGTGCATATGGATGTCATAATCACATGCAGTGTGATTTATGAGCAAATTTAAGCAACTGTCAATATTACTGCAAATGATACCAGTAAAACCTGTAGAAATATCTATCTATCTATCTATCTATCTATCTATCTATCTATCTATCTATCTATCTATCTATCGTGAGATGTGTCGTGAGATGTGACTGCAGAGGAGCCTCATAATAAGGCTACAGTTGCTTGGAAGGAAGCTATGCAGCCCAGGGACTATTCTTGAGGAGAAGCATGCAGAGCTGTACGCTGCACCTAAAGACAAACTTCTCAAACAGAAGTAAATGGAGCCAAAAGATCCTAACTTGACAGATACGGTTCCTGCAGCGGGTGTTGAAAGCACTCCTTCCTGCTCAGCGGTTAATCTGACTGAGCCATTTATCTCGTCTAATTCCGCCCTTAAAAAAAAGATCATTTTTGGCATGCTGACAGATAACCAGGTCAGTCAAGTTTTTTCTCTCAAAATAATAGCCTTTCTACAGCAACCTTCAAAATTAAGGACATATATGTAATTGCTGTTGTGCTTTCATCACATCTTGTCAGTTCCCCCACAGTGGGGGAGCTGACAGTGACTGACAGTCACCAAAAACTTTTTATGGAAGACAAAAAAAAAAGAAGAGGCTTTTTATAGTTTGCAGCAAAATAAAAAAATAAAAAACTTCATGCCATGACTCAGGTTGGTAGTCTGGGTCAATCACTTGCGTAGTTTGAGAATTAAGGCCCTTTAGAATAATAATGCTCTGCATGATGACTAAGAATATCAACTGTTCTAACTCACATCTCCATCAAAATCCACAGAAGTCAACTGTGACCCTTCACTCACAGCTAAATTACCCGTCATGACGAGCAAACACGCACTTCTCATCACTTCTAATCAAAAGAATCCAAGGACTGTGCTCCATTTGACTTTCCAAACAAGTCAGGCGCCACGTCAGGCCATGAGCCTGGCAGGTGGTGTGTTCTCCCTCCCGCTGCATTTCCACCCTCAGTCTCCGGATGGAGCCTCAGTGCCAAGGTGCAGCCCACAACAGATAATGGAGAAGTCTAATAATGGCCGGCTAAGATCGATAAGACCGCGCTTTGCTGATGGCTCAGGGGGGAGTCATGTGGAGCTGCTAACCTCTGCGCCGACTTACAAAGACGTCCCCCCCACCCACCCACCATCACTCCCATTACCACTGGAACCCTTATTGAGCTGCTTGCTTGTGCTGATCCTCTGATCGATGGAGAAAAGGAGGCGGCGGACAAACATGACGGCTAAAGTAACCCCTCCCCTTCATCCTGAGGTATTTACCAAAGTTTTATCAGGAAGACGGCGGAGGCTCGCTGAAGGCAAACTGCATGCTCATTTGTTTCTGTGCCTTCCTGCTCGCCATAAGCGATACACAGATCGACTAAAGGGATGAATTAATTTATAGTTCGGAAGAGTGCTGGCAATTAACAGCCTTGTAATGTTGTCCTCAGGCTGTTCTTAAGGAAAGTGATCAAGTCAAAATAATGTAACTGGAGGAACATGCTGTCACAAATGCATAAAAGCTCATTTCACATGTGCAGATGTACTGGGGCGATTAGCTGCCAAACTACAATTTCAGTGCTAAATTTTTCATCAGGTTCACCATGACTTTGTCAGAGTT
The DNA here is from genome assembly GCA_903131615.1 of Diplodus sargus. NCBI lineage: Eukaryota > Metazoa > Chordata > Actinopteri > Spariformes > Sparidae > Diplodus > Diplodus sargus. The sequence goes on from CAEMYA010000010.1 coordinate 1,200,207, forward strand.
AAAGTTTTGGAAGAATATTTTTTTTTTTGTAATCATGTGATTATCAAAAAAAAAAGTTAATGGAGCTCATCAAAGTCAATTCCAGTGGTGGAGGAATAAAAACTGAACTGATAAATATTCAGTATGGGTCAGACAGTTCAGCCCCAGTGTTGTGGTTAAGGTCAGACTTTAGTAAAGCTCAGTGCGTGACAGGGTGCAGGGTCAAGCAGAGCCATGCTCTTTCACTCCAGCATGCAGACTGTCAAGCAGCATCATCCCTGTGAAAATACTGCAGAAAACCCTCTCTGCTGAGTGTAGCCTCAGAGGAACCCAACCGGGAATTCGATTTTTTCAAGTTTCAAAATGAGCAAATCTTGTTCCATGTCAGTGCTTCACTTCGCTTCCGCTCCCCCCCACACACACACCTTGCTCAGATTATACATGCTACACACCGCTGATAGACTGCGGCCACAGAAATGACAATTTCCTCTGCTGGAGCAAACCCTTGGTACGGGAGAGAGGAGAAGGAGCTGCTGATAGTGCAGAGAGTAAATGGCACGCTTTCAATGTGCTGCTTGTTTATTCTGTCTGACATCTTGATCTGGACGGTTTTCGGGAGCGATAGGTCAAAGGAGAGACAACACAATCTCAAAAGGCCGGGATACTCACATTGAATTTGATGATGTCGTATATCAAATAGCGGGGGACGGGCTGACCGTTCACCTTGTCGATGATCATCTCCTGCAGAGATAAAGACAAAAGGTGGGTCAGGAGAGTGAAAAGAAAAAAAACACACAGTTATTGAGATAAAAATGTACAATTGAGTGAAGATGTTCAGAAAACATAAAGGAAGAGTCCCTCGCATGTAGAGAATGGTGCCTCTTTGAAAGTAGCTAAGTGGGAGGGGTAGAAGTGTGGCACAAGGGGGGTGAGCGCTCTCAAGGGGATCCATGTTCGGAAAGGGGGACGCCTGCGGCAATGGGAAGGATGACAGGGAATTGGGGAGGTGGGTGTGTGTGTGTGTGTGTGTTAGGGTCTGTTGGAGAAGGACATGAAGCAGAAATAGCACTGCGCATCCATTATGCAAGACTCTCAAGCCGAGAGTCAGGTGCAGCGCTGGTGCAGGACGGCCAGCAGACACATGATTAGTTTTCAAAGAACTGTTACACAACCATGTGAAGCAGTGACAGCAGAGATGAATGTGCAGACGTCACCGTGGCTGAAGAAGCGTGCGGGAAAGTTGAGTCGCAGCTCTGGTACTTTTAGCCGGTACGAAACTGAAGGTGAAGGACTACGTTTACTGAACTGCATTTGTGCCCTTTCCCCTCATCAAATATGTAGGCAGGTAAAAGGGGAGCAGGTGAGATGGCAGTGTTTTGGGAAATAAAACCTTTTTACATCCATATTGCACCAGTGTTGACCAAATGAACAAACATGGAAGAGTTATGGCTGAGTGACAGGAATCATGGTTTAAAATGCAGTTTGAAGTTTTGGTGCAACATATTTTTAGTTTTTCATTTATTAAGTTAATGTTACATTTTAAAGTTAAACAGTGATTTAATCCGGTGTGAAAAATTCATCCTTGTTGGTGCAACTCAGCAACTGGCTTTATCTACAATCCAGACATTCAGCTGTCGTGGTTGTCTTAAATATTACAACACAGTTGTCAACATTCCTGGCACAACTGATTAACAAACCATCTTCAGGTGTGGGACAGGATTTGTCCATCTGCTCGGCCCGTGTGGACTTTATAGTCAAGACTCTGCTGTTCTATCTGTGCAGGATGTTGGTAAGCTCCATCCCTGTTGAGTTTTCACAGAGATCTTTAATTTTTCATTACACATGCACAGTGCATCCTATAGCAACTGGACTATGTCTATGTAGAGTATATATACACACTACTGAATATTTTAAAAGCTGTACCAAGGACACAAACCAGAAGGAAAGACTTGGATTATAGCTCCTTTTTGTGAACATCAATATTGTTCTGGGCTGTCAAGTCTGTGTTCATTGACATAGGGGAATAGGGGAAAATCTGTCCAGGATACTTTTTTATTTTTCATTTTATTAGATGTGCACTTGAATGCACCATGACATCTCTGTCGGCACACGCATCCTTAAAGTGAAACTCTCGCCAAAAAGCAACCGAGGCTTTATGTGTGATTGAATATGAGTCAAACCTTCGTATTAAAGTGTAATTACGACGAAAGAAGAACTTTTAAGATTTACTGTAGTTTCGTTTTCGGGCAAGCTAATTTTCAATGGAGTGCATGGGGCACTGGCACACTAGCATCAAAATTGCTATTTTTAAAACACAAAGAAGGCTCGACACAACGTGAAACTTTGCTCATAGCATCACCAGGGTCTCTGAACACGAGCACTGAGAACATTGTCTGTGTACGCAGAGTTTACTAAAAAGAAGGTATTTGAACTTCTCATCATAGGAGCTGGATCTCCGGCACGCCGCCGTCATGGCAGACGAAAAGTGTCGAACCCCAATGCGACCTAACAGGTAGGAGGTCCACCATTACTCTCCTGCCTGTTAGGTTGACACTTTTTGTCTGCCATGACATGTATGCCCCATGCACTCCATTGAAAATTAGCCTCCCCGAAAACGAAACTACGGTAAATCTTAAAAGTGCCTCTTTCGTCGTAATTATGCTTTAACACGAATGTTTGACTCATATTCACATATCACAAATAAAGCCTCGGTTGCTTTTTGCAGAGAGTCTCACTTTAACCATGAAGCAATGCAGATTTTAGGAAGTGCACCCGAATGCACCATGAAGTCTCTCTGAGTGTGTCAAACTCCAGCACAGACTAACAGCAGAGGAGAGATACCAAATTACAACAGAGACCCTCAGCAGAACACTTTTGCATTAAATTACTTGTTGGACTCTGTTTGTGACTCAGGCGCACTCAGCAGCATTTAGAGTAGTTGTAGAAAGTGTGTTCCAGAGAAAAATGAGATAAATAAATCTATCTGTTTGGATACCATATTTGAATTCGATTGAATACTAAATTCTCCATTTTCAAATTGAAACCTTGACATGCGGAATGGAGATGTAAGGTTAGTGCACTGAGCAGACTTCTTTTAATTTTCTTTCCCCGGATGCCACAAACACAGACCTTGCCTTGTGGCAGCCCAGAAGGGACCGACAATCGTATTGCGTTTACTGGTGGGGCGCATTACAAATCATGATGTTGCCTAACCCTGTGTTGGTGGCTGTCAACCATCAGCGATGGACAGCTACAACTTTCATCGGCCCCACCCTAATCCCAACAGGAATCGGGATGAAGGTGAGGTGTAGGGCTAAGTGGTAGGGGCCAGGGCTGTATTTAGATCAGGCCTTGGTCCTAAAATGTAGCAGGAATGTGTAGAACTGCAGCTTGGGGACTTGGCTTCACAAGCAGGCGTAGCCATTTTGTGTTGTGTTTCAGATAACCCCATCAATCAAAAAATGACTCATGATGTCTATCCTTATTGGCTGATGTGATGTCATTTAATATCAGGTCAGGACAAAAGGGCCAAACATCAATGATCACTTGCCAATGCTAGCCTGGCAAAGAGGACAAAGAGGAGTGGATGGGAGGCAGGCACAGCACTTCAGGCGGAGCTGGAGAGAAGAAATGATGTCATTCCAGGAGGCTGCCATCATTATGCATCGGGCGCACTGAACCGTTGCACACACAGACAGCAGCGGGTGAATACATTAATGTGACCAAGGAAACCGCCAGGAATTCAATCTACAGCGCACACTCATCCAATTTTGGAACTCAAGTTGATGTAAAGCTCATTAAAAACTGTAACAGCATGTAAAGACAAAGACCAGTGCCTTTGGGCTAAAGATGAAACATATCAGACAACACAGCTGGGCTTCAACAGGGCTCGCCGCAAACAGCCTCTCTGAACTGAGAGCCAGGAGCATCAACAGATGAATACTCGCGTCAAAACAAACCTTGTAGCAATTTAAGCACACATCCACGACGCCCCTTCAAAGGAGAGCTAATATGTTGCAATTAGATGTCCTGTCTGGGTGAGGAAGCTAAATTCACCGCATCAATCAGCAACCATTAAGCCGAGAGGAAGCTCCAACCTATTTTACATAAAATTCTGATAGAGAAAAAAAAACGGGCCAGGAGCTAAACAAAAAACAATCACAGGCAACTTATCTGTTATCTCCAGTACTGGAACACACATAAGACATTCATAATCAAATCTAAGCTGACAACATGAACACGCAGCAATTTCCTTTCCTATGTTTTCACTTAGGAGAGTGTGACAATAACTCACACATGTGCACCTGCTGCTGGCGGAGAGCCGGCACCTGTGTGACCTAACATGCCAATAAAAAAACGAGTCTGAGTCTAGAATTACATGATGAGGATAAGTCACGACCCTCGCCGGCACCCTGGGGAGCTCACCGCTGCGCGCCACGACACAACTCGGCGGAGGAACAAGGAGACAACAGTAACAGAAAAAGTGTAAAACATTTCATTAGCTTTTTCTCCAGAACAGTGATGATCCTTTTCCCTGTCAGAAGTCTTTGACAGGCTCTGTCGACCGACTGAAACCTGCTGTTCTTTCACCTAAGGTTTGGCAACCAATGTCAATTATCTGCAAGACTGCACAGCGGGGGCAGACTGGGCGTGCTGCAAGTCTGGAGTTAGCAGCAGTTGGTGATTACTCTGGTTATACGTTGCCTGTTTGTTTGGAGTATGAATTCCAGAGGGGTTCAACACTTACATATTGCACCTTTGAATTTCTTGCTTTTTAAAACATTATTATTTTTCACCAAATTTAAGACGGATTATTGCTTAAATTATCTACTAAAAGGTGAGTTAAAAAGGTAACTTAACTTGGCAACAGGTAAGTGCAAGTATAATGTAAAAAAATAAACATCAGACATGTAGACTCCCTCAGAAGAGCCTAACTCATTTTGACAAAAAGAAAATATAAAATAAATAAATCAAGTTAGACAAAAATGTTTGTGGCAAAAAACACATTATAATTTACAACAATTTAATGACTTTTAAAGCCTTGTGTTTATAAAATCTAATTTTAGACATTTGAAGGACCTGTGGACACACTGAAAATGTAAGTATGGAAGAACAATAACTCACCCCGTCCAATAGAGTATTTGCTAAGTGGATACGCGGATCCTTCCGGAAAGGAAACTCTAGGTTCGCTATGTGGAAGATCGAGTTGTCTCTGTCGATCATGAATACTTCATTTTTCCCGTTGATAAACATCATGTACCTGCAAAAGAAGAGAAGGAAAAACTATGTGATTACAATCTGGCAGGGCGTACTTGTGCTGGTCATTGTGTAAGATAGACTCTCAAAGAGCCACTATGAGCCTTAAAATAATATTGCAATGTTTTTGGGTTATATTGCAATAGACACTACCATTCAAAAGTTTGGACACACCTTCTCATTTAATAGTTTGTCTTTATTTTCATGACTATTTACATTGTAGATTCTTACTGAAGGCATCAAAACTAAGAATGAACATATATGGAATTATGTAGTAAACAAAATAGTGTGAAATAGCTCAAATTTGTTTCATATTTTAGATTCCTCAAAGTAGCCACCCTTTGCTTTGTTGACAGCGCTGCAATCCCTTGGAATTCTCTCGATGAGCTTCATGATTTAGTCACCTGAAATGGTTTTCACTTCACAGGTGTGCCTTGTCAGGATTCATTTGTGGAATTTCTTGCCTTTTTAATGGTGTGGACCATCAGTTGTGTTGTGCTGTGCAGAAGTCAGGTTGGTGCACAGCTGATAGCCCTATTTGACAATTGTCAATACGCCAAAACTGGCTCACATGAGGACCGCCCCAGGAAAGGAAGACCAAGAGTCACCTCTGCTGCTGAGGAAAAGTTCATCCGAGTCACCAGCCTCAGAAATCGCAAGTTAACAGCACCTCAGATTAGAGCTCAGATGAATGTCACCCAGAGTTCTAGTAGCAGACACATCTCGACATCAGCTGTTCAGAGGAGACTGCGCGAATCAGGCCTTTATGGTCAAATAGCTGCTAAAAAAACACTACTAAGGAAAAGCAACACGCAGAAGAGATTTGTTTGGGCCAAGAAACACAAGGAATGGACATTAGACCAGTGGAAATCTGTGCTTTGGTCTGATGAGATGAGATGATGAGATCTTTGCTTCCACCCGCCGTGTCTTTGTGCGACACAGAAAAGGTGAACGGTTGGTCTCTACATGCATGGTTCCCACCGTGAAGCATGGAGGAGGATGTGTGATGGTGTGGGGCTGCTTTGCTGGTGACACTGTTGGGGATTTATTCAAAACTGAAGGCACACTGAACCAGCATGGCTACCACAGCATCCTGCAGCGACATACCATCCCATCCAGTTTGTGTTTAGTTGGACCATCATTTATTTTTCAACAGGAAAATGACCCCAAACACCCCTCCAGGCTGTGTAAGGGCTATTTGACCAAGAAGGAGAGTGATGGAGTGCTGCACCAGATGACCTGGCCTCCACAGTCACCTGACCTAAACCCAATCGTGATGGTTTAGGATGGACCGCAGAGCGAAGGCAAAAGGGCCAACAAGTGCTCAGCATCTCTGGGAACTCCTTCAAGACTGTTGGAAAACCATTTCAGGTGACTAAATAATGAAGCCCATGGAGAGAATGCCAAGAGTGGCTATTTTGAAGAACGTAAAATATAAAACAGGTTTTGAGTTAGTTCACAGTTTTTTGTTAACTACATAATTCCTTATGTGTTCATTCATAGTTCTGATGCCTTCAGTGAGAATCTCCAATGTAAATAGTCATGAAAATAAAGAAAAAACATGAAATGAAAAGGTGTGTCCAAAGGTTTGACTGGTAGTGTATGAATATGTCTACATTTTGAAACCTCCTCAGAAAGCCCTTCATAAGTGCTTGGAATGGGTGAAAAAATATAATATCACATTATTTTTGACCAAACACCGTCATGTTGATATTGTGAGTCTATTGTACGTGTTAATATTGATACTTTCATAAAATATTTGAGGTTTTTGATAAATATAATAATCAGCAATGTGGATATGCGGACTATGTGGGTAAAGGTAGGTAGTTTATGCAAAATCTCAATACAACAATGTCCACCATCTAAAGATTAATTATAAATACTGATGTAATATTGATATAGTGCCCAGCCCTATGCACACGTGGTTACACGCATGATATAAAATCATACAATTAAAAGAAAAAAACTGATTAGATTATGTAACTGATTAGACATGCGGAGTTCTCCATTTCAGTCTCAGGGCGTCAGATTGTTGTTCTGGCTCATCATCAACCATTATAACCCCTGTGACACTCAAATAATTAAGCATTGCTCGGAGTAAATCTAATTCCTTCAGACAAACAATGGTGCCTATAATTTTCTTTAATCAATTTTTTTTTTTCTTTTTCGGTGAGGACTTAATATGGTAATCTCACTATCGAATGGCTCTGAGCAAACAACGACACTTGAGATAAAGGTTTCACTCAGCAACACAGAACAACAAAGACTGTGCGTATCTCTAATGTGCAAATTGGTTGTGTTCAGTCCAAATAAAAACAAAAGGTGAAGGCGAACAAGCTTTTATCATGACTGAGAAAGGAAGGATCAGCGAGCAGAAACCTGATAATTACACCGAAATACCAAAGCCATCACTTTTCCTTTTATCTCGCTCAACTATCAAACAGACATTGTTTTTGCACAGTGTTTGGCAGAAACCTCAAACTTTTACCTCTCATAACTACTTCAGGTTGATAAAAGAGCAGTTTTCAGTCTACAAATACTTGGACTGGACTATTTACAGCCACGTGAACAAAATCTTCTAAATTCTATTACAATTGTCCCCGTTTGCCTCAAGCCGACACAAGAAAAGCTTGCAGAAGATTACTCTATCTTCATGTTGCATACATCACCAGTGGTTAGGTGACTTGTTTGCACGAGCATAGAGCTCAACTAATCCGTGGCCAGCCTTTGCAGGTGAGATTAACACCAACATCAAAATGTAAAAATGGTTTCCAGTCTCCCGTAAATTTAACTTCTGCAGGGATATTACAGAGAAAGATGTGCTGAACCGAGTCTGTAGCAACTTTTACATCACTCAACACATCTGATCCACTGAAGTATTTCTACAACATATACTATCATTATTAATATTTAAATGATACATTTCTGTTAAAACGTGTATTCCTGCTGGTATAAGCGGATTAGACTGCATTACACTGCAAGGGTTTCACTGTTATTTCATCCATGTTATTCTGTTTTGGTTTCAGTAAAAGCCAAATTAAGTTGAGCCAATGGAGTGAATTCCAAAAGACAGGGCCTTTGCTGGAAAATTACTTTTTTATCCACGAGCGCATTCGACTGAGAGATTCAAGAACTTGAGCGCAGTGACTGTTAGGCTGTTGAAAAAGCTGTCAAAATAGGCCAGCTTACCAGCATGGGTCACGATACGAGCAATTGCCTGGTATTTAATTTGCCTCCACTCTTCTTCTACAGTGTGCTCACAGGTGTGGCAGGCTGCTGAAGCATGAAGCACCGACGGGCACGCAGCCGTATACCTCCATCTCCGCTCTAACAAGTATGACAATGGAAGGGGAATATTCTTAAAACACGAGTGCACACTTTGAGGAATCATTTTTGATAAGCTGCAAAAGCAAATGTTCAACGGTTCTTATTCCATATGAGCTGATCTGTTATAGTGTGGACAGTAGTCATCCAAACCATTTGAAACCAAATTACAATTTCAAGCAACCCCCCTCCTCTGCATGAGCAGCTCAATTTAAAATGATTACCTTAATATGTAGCATATGATGCAATATTTCAGTCTGACTGGGGCTGAATTAAACCATTTTAGAGGAGTTACTTGTACGGAGGTCTCCCAGTTCTTACATTTAGAAAAGTCATGTGGCCACAATGTGGATAAAATAGAACCGAATAGGCACGGCTGTAAGCAAACCGTTTCTTACCAAATGTTTATTGTTTGATCAACAGAGTCGGCCGATCACTGAGCTGGCAAACATTATATGCAAATTCAAATGAGGGACAGCAAACAGACAAAATCCTTGATCCTCCCTTCTGTTGGTTCCAAAAGACGAGAAAAAGAAAAGGGAAAAGACGGGCCACGCCCAGAATCACAGGCACCAGAGAAGCCTTTGTGCTCTCCTTCAGAGTAGTTGTCAACTGTAGCAACATTGAGCATTCACTGCTGAAAGATCTTTATCTAAGTGCTTTGTTTACGCTGTGATTTAGGGGCTGCATGCATTTTTATGTTACTTTGAAGCTCAAATCAATTCTTAAAAACATGTTATTTCAATGTAAATTAGAGCAGCACATTTCATCAAAATATCATCAAAATTACAAGCTGCAATTTTTGGGGATAAATTGTCAAATGTGACTTGAAATATTTTCGTTGAGAAAAGCAGAAAACTGTTTGCCAGTCATGCTTAAGAAATGACTAATTTTTCTATTCACCAACTTGATTAATTACTGATTATTTCTGCACCATGTATAATTGCATACTTGTGTCTCTTGGTTGATTAGTGAGTTTTCTGGAGCGGGTTTATCTTTGTAATCTCCTTTGAGGCATGTTGTGAAGAAGCTCAATGACTGTTTAAAAAAAAAAAAAAAAGAAATAGAAAAAACTCAACCGACAAATGTACATTTTCTGCAATCTGGTTGCTTCATTACACACCTCTTATGAACCTAATTACACTTTGTGAGCTGCCTGCTGCTCTTTAACACAAAATACCAAGAGGGGAATAAAGCAGGATGAACTAATGTCTTAATGAGCAACGGCAGGCCGGCTACATTTCCAAAAGGTCAAGTATTCTCATCAATGCCACAGAAAATAGAAGCTTATTATCTTGTAACTTTAACATATTGGATAAGTTAAGTTATATCATGAAAAAGGGAAGAAAGCTTTGAACGTGTACAAACTCAGAGGCGACACAGACGGAAAGGCGGAACTGAGATTAATGACTTCCCCACTGACAGCGCCGTGCATTTCTTATACCTGCTGTGACTCTCGCACCATTATCACAGAGGGATTAGGCATAATAAATATACCATCGATACCAGCTGGTTCAAAGTGGGAAGCCTGACAAGCTGCCAGGAACGTGTGTGTGGAATAATACAGCAGCTGACAAAAGTCAGCAGTGAAAGCTGAACCGTGCCTTTTAGAAGGGTCACATTTAAAGGTTTCGAGCTGACATGATGTACGGCTCAGCCATTGTTGGCCTATCAGCTTGCATGTTGTAATAAAATGTACTGTTAAATTGTAAATATCATGCTGCCATTACATACATGTCTTTGTCACACGTTTAAGAAGAAGAAGAAGGAGATAGGAGGAGGAGGGGGAGAAGAAGGACAAGATAAAAGTCGGAGGAGTTATGAGAAGAAGACAAAGAAGGAGTAGAAAGGAGGAGGAGATGTCTGATAGGAGAAGGAAATAGGAGGACAGAGAAGATAGGGAGGGGGAGAAAGAAAAGAAGGAGAAGAGGAGGAGGAGATGGGAGAAAAAGTTAGGAGGAGAAGCATACACAGTATATCAACAGTCAAATTGGTGTTTAGACTTTATGTTAATTCTGGTGTTCTCCACTTATTTTGTAATGCCTTGGGACACGTACGCCTTCTTTTGCCCTATACGTTGGCACTCTGGTTCCCCCAATGGAATAATAAAGTACCTTATATCGCATATCGCATGGTGTGAGAATGGTTGCAATCTGGTTGCCAACACATTGTTGAGAATCAATTTTAAAAAAATTGGGAAAAATGTGACATTTCAAAATCAGGCAGATGCTGTACAGAAGCAGAACCCATAAACAACAGAAAACCCCAAACCTAAGAAATCATAGATAATATAAATGAATGCAGTCATTTATATTCTTCGTTATTTTCCGTTGAAGCTTTAGTGCAAGAACAAACATATCCATGCAGCAGGAAGCTGAACACAAAGTGTGTTTTCTTGAGAGGCCAGGACTGTGTCCGAAATCACCCACTCATTCCCAACTCCCTGGTCACTACCTAGGGGAGTCCAACATAGTGCAATATATAGTGAGCTCAACGGCAGAAATAAAAAGGCACTTTCGGACGCTACTCTGGCGACGTTAATGATGTCACCACTGTCGCGCAGTTGAAACATGAATTGAAACTTCCATGCATTCCTCCGCAGCGCAATGCATGATGGTAAATAGTGCTTGGTTGGTGACCATCAGTGGTACACTACTTTTCGCGATGCATTGTGAGATACTTTGAGTGCAATATATAGCGTATAATATTTCCCACTAGACATTCGGACAGCACTACAAAATGGCGTAGTCGCTATGTAGCGCACTATATAGGGAGTAGTGAGTGATTTCGGACACAGCTCAGGTCTTTTTCAAAATGTCCGTCAATTCTGAGGCGCAGCATGGTGTGTGTGAAATTACTCTTGAGCTCTGGAAGAATTACTGCTCTCAGTGGCTAACTGGACAGAACAATCTTTCAAAATGACACAGAATGTCTAGTTATTGTCGTGGTGAAAGTAGAGTTGGATGGGAAACCATCAGCTTCACAAAAAGCTGCCGTCTTTGATAAACACTCTGCTTTTATGTACCTCCAGGAATAAAAGCGTGGGTAGGTGGCACTCCCTGTACAGTCAGTGATCATTTCAATGAACGTTTTTGTTTTTGGGGGGGAGGCGAGCAGGAGGAGAGATGCTGGAGGTGTTCAAAAACTCCTTCAGCAGACTGGCCAAGAAAACAGGTTATCATAACCCCTCAGCACACTCTTCAGTTTTAAGAGAGAACAGTGGAGAGCTCAGAGCTTTGAGATTGACCCCCCTCCCTCTTCAGTCGTGACAGTGGAGGGAGATAAAAAAAAATAAAAAAA
>CAEMYA010000010.1:1212080-1248176 GCA_903131615.1 Diplodus sargus
ACAAGAACGTGGGAGGACAAGGAAGGAATGGCGAGTGGGCCAAATACAGCCGCACCTACATTTTCAGGGTGGGAGTAGACACAATGGGAGCATTAAAAAGGAAATGTCTGGATGGCTCGTTTTGGCAAATGATGATTCCCAAGGTTAGGAAAAATCCTTTTGTGCAAAGGGCTGGTGTCTTTTATCTGAGAAAGGAACCGGTGTCTCACAAGATCAAACAGACAAAGGCAAAGTGTCGCATCAGAGCAGATGTGTCAAGCAGAGAGGACACAACAGGTCCGCACTCAGCAGAAGTGGTTCTCCTGCTGTCTAATTGGCCAGTAAGCCATGGCTAATGCTGTCAAGTATGTTGAGAACTGAGCAGAGGGGGACCATTAGTGCTGTGTTTCTCCCAGTGGTCCTCTACTTCGTCAGTTTCACCATCTTCATCTTCTCCATTTCCTTTCTGAAGTTATGGCAACAGCAGACACAATATTCTCCACTTATGACCAATAGGAAAATATTCAACTCAAAGTGCTCCTTTATTCACACGAGTGTGCGTCCTTCCCCGTCTTCTCGCTCCTTCCCTTTCCGCTCTCGTCCTCTGATGGAGGCAGTGAGCCCTCGGATTTTAGCCACATCCCCGAGCCCCGTCCCCCGAGCACTTTAGCCCTAATGAGGCACAGGCGAACATTGTGTGGGCTTTGCCAGCCAAGTCCCGTGGCATGACTGAGAGCAGCTGAGCTCCAGGGGAGGTCTCAGATCAGATCCAGCAGCTTTGCACATCATTAGTGGTACATCAACAGGCAGGACCAGATGCAAGAACATGTTGATTTCTCATTTTTTAAGAGTCATGACAGAAAGGACTTTCTTCCAATGATGTGGAGTACAGACTCTACATGGCACATCATATATTTCTCTGTTTGATGCGGTGATCTGGATAAAGCAGAGATTGACAACTTTTTTACTTTTCCCCCCTCGCAGCATTTCACTTTGGTATTACTGTTGGCGCCACTATCACACAGGCACAATAGCAACAGGGCCACCGGTAGCAGCCTGGCTGCTGCCCAAGGCAAAAAACAAGTATAAGAAACCCTGATCTCAGTGGTTCAGAAGGACACCTGTTTGTATCTGATCTTCCCGGTGGGAAGGTGAATCACATATCAGGGAGGGATCAGAATTTGACGCAACACTGATGCTCTCCACAGAGTGAGTGAGAGACAGTGACAGTGTTTCCAACAATGTTCAAACAAAGAAGAAATCCATAATTTTAATAAAGATAACCGCCTTTAATTTGGTCCCCTTTCCCAAATAACTTCCAGGGGAAACATCAGAGAGTGAGGGAGGAAGTCGGCAAACACAACGGAGCACAACTGGAAACATTTTAATACATTACCTCGTCTGCGACTTCACAACATCATGAAACTACATTTTCTTTTTCATTGTTTTGATTGACAACCCCTCAGAGGCAGACATTACAGCCCATATGTTGCATATGCATTTAAACCAGATCTGTATTAGCAAAGACAAAACATAATGGGCAGTCCTACCCAATTTACCTAAAAGGCAACTTTTGTTACCAAAGCAACCAGTTAGTTTTCATTAATTATAAATCTTTATAAACCTCAAAACTATAACAGTGTTAAGGCAATGCACTCATGGGTAACTTCCCCACCTCTGATAGGGAGCTGCTTCCCCACGTTTTACAATAAAAAGATGTATTCTTGTGAGAACTTACAAGGCAAGAAAAAAAACTACAAAGAAACAAACTTGGGATGTTATGACACGATACCACAGCCCATTTCTCTGCTGCTGAAGAGTGACAAACAAAAGGTGAGCGATGTAGAGAAGTACAAACTGTCTCCGAAACAGCAGCCGAGCTCAACTAATCCACAATAAAGCATTGGCAACTCGTACCACGGTGGTTTCTTTGGTAAAGCATTACGAAGCAGGTGTAGTAGTAAACAAAAATTAGCACTAATGCCGTTTACAAATTCCTTGTTATGCAGTTTCTGCTTCTGTGAGCTGAAACCAGTGTTCATTCTTCTTGCCGCTAATGCACAAAGATGCAATAAGCAGGCCAAAGTTTTAGTAACAATGTTAACCCAACAGGAAAGCAGATATTGATCCGGTCTAACGTACGTGCTCTCCACCCAAGCAGGGTTATAGAGGTTATAAATTAACTCAATAACCAGCAGAGATGGAACAACACAAGCAATAATGCTCTGAAAATAACCAGCCAATTCAAAGAAACCAGCTACTATAGATGAGTGAGGATCTAATCCGGCCGATTATTGATCCTTCATTTCAAAATGAGTGACTGGAGTAATGGTTGGGGAGCGCAGTAGACTTTGAGTGGGAAGTCCAGTTTCTCTAATAAAGTCCAAGCAGCAGCATTGTTTGTTTAAAGTCTCAATGACATAATTGGCCTTTTTCCCTCCTCTTCCTCCTCTCTGAGGCACAAACCAATCAACCTCTGACAGAAGGCTCTGCAACGAGATGATTAAAAAAAACCAACACTGACTTTGTTTCGCCTCTTGGCAAATCCACTGATGTTGCTGTCCTTTTCCAAAGCCCATTAAGAAGCCACCTTCTTGGCAGATAGCAGGCGGTGACAGGGTCTGTGCATCAGGGAGGGCTGGGTAATATTTTGAGGTAAGATGGGCTGGCTGAGCACATTGTCACTGTATTGTTCGTTAATGAGCAAGGCACTTTGATTGTCAGAAAGGTTGATGCATTGCTCGGCGGCCTAAAAAATACCATGAACTGAACTGAACCATTCCTGTGGGCCCGAGAGCAAGTCTGTTGTTGTTCACTTTTTTCCTGCAGAAAACTATGCTTTTGTAGGAAATAATACAGGAAATTACTCATTTTAAAAGTAAAAATGACTTTCACAGGAATGGTAAACGTTCTTATCTTTGCCCAGGTAACAAAGAAAAGCTGGAGGGATTTAGAAAATGTAATACCTAAATGAGACCCTCAGGCAACAGGCAGAGAGAGGGAAATCTTTCTGGGCCACCTTGAAGAGACAAATTTGCTATTAAAAATCCATTTCAGGTGCAAAAAATGACACTGAGTAGAAAGTAGGGGCATTTAATAAGAAATTCTCTGCTCACTGTTTGCAATGCCCGGCGAGTATGACAAATTGAGCTAACGCTGCACCGCTGCAATCAGTTAATCTCGCTGAAAATGAACGAAAACATCAAAAACTCGTGAATCTTATTTGATGCTTTGCAAGTCCTCCAAAGATTACAGTTTATTTGTCAGAATTCATACTTTTCATCATCAGAGAGATTTTTAGGATAAACAGAGCAGAGGAACTGGTGATTAAAGTGGAATCAATTTTACTGATTTGCCGACACCAAATTTTTTATATCAATGTTTCGGCACTGAGACCTTCATCTCGTATCTGAGGCAACCTGACGAAGGTCTGTGTACTGAAACATGAAACATTGTCATTAAAAATTCAAGTGAGGTGAACAGTGTGCAAGAGTTTTTTTTTTTCTCCTTTTGGTCTTCTCCTACGCACCTGTCAACCCACAGGTACGCAAAAGCTCTACTCCATGTTTTTTAATCAAGCATTAGAGAAACCTGCAGCGTTACGGATTATCGGCCGTAGAATATGCCGTGGAGTAGATGCTCCGGAAAACAAGTTACTTTTCTTAGTCGGTAACAAGTTACTATTTTAATGGCAGTGATTCTTTGATGTAACAAGTTACTTTCAAAAGTAATGCTCACAACACTGGCGTAAGGTCAATTTTGGCCAAAACGGATGTTTTTTTTTCCAATCATATTTGTGCATCCGTTGTTTCCTTATTTGCACCACAAAAAAGCTCATTTTGTGTTTGTTGTCCTACAATCTAATATATTGTCCCGACTTAATGACTAACCCCATCTGAGGAATTTTAATCTAAGAAAATAATAAAATAAAACCCAGATGGATTTTTTTCTCTTCTTTTTTAACAAAACCGTCTCTCATTATCACTTCTTTTGTGTGAATTCAGTTTTATACCAAAGCCAATCTTGTATGAAAGATGTGGCTATTTCGCTGATAAAATCAAAACTCAGGGCGAGGCATGCTTTAAAAAAAAAGCAGTGATCCGTTTCTCTCAGCTCACGCGAATTAAGTAATATCAGATCAACAGCAGGAAAGAACAGACCGTCCTTTACAGACAAAATAAAGACTCTTCACTCTCAACATGCATCTATAAGATTTCCCCAAGTAAGAGCCAGAAGAAGTTCCTATAAAGACTGTCACGCGTACCGTTTAGCCTGCTGTGTGTCAATTTTCAGAAAAACACGATGATAAAGAAACAGTGCTGTTGTCGGCTAAGAGCAGAAATGAGCGACACAAACACCAACAGGAGGTGGCACCATGCCGGCAAAACACAGACAGAGTCGTCAAAGATTTCTGTCTAACAAATAAAAGTTTTTGCCATGTCAATGTGCTAAAGTTCTGGGGTTATTTACACATAGTGGGGAGTAGAAAGCAACTTCAAGTTTCTGCCAAAGAGTGGCAGTTTAGAACTCAGGAGATGGGAGATGCATATGTTTTGAGAGTCCCAAAAAACACTCATGTGCCAATACTTTCAATGCTGTTATAATTTTGTTCGGTTTAGTAAAGTTTCACTGCACAGTGCGTCTCCCAGTTTCCCCTTATACATGGAGCCACCAGATTTCTGGAAATCAAGTTGAGTGGTCATAAAAACAAGGGTTGCATGTATTAGGGCAACATTAACATTATGTATGATAATAACAAATATAGAGTATCATGTTTGCAAGAGCTTCTTATCTCCACTGTAACACACACACACACACACACACACACACACACACACACACACACACACACACAATCAGATGCAAGCACAATAGGCTGGTGAGACTAAACTTCCAACTTATTCCAACAACGTGTTGGCTCAAACCCAAATCTGCTTGTTTTCCTGTTGATCTTTAAAATTGTCTGACAAAAATATAGTTAAATTGTCAATCTGGTATAACATTTGTCTTTAGTGTTGAACAATGACCAGAACATTTTATTGCAGAACATGATGATGGCACACAGAAGTTGACCTTTATACCTTGTGGATATAAAAATGTCATCTCTACATAATTTTATCCATTTAGACATTTGGGTAAAATGTTGACACAATTACCATATGAATTGTTGCATATTGGACAAAAATGTGAGCCCAAGCCAACATTAGGACCAGAGTTGAAGAAATTACCGCAAGGGCATTCTTGAGATATTGTGTTTACTACACCAAAGCATAATGCCTCAATGACACGGCCGTCTCCGCTGCAGAGGCATTAAGAAGCTTAGTCAATTGCAAATGGCTGGGAAATGTAGGTTTCTCAAACTAGAGGAAGTATAGCAATTGTTGGGGACTATTTTCAGGCATGGAATAAGAAACATTCAGCATCCAAGAGTGTATTGGCTTGGCTCCAATTAACTACCCTACCTCTAGTTTGTCATGATGAAGCAGCACCCTGCCAACAGTGTTGTGATGTGTTTTTAATTGTTTTTGGAAACAAAAGAGGTGTATGGCACAAACGAATACACTGATCAGTCAAAACATTAAAACCACTGACAGATGAGATGAATAAGATTTGATCATCTGTTCAAAAATGCTGCAACGTCCAGGACTTCCGGTTAGCGAGCAGATGGAGTAGACGTGTTGCGCAAGTGCTCCCGTGAACGTTTAACTTTTTAAACCACCCAGCCCTCCAACCTTAACACCAAAACAAATCCTCTTTCCTTTCTTTCCTTTCTTATTTTCTCCCTTTTGGCTTCGCCTGAACAAGCCCTGTTTTTCTGAAATGGCTGCAAAAGGCAGCAATTCGGGCAAAAAAGTGGATGCTAACGCTAGTTTAACCCTGGAAGCTATCACCAAGCTGCTCAAGGAACATCACGCAGCGTTAGCCACTGAGTTAAAAACATAATTCCGCCAGCTCTACTCTAAACTTGACCAAACCTGGCTTGCAGTGGAGGACCATGGCCAACGTGTCTCGTCCCTTGAACTCGCTGCAGAAGACCTCAGTCAACAAGTTATGAACCCTGAGGGCATTTGCTCGACTCCATGTGACGATAATGCGGCTAAAGGCTAAAGTTACCGACTTTGAGGTATATAAACTTTTTCAAATGAGTGTTCTCCCTGTCCCCAGATCTTAATACATATTATATACTCTTATACTCGGTGGAGACTTTAACTGTTGGCTTGACCCGATTTTGGACCGATCCTCTACGAACCCCGGCACAGCAAGTAGGTCAGCCTATTTCATTCAGGCTTTTCTTTCTGACTATGGTGTCTCCAATGTGTGGCGCTCTTTAAACACATGCGACAGCGAATACTCTTTTTTTCCCACGATCACGATTATTTTTTCATTGACAATCAACTGATTCCCCTGGTTCATTCCTGTGCTTATCAGAGCATTGTCATCTCTGACCATGCTCCTATTGTCCTAACCATGTCCCTTCCTGGCCAGCCACAAGAAGACAGACAGTGGCGATTTAATTTAATTAAATGGGAAAGGAAATAGCCTTTTTTCTCACGACTGATATGTCTTCAGACATATCTAGTCTAATTGTCTGGGATTCCCTCAAGGCTTATCTCCGGGGACAGATAGTATCTTGCACTGCGCAAGTGAGGCGAAAATCCTATAAGGAGCGATCAGACCTTGCCCATCAAATCAAAGAGATCGATAAACAATATGCTCGGACTAAGTGCCCAGATCTTTACAAAAAGCGGTTGGAACTCAAGACTAAATTTGACCTGCTCACCACTCACTCAACTGAACAATCACTCTTAAAAAGTAAAACCACCATTTTATGTAAATGGAGACAAATCAGACAAATTATTAGCCAACCAACTTAAATGCTCCAAGGCTAAACAAAATATTTCTAAGACCCGGTTACCAAATGACCATATAACTAGGGAGCGACTACAAATTAATGAAGCATTCAGGGACTTCTATACCCAGCTATACACCTCGGAATCTCAGACTGATTGTGATGAGATTTTTTATTTTTTAAATGGTCTCATTTGATCTTTCAGCAGATCTAAGGAAGAGATTGGAGGAGCCTATATCCCAGGCAGAAATAGCACTAGCCATGTCCTCAATGCAGTCGGGTAAGTGTCCGGGCCCTGACGGCTTCCCGGCAGAATTTTTGAAGAAATCTTCCTTGCTGCTTTCCCCATTGTTACGTTCAGTTCTCTTGCAGACAAGGTTCCCTCCCTCCTTCATTTACTGAGGCCTGTATTACGCTTATAACTAAAAAAGGTAAAGACCCAACGGAATGCACCTCCTACAGGCCTATCTCCCTCCTAAACTCAGACACTAAAATTTTAGCCAAGGTCCTAGCCCATAGGTTGGAGAATGCCTTTCCCACAATCATATCCAAAGACCAATCCGGCTTTGTTAAAGGCAGACAGTCCTACTTCAACATAAGATGACTGTTTAGTATTATCTACTCTGCCTCTGAAGATGTCCCCGAATGTGTTGTTTCTCTCAATGGAGAGAAAGCATTCGATTGTGTCGAATGGGTCAACCTATTTGCTGTGCTGAACACGTCTGGTTTTGGTCCAAACTTTACCTCATGGATTAAACTACTCTATTTGCACCCCACAGCCTAAATTCGTACTAGCTCCCAATGGTCAAGACCCTTTAATTTACATTGTGGAACCCGCCAGGGGTGCCCCCTTAGTCCCATGCTTTTCGACATGGCTAATGTCCCGCTTGCCACAGCACAGCTCTTGCAAGGATATATCTGGTATCTGGAGAGGTGACATTGAGCACATGAGTCTCACTTTATGCTGACGACCTGTTGCTCTTCATCTCTTAACCATCTCTCAATCTCTTAACCTCATTACCCCTTTTCAGTTGCTGCTTAGGCAGTTCAGAAAACTTTTAGGCTATAAACCAGATCTCAGTAGAAGTGAGCTCTTCCCCATTAGCAATGAAGCATGTGCCTTAGACCTTACCAGTTTGCCTTTTAAAACTGAGAACAACGAATTTTCCTATTTGGGCATATCCGTGACAAGGAAGTACAAAGATCTTTTCAAAGAGAATCTTATCACATTGTTAAATCAAACTAAACAAATCCGGCCCCGGGGTCGCCCGTCGATGTCTCTTGTGGGTCGCATCAACTCAGTCAAAATGACCATTCTACCTACATTTCTGTACCTTTTCCAGGCCTCACCACTTTTTATCCCTGGATTCTTTTTTCAACTTATAGACTCAGTTATTTTTTTCATACTTATGGCGGGGTAAATGACCAAATTTGAACAGGATTCATCTTCAAAAGACCAAGGCGACAGGGGGTCTGGCCCTTCCAAACTTTCGCTTTTATTATTGGGCTGCTAACTTGCTCTGCCTTGCGTTTTGGTCCTCCTGTTATGGCCAGCCTGACTGTCCTAACTGGGTGGCGATAGTTTGTCAATTCTTGCACTTCTTGGATCCTCATTCCCACTTCCCTCACTTAAATCAATCAGAAACCCAGTAGTGAAACATTCTCTAAAAATCTGGGCCCAATTTAATATTTTGGTTTTCATAGCTTTTCTCTCTTAAACCCAATTGCCAAACCATCCTGTCAGGATTCTCAATAATGGCATAGGAAAAGTATTGTGCGTTTTAAAGATCTGTTCATAAACAACAGTTTGGCATCATTTGAGCAGTTGAGTAGAAAATTCAGCCTCCCTAAGACACATTTTTTCAGGTATCTTCAGGCAAGGCATTTTGTTCTCTCCCAGACGTCCGAATCTATAACAGCAACAGACTTGATCATTGTTGACAGTGTCCTTTCTATAGATCCACATAAAAAGAGGCTAATTTCGGCTCTTTATGACAAGCTGTTGGATCTTAGGAGTGCCCCCACATATGCAAATGCCCTTAAAACAGCATGGGAGGAGGACTTTGGTCCCTCTTTATCAGAGGATACTTGGGTTTCCATACTCAAATTGGTTAATTCAACATCCCTCTGTGCAAGTCACTCTTTAATTCAGTTCAAAGAGGTACACAGGGCTCATATTTCCAAAGCAAAACTGTCCTCCATATACCCGGATATTAGTCCATATTATGTAAAATGCAAATATGCAGAAGCTTCTCTCATTCATATGTATTGGTCCTGCTCAAGCCTCAACAAATATTGTAGGGAAGTTTTTCATACACTTTCTTGGGGGTTAAACATTAAATTGGAACCACACCCATTAACTGCTCTGTTAGGGGTCATGGAAGGGGAGTGAAAGTTAACTACAGCAAAGCAACGCACTTCATCTTTTGCCTTTCAATCTGCACAACATACAACACTCTACAAATCTTCTGCGTAAAAACTACTGACAACAAGAGGAACATTTTACTTTCATGTGTTTCTTGTTTTGAAATCGGCAGCTCTGTTTAATTATTGAATGTATTTTTTATGTATTTGCGACTAGTAGTGTACAGCAGAGAAGCTGCCCTTCGCCTCACACACACTTCACGTCCTTTGTTGATCATTAGAGATAGAATTTCATATTGTATGTTAATGAGGTACGCCCTCGTTTTTTGTTAAATTCACTTTTGTATTTCACTGCTTCAGTGTTCAAATTTACGGGAAAGCAACAGATCATATTCTCAACATAGCACCTACACTGCAGTACAGTGATGATGACTCATACCTCGCATACTATCTCTCTCTCTCTCTCTCTCTCTGTTTCTCATGACAGAAGAAAGCCTCCTCGAGTAGCTGTAGGAAAAAAACAGGGTGATGGACAAGAGCTCGAGGCAGGAGAGGAAGAGCTCAGAATCCCTCTATGTATACATTTAAGATAAAAAGTTTCCAGCGACACTTTAAGCATTCGTAGATGACAGCAGCCGATTGCAGAGATCTGCAGCATGTTGGTCGGGGGCCAAATCTATACTCTGGTCGTCTGGATCTTGCAGGAAATTAAAGCACAGGTATGTAAAATTATGAAATTGACCGCAGTCATTAAATATTCACAAGCACATTCACACCAGTGTGAGGAACACTACACGCCATTGGAATACTAAAATCATTTTTACCCCTGAACACTAGCTTTTGACGAGAGAGCCAAGAGCAAACAAGAAATTCTCCCAGTAATGTGACAGGAAAGAAAAAGTGCTGTACACTGATCCTCCTGTGGGTCCATTAGTGAAGCCATTTCACATCTCCACTGCTATTCAAAGACCGCCCAGGTTGATTAGCTAGATGAAGGTGCTGCGATTAAAACCTAATAAGCAACAGGATTCACATTAGTATTCTCTCTCAGTCTTCTCTAACAACCCAGAAAGGTAAATTAACACCTCAGCTACACACAGCTCAGGCAGACACAAACTCACTATACACCTATTGAATCTCAAAAGGGGGCCTAATGAATGGGAAGAGAAGCCAATCAGTCAGGTCAGAGACACAAAGAGCGATGCCCGTATCGACATATGTGGACGAGAAGACATTTATTGTAAAGAAACCCATGAACAATGGACCCACCGTGTGCCGTCAGCTTTCCAGCTGACTTTGTATGGATTCTGTTCCAGGAAGCGAAGGTTTTGCCTGTCCATGGACACGGGCTGAGCTCCAGGAAAACCAGACCTGCAACAACAACAAACACACACAGCTTATATTGATCCCTCTGACCGACATTCATTTATTTGATCACCCAAATCTCAGCATTCTGACCTCTAGAACTCATCCTTTTCATGACAACTCTCTCCAGTACATGTACTTCAGTTAAAACATAATGTAGAAACATTACCAGAGCATCTTTCAGTGAGATTTTGGTCTTGAGTGCGTCAAACTCTAAGAATGATGCAATTCTGCTGTTAGAACTACGGAGAATTAAGAGCTGTGCATAGATGCTCCCAAGTGTAAAGACCTGGTCCGCGCCTGAGATTTATTAAGACCAGCTCCAGACAAATGTACAATGATAAGTTAATAAAAGATATAACGTCTGTCCTCACAGGTGACAGATTCAGCATAAATACATCTGAATGTTCATGTTAAGTCAGTTGTTCCTAAACACTAAGAAAATGTTTAATATATTTTGACTTAGCCGGGTTTGAGAGACAATAAATATGAAACGAGACACTTAAGCCCAGTGTTTTCCTAATTGTTTTGCAGCAGAGGTGGCAGAGTCGACATTTTTAGCATTTGTTCCATGTCCATCTCTGTTTGCCTTATTTTTGGTTCTCCTGAATGGATACTGGGGGGTTGTGACATGTAGTTTCCCCAGTAAACACACCACACTCAACTCCTGTTACAGTCCATCCAGACTGGTCGGCTGCTGCTCTTCTTGGATGACACTTTCCTACGCAGCTGCTTCTCACTGCCGGAGTGTCTCTGGGCGAGAGAGAGCGGACAGGCTGGAATGGCTGGCTGCCCCTCCATATGCAGCCCGCTGGCAAAGTCAGCTTGCGGAAAACAAGTTGTTTAAGCTCGGTGTTTGTGGAGAGGCAGCCCTGCCTGGAGACACTCTGCCTGTCCACTCTGCATAGCCCAGAGGCACAGCTACAAGTCGAAGATCGGTGTGTTTAAGGGAAAAGTACGGCTGGCAAACAGCTCAGCAGCACCATACAGACACACCAGCACACAGGTATAAATGATCACTATGGCATAGGCCAGTTGTGTAGGTTTACGATGTTACCTATGCTGTTTTTTATGCTGTTTATGTGTTTTTTTCACATTTTATTCAGTGATTTGGTTGTGTGGTTTCATTTTATATATTCTTTATGTTTTAAAGACATTTCAATATAGTTTTTGCACATTCCTTGAAAGAGTATACTTGCATTATTATATCAGATGCATAAAAATGGTCTTAAAATTACAATAATTATTATTGCACTAACTTCTCAGACAATATGCAACAAAATGTAGTATCATGACAGATCATTAAAGATGTAAAATTCTATGGAAACGTGCAATGCTTCATTTTCAGGTCGACTCCTGCGCTCTCTGTAATCGAATCTAATGTAATCTTTTTACCTTATTAATATTTTATTAAGTTCTCTTCTTGGTTACTGAATCATTCTTTAATTCACTGGAAACCTCTTAATGGCTTAATTGAATAACATCAGCCAGTCTGTATTACAGCACTTACGCAGTAACAAAAAAAATTAACCACCAACAACTGTGGAAATAGCAGCGTGGGGTATTACAAGATGCAGCCGTGAAGCTGCAGCTGCGCATCTCTATAGAAAAGAAAAATCTATTCCTGACTCTGCTGCCCGTCTGAAAGTGTCAAGATCTAAAAAAAATAAAAAAAGACAAATGAGTCACTCCCAACACAGTACAGTACAGTACAGTACACCCACATACGTGTATACAAACACACACAGTTTCCCAGAGGGCTGTGAGGAGGGTAAAGAGAGGTTCTTCTTACTTGTCCCACTCGGCCATCTCCTGACACTTTCTTTGGATCTCTCCCAGTTTAGGTTGTGTGGTGACCTGCGTGACGCCTTTCACTGAGATGCCTTCAAGGAACACTGCACCCTGGGAGTCAAAACGAAGGAAAACAGAAGGTTGAATTGAATTGAATTTAAAGAGATACTCTCCCACGCACACAAGAAAAAAAAAACATTTTAATATTCCGGTGATGGCTTCCAAACAGCTGCTTCTTTGCTTTATAAATCACTGTGTGCAGAAAAAACAGGTACACAAATTATAAATCCAGCTTTTCCTTTTGACCTCTCTCTCACTTCAATTATATTATGAATCCACATCGATAAGCGCCGATCTTCCGCCTCAAATCACAGGAGACTCTACTCCTACTGAAGCCCCTCTCCTCGAACCCCTCACTGCCTTCACCCTTTGTTTATGCAGTTATCATCTTACTCTGGTGACATCTGTAGCACTCCTTTTCCAAACTTAAAAGGATTCTTGCTCATTCACCCCACTTCCTAATCTCATTCGTTTCTCTTTTAGCGTGACCTTTTCAACCCTTATTCCTTCCCAGATGAGTCTTGCTTACCGGTATAATATTAAATATGTGCTAATTAGAACAGAAACAGATAGAAATATATTTCACAGAAAGTGCCATCATATATATGTATATGATTTGTGTATGAATGGCTGCTTTGAGAAGAGAAAGTTCCATCATGGTTCAGATCAATCTCATCCTCTACTTTTCTATTTCTAAGGAGTATTAGGAGAAGTAAACAGCTGCCTAATCTCATTTGACAATGCGATTTGAACTTCAGTGAGTAATAGAGCTGTGCACCGACACTGACTGACTTCCAATCACAAGGTCCTGATTTGATACGATTTACAATTCATCTCAATTAAATATTGATTTGGTTAGGGATATTTCAGTTAAAGTACCACTTTTGCTTGGATATGATAGAGATTCTAAGAGTAATATCCTGCGAGACATGGAAACTTTCCCAATGCACACTGCAGCAACTTGACCTCCCCTTAACAGAAGCAAATTATCCACAGAACTTTACAGGTGTCACAGTTTCTAAATCATAATTTAAACAAAACCAGTTTTGATCATCTCATTCAACAGCAATATTTTAGCACCATTCTAAAACTGCTAGCTTTTTGGTAGCCTGCAGCTGTACTCGAAGACATTTGTCTTTATATGCACAAAGACAAGCAAGTGACTGGTTCAAAGGTAACTGTCCGCATCAGAAATGCTTAGGACACTGTTAATTATTCGCTTGGAAAGGAACAGGTTTGCATGACCAAACTTAACTTACATGAATATCATTTGAACTTGAGTGAGTGAATCAGGGCATAATTTAAATGATCTGTTGAGTTTTATGAATCCAGATGTGAGTCATACAATAGCATAGCCATCAGTGCTCAAAACCTTAAAATTGAAAACAAATCGTTGACTTGGGCAGTTGTGACACTGCTAATAATCTTAGTATCTATCAAAAATAGCAGAGTAGTTTATCATCAAACATTAGGAATCTAAGGAGGGCCTATAACAGGATACATTTGCAATAATATGTTAATATACTTCTACAGGCATTGTTTGCTTTAATGCTGTGCCAACTTTTTTCTACTTTTGAACAGACTCTATTGTGTTTCTTTTCGTGGGAGCCAAAGCCAGTCTAGACTCTGAGACAGGCCACTCAACCAAGAGACAGTATTCCTTAATGAAAGTGAAGTGATGCAGCCTGGAGGAGCTGCTGCATAACTCAACAATTAGATTGGCCTCAATTCAGGTTTTCAGTAAACTCTTTGCAATAACGGCGGCAAATGAATATTCACTGATTTGCACAAAACAAATCAATGTTTTGATAGACTTTCTACAGATCAAACACTCTTGCTGTTGTCTTTTCCATTGCCTTGCCTATGACTGAGGAAAAGCTGGCGATGCTATTTAAATTTAAGCTTAAAATTAGTTTGGCTGAGAGCATCAGCTCAATGTAAACAGAAGAAAAGCTAATTATATGCAACTGGAGATGATTCAACACTTCTAATTTAACTGAACGGCCTTGATGAGAGCTTTACATAAAGACAGGGAGGCGGCTTTTATTTAATCAAAATTATACCTCTGCCAGCAGCTGAGATGTAAAGTGTTGGTGAATCTAAACGTCAAATTTACCGGGTTATTAAACGTAATTGAACACGAGAGTCTCATTTCTCTCACTTAGAAGAGAAGCCTCCCTATAGACCCTACATCATCCTGCAAGAGCTCAATGTCATGCGGAGAGGGACTGAAGGATTTTCCACTTAACAGTCCATTTCCTGAAGCTTCCCTGGAAGTCTCACCAGTTTCAGCTTCTCCTTCTTTCGTTTCCCGGGCCCTGACCCAGAGGAGCTGGGGCCCGACTCCTGGCCCACAGCGTTACCGTCATCGTCCACTTCCCCGTCCTCCTCATCGTCAAAGCACCACTCGGGGAGAGCGGGGGCTGCGGGCGTGTCCTCCTCATCACCATAGCGACGGAAAAGCTCTTTGAGGTAGTCTCCCTTGTAGATCCCGGGGGCTCGGGCCTGGCTGAAAGCTGCCACAGCTGCCTCGACGCTGATAAGACACAAACACAGATGGGGAATCTTAAAGAGCTTTAAGTATTCGTGTTACATTATTTGATGTTCTGCCTTACTGTATTTCACATTTGATCTGGTTATCATCACGAGCACTGCGGCCATTTGTTGATTAAATAAACAACCAAAAAAATTGTCAGCAATTATTTTGATGATAAAGATTTTTTCAAACAAAAACAGAAAACATTTGATGATTTCAGGGTCTCAAAAGGTGAGAACTGGATGCTTTTGCAAATCTTCAACTATAGTTGACTGAATTGGAGCCGTAGCTAAGGATAATTATCATTATAAATTAATCAAACAGTCATTTTCTGAATTCTGTATAAAAATTTAGGAAAAGGAGGAATCACACTTAAATGTCAAAGCTGCTGATTACCCTCTCAACTTATTAACCAACAAATGCTTCTGCTCTAATGTGAATTTTTTCAGGGTTTAGGTCAGCATACAGGCAACTTAAGGCAATCACCGGGCTCAGCAAGCTGAAACTGAACACAAACTCCCGAGTCCGACAGATGTCAGTTTGAAAATAGGGCATACAGTATGGAGGCGATTTACAGAGAGATGCAGCAGCAACCATGAGTCGTTCAAAACTCTTTACTTTTTAATAAACTCTGTGTACACAAACAATGTTCTCAATGCTTGTGTTCATGTGTAGAGACCCTGGTGATAATACGAGTAAAGTTTCATGTTGTGTCAAGCCTAATTAGTGTTTTAAAAATAGCGATTTTGATGCTAGCGTAAAACTGCCCCTGCATCCCACTGAAAATTAGCTTGCCCAAAACCGAAACTACGGTAAATATTAAAAAAGTGCCTCTTTTGTTGTGATTATGCTTTTACACAAAGGTTTGACTCATATTCAATCGTATAAAGCCTTGGTTGCTTTTTGGCGAGAGGTTCACTTTAATGTTAAGAGCATTTTTCAATGGCCATATGACAAAAATCATGATCATGAAACTGTAAATACTCCCAGAATATTCATTACACAGGAAGTAGTGGGTGGAGGGATAGTTTTAATCAGCATGTCCACAGCTTCCAGGGATTCTGCTCTCTCAGACAGCTGCTCCACCTCTCAATGAACACACCCCCTCTTCTGCTCCGCTGCTCTAAATTATTCAAATGCCAACCAGCAGACTTTTATTTTAAAAAATCACAGACAGGGGTGGGAGATTTTTGAAATCAGATTCACGACGCAGTCCACCTGTTTTGTATTGTTTGTGCTGTCATGCAAGACGATTGTGACCATTGTGAAACTCTTCGCAATGCGAGTGATGCGAGGGGGCTGGGGGGGGTCGGCCCTTACCTCCAGTCCATCTTCTCCACCAGGTATGCACATATCAGAAAGCCTGTCCTGTTGAAGCCATGCGTGCAGTGAACACCTTCAGGAGAAAAAGCAGCACAGTGGTCAAAAACTGAGAATTTACATTTATATTAAATCATAGGCATTTAGCACAACACTTTTAGAAGGGTAATAGTAACAAAATATGCTGTGAGTCATATCACCGATCTCTCCTTTCCCCGTCATCTATGCTCTACGCCCTCACACAATTTAATGTTGCATAATGCAAGTGTGGCGTCATTGTTTCAATAGCCCTGTGGTTTAAACACGATCTTATCCAATGTGCTCCCGTCTCACATCAATAACATCAGTCCTCTTTGAGATGAACTTAGGCCGGAGTCCATGTTAGGAGCGAGGGCATCACGGGCAGATTTCCTCTTTCTGCTCAGAGGGGGGCTGCATTAACAGTCAGCTGTTGCGCAGCCAGATCCAAGAATTTAGGCAACATTCAAGGGGGTGGATGAAAAGGGCACAGGATCAACAAAAAAAACGAAATAGAGAGAAAAAAGAGAAATCTCACTCTTTATTTCTAGGTCAATTTGAATCATCTCTTGAAACACAAACAGACTAAGTAGGGCTCGCACAACACAAAATACAACCATCTGACTCTGATATCTTCCCAACAGCGGACGTTTGCCTGGCAACACCGAGGATAATGAAGATGAAATGAAGCAACGTCAGAGGATGGGGATCACATTTACCATCCCAACTGTTTAATTTGGACATGTGTACCGCAGAGACAACAAAACCAAATCACCAGCTGGCTAAAGACAGGACATTGATGAGATGACATTCACACATTCTGCTCTGATGTTGGAGCAATTTGATTTAGTAGGCAACAACAGAACTGTACAGGGTTAAAAGACGCTGGAGTGTGAGGTACAAGAGAGCACCCTGCTGTCACCAGTGTGAAAGTGCAACTTCAAGATCCCTGCGTACTCCACTGACATCAATATCAGAGAGATTAAAAGATCTGTGAACAATATGTTTGATGATTGAAGTTTTTTGTCAGCATTAACAGTCTTCTTCTTTCTGAAACTTTGTTTTTTTCGTTTTTTAAGTGATACAAAAAACCAATACAGAATATAACTTGCTTGAGATAAATGGATAAAGAAACAACTCAAAGCATATAGCAATAAAGCAATAAATACATTACAGTCACCAATCTTACTATCTTACTGAAAGTAAGGAATCTGTTTGTCTGCATTTTATTCATGTATCTCAAGAACAGTTCATCCAATCTACCTCACACTTCACAGGTTTGTTGCTGGTGATCAGAGGAAGTGTAGTGTCGAATCTGGTGCAATTTGCACACATGACCAGTTCAATATCAATAAGTCTGAATATAAAGTGAACACTGCTGTGCAGCAGCAGGAATACAGCTTCGGTGCTCTGGCTTCATGGCTCTGCAGACTGAGGGCGGGCTCATACCCGATCCTCCTCACGCAATTTCATGGGGAAGTAGACGTTGACAAAATGGAGATTAACAGTGAGAAAAAAAGTCTGGATGTGTTGCAAGACCCGGTGAACACAGGTTTTCTGTTCTTCAGCGAGAAATGAAGGCGAGATTTTGAGTTTCTGTCAACGATAGTATACTAGCTAACGTTAGCCTCAAGGGCTAGGATGTTTTGGCAGCAACATAAACTGCTCCCAGATGCCTTTTATCATTGGTTGTTGTCGTCCAGCTTGGAAAGTAGGGATGCATTCATCCAGATTGTAAATTGTACATGTTCAACATGTTTCACATCATTGTGGCAGACTTGCTATACTGCATTTTTACGCTTCAAATATCATCTTATTTTGGTGTACTGTTTATCTGTAAAAACTGAATGTTCATGACCAAATGGTCACTTTGGATGCTGTGTAACTCTCTTGGGTATGTTGTTCAGGGGCAGATTAGTGAAGTGTGCAGGGTGAAGCTTTAATTCTAATTTAAAGCTTCACATGCTGTATTTTTGAGGAAGAAAGGAAGAGAGGAATAATAAATACGAGACCAATTCAGTTCCTTTAAATCACATTTACGCTAAGGGATCTCATGCATACCTGACGCTAATTAAGCGTACTCCTCGCAGATCATGCTTAATTTTTTGAAACCTCATATAACATGTTCCTGATCCACTGCCTACAAGATGGAGAGGATGGAGGATTAAGCAACAAACAAACACAGTACAGAATGCCAAGAAGTCAAGCTGGAACTGGTCCAAGAAGAGACATAAGCGGATATAACTGAGCTATTATAGTGTCGGGGTCTGTATTCAATTCAAGGACCTCTTCACCGATGTTTAATAAATTGGAAGAGTTCCAAGCTGGCAGAATGTATGCAGCACATATGAAGTTGGGATCATTTTACTATGGTTACACGCTGGATCTATGTCCAGGCAACCTCTCTGATACCTTCTCTTTAGTCCATCATGCCCAGTGTAGTATTTTACACTGTAACAGCCATGTCTAAAACAGGAAATAAACAAGCTACCTGTTTTTAGGCAGAAAAACCATGAAACTGTTTTCTAAGTTATCTGAAACCACTTGCCGCTTCATATTTCACAATGATTTCATGTGACATAACTGCTCAGTGACACATCCATACCACTACATCTACAAGAAGCTAAAATAGGCCTATTTGTCACATTCAACGCTTTGCTGAGCTGCATTCCAAACCATTTACACATGCATCGAGACTGTTACGCAACGATGAGCCATAAGAAAAACATGATTTGTTAACTTGATTGAACAGAAACCAAAGAACGTACATTCTGATGAATAACAGTAAGCCTTCACCTAACGAGAGTATTTCCACAAAGTTAAAACTCCAAATGCAAAACTGCCCACATGCGGACAACGCAATTCAAAATCAGCCTTTTAAACCTTATTTATTTAGTCGGAGTTTAGGCTTGGTGTCTACTGATGTCCTTTCACCTCAAAATCACCTACACAGTTTTCAGTGGGAGAGGAGTGTTGTTTCTCATGTGAAACTCCCACACTTAGAAAACCAACCACGGAGTGACTTGCACGACAACTGTTTTTTGTCTCGTTTATTCGTGGATGGTTAATTAGGAGCCATGCACATTATGAAAGTGCATTTGCACCTTTTTCGCTCACCTGTCTTTAACAATGACAGGTGAGCAAACCATTTCACCTCCGGGTGCTACACAGAGCTACTGAGTGACCCTCAGCGGAGGAAAGGTTGTAATTGATATCTTATTTCTTACGGAGACAGCAATTAAAAGTAATTGCATCAGTGTTAGCGAGCATCTAATTTGCATGTGTTGACCCTGGGCAGGTAAACAGACAAACAAAAAAAACACACATAACAGCAACTACACAAAAACACCACAATACATAAAAGTGCACAAATATGAACACTGCAATATATAAAAGGTCCAATGGCATAAAAAGTAGAATTAGTATGATAAACAGTGCATGCGATACAGTCATTGGTGATGACACTTTTGTGCCAAAACTTGAGTCTGGTTTTAAACGCAGGTCCACTTCCACGAGTTTAACTGTCTGAATATAAAACACGCTCACTGGGAAAAACAGTGTGAGCACTATGAATAAAACATGAAGGCTTAATTCCATATCCACTGGTCTAACTTTAGAGTATGGCTGCTCTCTGCTGGAGAGATAAAGCAATGCCACTAATGGGCCAGTGTAGTCCCACACTGTGGTTTAACATCACACAAACTTAACAGAATAATCTAAACTTAAGCTCCTAATATGTGTTTTCACACACAAAATAGATGAAGTCTGACTCACCAACTATATTTAATGTGGACACAAATAAACTGGTTCATGGTTTAAATCAAAACCGGCTGCAACATGTGAAACAAGCTTTGTTAACAGTTACTAGCTGCTGGATAAAAAACGCCAACAAGCACTTTTTCCTAATCTTATGAAGCTACTTCCATTTTATAAATTAACATAAAATAACATCACGTTTGGGGAAATTTGGAAGAAAAAAAGGGGCCCTAATCCCCACTCATGTTGGCAAAACTTCCTTAAACCTCCCATGAAGGCACCAAACTGTGCACGGCTACTGCGTGAATACCAATGCTTTATGTGTTGATGATAATTCACCTTAACATATTTTCAATTTGACAAGGATGGCTACAAGTGACGCTGAAGACTGATTTTAAAATGATTCTACCCATTTATACGGCCCTATAAAATGTTCCTTTGTACGTCTCTGATTTCTTTTCTGCTTTTGTTCCAACCTTTTCCTGCTGGCTTGCTCAAGGTTGCAAAAAATAAACTACAAAAAAAAAAGGAAAGCTGCAGCTGCATCCTTTGGAACAATCTTCCATCACAAATATGACACGCAAATTCCATGAATAGTTTTAAGAAACAGCTCAAACATTTGACTTCTATCGTTCCTGTTCCTAATAACTTGGTTATTGATTTCTGTTGCTTCTCTTGTAAAGCACTTACAGCTGCGTTTTACAGTTTGGAAGGTGCTCTATAAATACAAAGAAATACAGATGCCAAGCTGTTCTCAGAAGATACGATTCCCAGAACAATGTGTGAAGCTAGAGAGCAAGAGAGGTGGCAGGGTCCGCCAAATGTATTACAGTGTTATAAACACAACTAATAAACAAAACACAAACTTTTGTTTATTAGTTTGTTTAGGCAAAAAAAGAAAATTGTAACAAATGCAAACAGAAAAAGACAGGCGCTAGAAGCACATGATCAGTCAATGATCTGATCCATCTGTTGAGCTCTGCTTTCCTTACCTATCAGTTCTGTGGGATTCTTCTCGATAAAGTGTTCACAGAGCCTGATGAACATTGAAGTCGTCTCTTTTGAAGGGCATTCCCCGTGGCTAAAAAAAAAACAGACTGACATTGATCTCATGGTCTATATTACCGTTAAATGTTTGATTCAAGACAGGGAACTTATTCGTACCCTTTACACTGAAGCTTCACGTATTTGACGCCGTCTTTTTCGATCTCGTTGCGGTCGTAGAAGCGAGTAGTGTTCGTCAAGTCGACAAGCAAACCCATTTTCACCTGAAAGAAAACAAAAATGACATGGTGAGATGTGTTTTATTTCAGAATGTTACTCAGAACTTCGGTCTTCACACAATTACTTACTTTTAGACTTTTTAAGTAGTTGGACAGCATGCTCGGGTGAAACCTGTTCTCCTCTGCAACCTGGTCATCATATCTGGGGCCCAACATCGTTTTCATTGGCAGGAATTTACCTATGCAGGAAAATGCATGTAATGAAGAAGTGGTCCTCAGTATAAAACTGTACTCCGAGTAGGGTTGCTGTTAAGATTACACAAAGATTATATAAATGTATTTATAAATATATATAAACACATTTATTTTTTATTTTTTTGAACATATGACAAATCTGCTGGCTCAAAAACATACATACAGTAATTCTAATATTTGGTTAAAAGTTCCTTGACCATTTTTTACCACAAGGTGGCTTTTGATACCCATCCACCAGCTTCTGGTAGTTCTCGGGCTGAATTTTTAATCACTCCTAGAACAAATTGGTTTCTTCAGGACAGTCCACATGATCTTGATGGGGTTCAAGTCAGGACTTTGGGAAGGCCATTCTGAAACCTCAATTCAAGCCCGATTAAGCCATTCCTTTACCATGTCTGATGTGTGTTTGGGATCATTGTCCTGTTGGAACACCTAACTGCACCCAAGACCAGATCTCTTGGCTGATGATTTTAGGTTTTCCGGAAGAATTTGGAAATAATCGTCCTTCTCTATTATTCCATTTACTTTCTTTGGAGCACCAGATCCACTGGCAGCTAAACAGCCGCACAGCATAATATTTCCAACAAGATGCTTGTCAGCAGGCTTTCCTGACTAGTTGAAATCAATGGTGGGCTCTTTTTTCTTTCCCATTACAGTGTTTGCGGCTTAGAGTAATGGGTGCCGAGAAAAGTCATCAGTCATTATCAATCAGAATCGCTCAGAAGAAGTTAAGAGGCCAAACAAAGAGCATGTGATTCATACAACTTTATATAATCACCTACATTTGTCATTCAAGTTACTGTATGTTTAGTTTTGAGCCAGCAGATCTGCTCACATTTTCAGAAGGTGCATTCATATGAATTAAGTTAAGACTTGAAGCCAATTGCACAAATGTTTCTGTTTGTGGCAAAGTAGCATGTGTCCCTCTAATCCCATCCCATAAAATGAGAGCTGCAGAAATTATCAGAACTGAAGTCTGCCATGGTAAACATTTTCATTACAATCATATTTACATGTTTGACCGGGACTGTATATGTTCCAATATGCCTGACTAATTATGAGGAGTGTATAATTTTGACTTTTTATCTCATACTTTGGCGTTTCTAATCTCAAAATGCTGACTTAACGTCCCAGAATTTTGACTGGTATGGCCTTCCATACAAAAGGTATTGGCATATCTAATTGGACCACTCTGTGTGCTTTAGTTAAAGTAATACGTCTGGATTTTAAGGTGCCACCATTACCAACGTTACCTTCAATTTGTACATCTGTGTCGACTACCGCACTTATAAAAAGCAGACGAGGGTGGAGATGGGCCTTGCCATGCCAGATTCAGGTAAACAAGTGGTCATATTTATATGATTTACTGTATGACGACCACTACACAGAATCGTGCCCAACCATGCTACTACTGCCCCGGTTTGTTTTGACACGTGACGCGCCGACAGCGAGGCTAGCCAGCTCCGCGGCTGTTAGCACTTCTCTGCTGCACTTTTTCTTATGGGAGATAAATAAAAGACACATTGCCCCAACAAAGTCAGCTTAAGTTCAGGATTAAATCTGAGTTGTTGGCTCGTAAAAAGCACGCACTTTGATAGCCCGTAAACCACAGGTGCCAATTTAGCTAAACGGCGCGCGCTCGAATGGTGTCATGTCAAACTCCATTCAAAAATATGACAAATTAAGGTGGTCTCGCTGCAAGCGGCAAACAAACATGCGCAATGATAAATGTCTAAGGTTCTTGAGTTCCTTAGTATAATCCAGTGGCATCGGCGCCTTATCTCACACCAAACACCGCTTCATTTAAAAATAAAGATATGTATATGCTTAGGACTACACTGCTCACTAACGTCACTGTGTTGTGATGCTAGACATCCCATTTATACGTGACTGAAACAGAACCAAGTTGCTGCCCGGTACATCAGGACGTTCGGTAAATTAGAAAAGCGGATCATAACATTCCAGAAAAGGTACCCAGATATGTTCTATCAGCATTCAGGAGGAAGAACACAAGATGCAATAAATCCCACAGCTAACAGCTAATTATAATAGCAAATGCAAAACGTAACGTTAATTTAGTATGATTGATGAAGCGTTAGATTAGCTGTTATTGTCTCACCTGCCACCGGCTGTCCTCTTCTGGGACAATTCCGCCATCGAGGAGGGGGTCCGTTATGTGACATTTTCAGGGGAGGTTTTGGTGCAGTGAATCTAACTAGCTAGCCTGTAGCTTGATGTTCCCCCTCTCAGATCACGCCGATTCCCGGTTGTCGTTCACCCAAGCACCGCGGACTCAAGGCCCTTTAGCTTCTAATTCAGGAGGATCATCCAACAAGTTTGAGCCCAGTCAACATCCTGACGGGCCGGCGGATATTTACACAAAACATATGCTGTTACGACTCACGGACGAAGAGCATCCCAAAAATGGCGCTATGATTTTATTCCGTTTCTTCTTAATCCAGATTGTTAGCAATTAGTTAGCACAGCCTCGCTACAGTCAACAAACGCGCTAGCTAGCTAGGGCTAAACTAGCTAGTCTTCTACTCTGGTTGCTAATGTGTGTCGCTCAGACGACAACCTTCGTGCTACCGCCACCTGCTGTACACACGAGGAAGGACACAAAACTGCTAAATTCATGATTCAGAATCAGTGATTTCTACAAAATAAATAAAAAGAACATTGATGTCTGTTTTCTCGAAGTTTTGGCATTTCATCATTATCCTTTCTGCAAAAAAAAAACATGCACACATGCTTATAAATGTGTACTCTTATCACAGACAATATCACCCTTTGTCCTTGAGATGGATTAAAAGCAGCACATTGAAAACAATAAGCACTCAAACAACAAGACAGGAGGTACAACACTGATTTCTTTCTTTGTTTTACATGTTTGTTTAATATTCTTGTGATTTTCTGCCACAGACGTCCTGGTCATGTTTGTTGCTACATGCTCAATCAAGTACAAACTCACACCAGTTTTCAAACACATTTAACTTTACGTGTTATATAAACGTGAATATACATGAATATTTGTTAAAATGTTTCAATGCATTTGGTAATGAATTAACTTTGAACCGTTTAAAGGTGCACTATGTAGTTTATGGGGTCGGAAATTTTAACAAGAAGAAAAAGATCTTTGTTGATTTTTTAGGCCTAAACAAACTAAATAATCAGAATGATTAAATAATCTGACAAACACTAATACTAATACTAATACTTAATACTGTTTTACTTTGTTTATATTTGGCGGACCCTGCCACCTTTCTAGCTTCAAATATTGTTCTAGGGACCTTATTTTTGTATGAGAACAGCCTGTTTATTCAGTTAAGGAAAAATAAAAAAAAATTCTGAGTTTGTATAATTACCTCATTGATGTTGAAAATATAAAACTTCTGAGTTTGAATTTCTTCTCCAAAATTACATAGTGCCCCTTTAACAATTATACATATATATGTATATATATATATATGTGTGTGTATATATATATATATATATATATATATATATATACACACACACACACACACATATATATATATATATATATACATATATACATACACACACACAATATACAGTGAACAAAATTAGATTTGTGATAAGGCATTACATTATGTATGTAAACAGCATGTTGGGTGTAGTTCTGGAGACCTTTTTAGCTCATTTTATACAAAAATGACTAGTGTGAAAGGGACATCTAAAAATAGCTGGTTAACAATATATGCCATACTATCACACAGCTTATGTAAAGAACATGTTAATGTTGTAATTGATGCCAAGTTGTGCAGGAAAAACAAACAGGTAACACATAAGAATCTTAATATAGTACACAGACAGTATTCTGACTTTTAAAACAAAATTGAAATCTCAGTATTTACACCAAGCTACCATGGACAAACCTAGGCGTTATGATATAATATGATGCAGTCTGAATGCGTTCACATTTGTTTCATCATTTCGACCTCCACAACACAGTGTATTCAATGAAACAAAAAGGCCCCTGCTTGAAGGACATACAGTATATACATATATTATGTCCATATAATTATCTCTGTAAAAGACATCAGGTTAACTCAATAAAGCAGCAAATACACGCATTTGTTTATATAAATATTTACATGTTTGTATCAATAAAAGATAGACATTGGCGAAATGTAAACATACAGTATCTTACACAACAAGGCATTCAATTTTGATAAACGGTCATATTAAACTCAATCATCTTTACTTTCATTCTCCATCGAGCGCAGTCCGACCTGAGTCGTCAAACGTTTTCTTATCACTTCCCTTACCTGCCCTGACCTTGTTCAAACATGTCCAAACTGACGTAAACACTCAGCGGTGGCATCTTTTCCGGCTGTTTCACTGGAACACGTTTACATGGCTTAGTGGTCTTCGGAGCAGGAATTTCCTGGGGACTCTGACTTCGATATGGGCTGGACAGGCCGCTCTCTGGAGAAAGCAGATGTGATGATTCTTCAGGAGAAGATGGAAGCTGCGTCTCTACAGGTTCAACCGGGTCTTCAGTTTGTCTGTCTGTTGCCGGGGCTATAGCAGGGTCATCGTATCCTCTTGTCTGGTCACTTGCAGGATTTTCATTACAGCCAGTGTCAGGGGGAAACATGGACACCGTCTGAGCCTCCTCAATGTAAATGCTGTTACAGATGCTTTCGTATGGCTCAAAGGTGCACGGGCTCTATGGACATATCGACAGGTTGACACACAGACAAAGAAAGAGTTAAGGAAAAAGAATGAATATAAGATAAAATCTTGGACACAGAATCATGACAGTGGTACATGTTCTCCATTGAAACCACCTCTACAGGTTTTAAAGAAAATAAGTGGTGGAGGTTCTTTTAATTGGCTAAAAGAAAAGAAGAAAAGAAAAAAAACGTTACATAAAATGGCACTGGAAGAAGTACACAACCACTATGTAGCAGGATTTATTCATCCAGACTGTCTGGGTTTGAGTTGCTGAGTTTTGGAAATATATAATGGAGCTAGACGGCACTCGGCTTGTGGTGCTCAAAGCGCCAAAAAAGTACATTTAAAAAAACGTGTTTGTTTCTAGAAATCACGACCCGGTTACTCGAGATAATCCACAGACCTTCTTGTTGTGAGCAGTTTCCTGACCCGAAACACCAACACTGCCCAGCTACCTGCACAGCTAACTGAGCTAACAAGCTAACAGTAGCTACAGTGATGGCAAATTCATTTACACTTTTTTGAATAAAGCAGCACCTTGTCCCCCTGTAACCACAAATGACCGACAATAAACGTGAGTAGTGTTTCAAATGGATGTAATTCCTTCCTCACCGTATTTTGACTTGCCGGCGCCAACAACGCCACAGAACTGCGGCCAGGATCAGGCACCGGCTTGTCCTTGAATTTCTTCCACCTAAAATCAGATTGTAAGCTTCACTAAGACGACTTTTTTGCTCACAAATGTAAAAGTCAATAACTGCACGGCCACAAAATGCAGTACAATATGCGTTTTGTTATTGCTGACACATATCACATGATCGCTGACAATAAGATATTGACACTTACTGAACAGCACAGCATAATCCGACAGATAACACGAGAAATATAAGGAGGGTTCCGCAGATGATGAGAGTGCTGCTGAAATGCGGATCTGTCAAACAAAAGAATTCCGATGAACAAATGACACACCATATCAAAACACATTCTTCTGACAAATGGGCGAGGCCCGATAATGATGTTTTGACAGGGTTAGGGTTACAGTACAGTGCTACAAAACATCGCAAAGCATTGATGACCTCTGCTTAAGTGAGTGAAGAGAGTAGTTATTACCTCTTGAGTGTATCAAGCTGAGCAAGGTTTTCTTTGACTTGCCCATGAAAGTGTGTTTTAGTTTGAAAAGGCTGTCTTCAGTCCAAGACGTGACACCTTACGTTGAAGTGTTTCATGAAGATCCATTGAGGGAGAACGGACTCAACAGTACATGTAGTAACACGGCGCAATGCCATGCCAGTTCTGAAGGACACTTCCCGGTCTGTGATTGTTCAACCCTCTCTGAAAAACTCTTTGGAAACATGGCGACCTAACTCCCGTTGCTCTTGAAGAATATGGAGTTTGGTCTGTCGTGGGGCCGGTGCATCTCTCGTACCAGATATGGTAAAGGTTAGGCACTAGAGGAACAAGCACGGCTGAGCGGAGATGCATATTGATGAATCACACAAACTTGTCAATCTTAACATATGCCTTTACAGCCTGCATGGCAGTTCCTGTTTCACCCAGACACCGAACACGTGTCATGTCGTTTAAATCATCGACCAACTCATTTTTGAAAGCCAACTGTTGGGATGATCGATTGGTCGTTTCAGCCCTTTTTAAGCAAAAAACGCGCCGCTTCAGGCTTGTTGAGCGAGAGGATTCGTGAAAAAAAATCGGCTCTCGTGAAAAACAGTCAATAAGAAAAGCT
Organism: Diplodus sargus; assembly: GCA_903131615.1. Taxonomy (NCBI): domain Eukaryota; kingdom Metazoa; phylum Chordata; class Actinopteri; order Spariformes; family Sparidae; genus Diplodus; species Diplodus sargus. The sequence continues at coordinate 1,240,043 of CAEMYA010000010.1, forward strand.
TTCATCAAATGTCATCTTGTGTGGGCTCTCCTCTTCCAGGTCACCATGGTAACCACTTGGCAATGTCCTTGGCCTTCTCAGTCGTCCTCCAGGATCAAAATTCCTTCCATATACTGTACGTCATGTGATTTACTTGTTGGCACAACATCCATTTCATGTCTTGAGAAGTCTTTTTCCTTACATGAATCGAGGGTCTACGGACCGAGGATGATTATATCTTTACTTTTTTTTGCGCAGCAAGCCCCAGCTGCCTTTTCTTGGCAAACCCCGACGTGGAAACAGCCTCAATGCACAACCCACGCTCAAAACGAATGGGAGATATGGGAGGTGATCTTACCTCTGTCAACCTGACATGCAAGAACTTGAATGCAACACAAGTGATGCATCCATTGTAATGAGACACCCGCTGCCAAAGCAGGTGGGAGGGTTATGGCCCGTGACTCAAGGCTTATCATCAAGTGCCATCAGCTCTTATGAAGCCAAGGTAAATACCAACTAAACAACCCCAGGTTTTCACTGACATGCCACAACAATCTGCTCCTAAAGCCCGACACATTTAAACACTGCTCAAATATGTGTGTAAATCTGTGTCACAGACTACTCACCGAATCTTGTGGTTTTAAAGGACTTCTCTTCGCTGTTGGTGGTTCCGGTGAGAGCTGTGGCCTTGACATAGAAGCTGTATTGAGTTCCTGGTGTCAGATCTTGCAGAGTGTGATGACTCTCGCTATCGGCAGCAACAGTAACACCTGGAACAAACCCATGACAGACATGCCGTGAAAATTAACAGGAAGGGGGAATAAGCATCTTCGACTGATTAGCAAACTTCAAGTCAAGCCTGTGGTGGCCTTACTGAGCTCCGGTCCTTGCTCTGTGCTGTAGAAGATGGTGAAGCTGACAACCTCACCGCTGCACACGTCATGCCTCACATGCCAGCGCACATCAGCACTTCGGTGTCCAGGCACAACGCTGATGATGACATTCCCTGGATCTGCAGGGGTCATGTTCTCAAAATCAGCGCGATGACACACAGACATACGTTTACAGAATCCTAAAAAAAATCTGAAAGATGTACCTCCTTTTCTGGAACAGAAATTAAACACCTGTGCGCCATGACCTGTCTTGTTATCAAAGAGGGGAGTTACTGTGATGTTGTACGGCCTCTTATCCAGGAGGGCTGTAAGAAAGGGAAGACTGTTTTTTTTTTCTGTAATCGTAAAGTGGCATTAAACACATTTAAATCAATAAATGTAAACCTCCTTTAACAATTGGTCCTGCTTAGATTTTTTCTTTTAGCCGCGCTTGCAGCGTAGCTTCACGGCCCCGTTCAGACCAGGCCAGGCCTGAGTGATCCAATCACGAGTGGACAGCTTGAAGCCCGCCAATTCACACTGAACTCACCGATTCACAGAATATTTTTAAACCACAGATTTGTTACTTTTAATTAAGCAAAAGACCTGAGTACTTCCACCACCCCTGGAGTTTAGGTGAGCTACAAATATGTCGAAGTGCCTTTGTAGCTCCGGGAGATGAGTCACAGCTATTGAGAACTCCACAGTTATCAATTTATTAAGTTCTCTCTGGCTAATGGATGACAGAGCAGTCTTCATATGTTTATTTCCACCAGTGTATCCATTACACGCCACACCCTGATGCTGGAAAATAATTGTTATGACGGTCAAAAACGTCATAGCCCACAAATTATCATGGGATTGATGATGCCTCAGATTCCAGTATCAAATCTAATCTATCTGACATCCATCAACCACCTCACGTCTGTTGTCTAACATACCATCCAGACTTGCGTGAGTGTCTTTGGTCTCGTTCCAATAGTACTGATTTCCGTTGTGGGTGTAGTCGATCATGAAAGCACTGACAGGCTGAGCAGGAGCCTCCCAGCTGAGCCAAATGACACCCTCGGGGGTTGAGTTTGCCTGGATGCCGGTAACTTCAGGGAGGCCTGTGAGACAAGCGAGATCCAATGAAAATGAGCTAATTACTTGATACCAAGCCACTTACATGCCACTCAGGGCAGAGCATTAGTCCATTAAAATGAAGCAACATGAGGCATAAATTGTGGTAACCCATTAAGAAACCAGGATCAACAGCGTCAATACTCACTCTCCCCGACGGCTGGAACATACACAGAGTCCTCCGCAAACAGGGAGTCATTATGAAAGATTTCCAGAGTTATTGTGTGCGCATCTTGGTTCACATCACAAATCAAACCCTCACATGACGCAGCTGTGTAATTTACTCCAGTCATGTTTTCTTTGTAGGGAGTTTGTTTGATATTGTCGGTAAACGTGTCTTGGCATGCTGGCGGAATTTCCTGCAGAGACAGTTAGCAGCGCTTCAGTCATTGAGAAACACATAAAAAGATGAAAAGACATGTGTAAAGGCAGCATTCAGAGGCTCCCCTACCGTCCACATGACATGAACTCTTCTATCTCCATTTTTCTCCACTTCAGCGACCTTTCTCCACAGGCGCGGCTTGTAATCGCTCTCTGTAAAGGGTTAAAATACGTTTGAAATAACAGGACCACTGTTCTCACCTGGAAATGAAAGCAAAACAGCTTCGAGTTCATGGTAACTGCTGAAAAACCACTGTGAGGTGATGGTACTATTAGTCATGGTTTGGTTTTTGGCGTTCCAGGATTTCATTTAGTTTTCATCTCTGAAAGGAACCTGATTATTTATTATGTGTCACCTGTCCGGGAATTTTCTGGTGTCAGTTGCCTGGAATAAATGTAACTGTCGTGTATTGCAGGTAGCCTTAAAATATTGACATTCATGTCCAAACCTGCCACTGTAGGTCAGGTAGCAGTGGTGCAAGCTGAATTTTAGTCCCTTTCTATTATCTTCTGAAGCAAAGCCAGTGTCAATTTGTAAACAGGTGAACTAGATGAACGTTGAGGGGCTAATTTAAACAAACTAGGGCGCATGGTTTAAGTTCACGGTGCAAGTGCATTTAGCGCATGTCCGTCTCCCTTGGAGACGAGTATCAGCCAAACATTCTTTTAAAACGTGCGATGCAGAGAAAGCTGCCAAGCCAGTGACCGCGGTATAAAGCTACATTTCAACATTTGTGAGCGCGAATCCTGGGAATGTTTTTACAGAGACCACGGAGCAATTTACAGCTTGTTTCACGGCAACAAGCCAAGTGTGAAGTCACAGCTTCTCCAGCTGTGTTTTGTACACAAACCAGCCTTATCTCCCAACACGTTGACAGGATCCGACTGTTGATCAATGTCCTGTGCTCTTCTACACATCAAAAGCTCACACACGCAGTTCAGATTTAAACAGCAACATGGTTTGAAGTGAAGCATCTGTCCTCCTGATAAATCCTGAGCTCCATCAGAGCAGTTTAGTCCAGAGTTTAAATCTGTTTCCTCGGCTGAGTTTCCTCTGTCCTGCCAAGTTAAAGACTAAAGTTTTTAGTATTCCTGCTCAAATGTGCAACGATATTCACTGCAGTGTCATAATTGGGCACATGTTTCATATGGCCCCTATAATCATTAAAGTAGAATGTGGTGAGCCTGCCTATGGAACGTTTTGTTGGTCACTGGCGCAATTGCTCTCTGCTGCTCTGCTGCTTGATCTTCATGACACCAGGACAAAAGTGGTGCCAAATGATTGTCTTTTTGTAGCCGAGGTAAATCCATCTCATTCTGTTACAATTATTAGAAATACAATTCAGAGTCAATAGTTATGCAAGCTATTCTTAAAAGCAGATGAAACATAGTTTGTGGTCGGGTGATGCAGATGGAAGCGGTTTTGACATCGTTCTTACTTCTCAGTTTGGTCAGAACCGTCTTCTCCGGGCTCCAGTCACTCCAGGGGCCCTTGTTTGCATTACAGCGGACTGCAACTGTGTAGTTACAGCAGGATTCCAGTCTTTCGGTGGTCATCTTCCAAAGTGCAATTCGTTTGCGAATCTCTATCTCACTGATCTCCCACTAGTGAAAAAAACCAAACACAGATAAATAATCTGGATATAATAATAAAGGATTAATAATCCTTCACCGCAATCCAAAGTCATCTAATTAACAAATAAAACAGATGTTATGTGCTTCTGAAATCTTCCACAGCTTTTGTTAAAAAAGGATGCTTTGCCAGGGAAAAATGGGTCTCTTACCTTTGGAGTTCCTTCACTGATCACCTGGAACAGAAAAAGCAACAGAAACGGCCTTAATCAAAAACAGCTGCTCTCTAGTTTTAACACTTTTTTTTATAGGAGCAATAAAGATTATGTTACTGGTGTTGTGCCGAGACGGACTCCCTGTTTATACATACAATCAACCATTTTATTAAACTGTCGAATTTCCACTAACTGACCTCCAAAATTCAAGAATGGAACAAAAGTGTAGTTTCCACGGCATGTGCGCTACTGTCTGCAATGAATGCCACAATGTACAACATTAAAGAGATGGGAAAATTAAGGTAGTAGGACTCAACAGCTGTCTCGTTTGTGATCGTTGTATGTTATCTCAGATATAAGTTGTGTCCGTTATGCTTGTGCTAAGCAAGCTAAGATAACCATCATACATTATTCATAAATTAAATAATTTATTAAAGATTCCTTTATTCCACTGAACTCCTCGGCATATTTCATTTTATTGTATTGTATTGCATTTCATTCCTATTTTATTTATTACTCATCTATTTTTGTGTCACCATGTCATTTCCATTGGAAGCAACTCTACAGTATACGTCTGTCACGAACTTAAAATGCTTCACTTTTCACAGTTCGCCTTGTATTTATTGTTAATAGTTTACAGTCTAAGTGTTTTGCACACCAAAGGATCACCACATTACCGCTACACAATCTCTCACTTGGTGAAAAGAAGTAAGGAAAATGTCAAACAATGGCCTATATAGAAATAGTTCAAAGAAATGCACATTATTTGTTGGGAGGGCTGTCTTATTTCTCCTGCACCTCGACCGATAGCATTGACTGTCAGTGACCCCAGTCACATGAATCATAAGGACCCTCTAAAATTTCAAAGACAATCATAAACATTGCGATGTAACCCAGCCTCGGTTCACTTCAAGCTTTTCTTCGCCATGCATTTCGTGTCCCTCTGTCTGTCTGTTGCGTTTTTATTTGTTTAAAAAAAGTTTTAAAAAATAACAACAATGGCAATGACAATAAAGTTTTCCAAAAATCTTCTTGTCTGTGTCATATTTACAGTTGGTAAACACAATTGACAACGGTTGCCTTTTTCTGATTTGTGACTCCTATCATTGTCTCCCGGTTGCTTCCAGTAAATATTTCAAGATAAGATTAGGTTCAAAACGATCGAGGGACGTACCTTGCTGTAGTTGACCTGACACGTATACCGATAATCTTCATCGTATTTCTTGATTGGCCACATAACCAGCAGATGATCAGAGCTGAGAGTCACGCTACTCAACTCTGGCTGGAGGATTTTTACTGGGGGAAAATGAACGTGACAGCACGTCAAAATGCAGAAACATGCAAAGTTAAAACCAAAAGGACACCGTTGAGAAAAAATCCACAGAAATTATTTTATGGTACTTACAAATACGTGAAGCTTTAAATTCAAAAGGGTCGGAGGTCGCCTCCCAAAAAGCAGATTGAGCTTTCACAGTAACACTATAAGACCCAGCAAAAGTTATATTGAAAGAGTCATATGTGTTTGTGCACGTTTTTCTAGATGAGTTGCAGATTTCACACGGCTCAGAGGAGGGTTGCTCAGTCCTGAAAGACATAAATGTTTTATACCATTAACATAAAGCAACATGAGAAAGAATTGCTCCTGCATTAGTGCTTACACAAAAAGGAACAAAATATGAGAACCCACCGCAGTAAAGTGTAGTTTATCGTCAACGAAGGGTCGACCTGATGCTCCCAGCTACATGTGAACCAATCTGGTGTGGCCCATGCCACGTCTTCATAATGGAGGAAGCATGACAGGTTGCTGGGTTTTACTGCAACGACAAAAAAGCATTTTCATATATGGAGTTACAGCAAACGTAACTTCATGGGACAACAGATGAAAACTGGTTCCTTCATATGCGCTGTCCCAAATAAGATAAAAATGCAGTTCCAAAGTTACAAAAAAAACGCTTCTTACGGTACGTTTTGATGGTGGTGCCTCCGAGGACCTGATGGGTGTCATTGCTGTGGCACTGCAACGTCGCCCTGGGGAGAGTGAAGTTCCTCAGTGACAAGACTGTGTGTGTCGAGTTGGTCGTGTCGTACCAGCTCTCATCTACGGGTTTGTTGTCCAGCGTCCAGTAGATTTCGCCGCGGACGCATGACGTCAGGCACGCTATCTCGATACTGGATCCCGCTTCAATGTACAGATCTTTAGGGACAACATCGCAGGTGTTCTCATTGCCTGCTGGAAACGATGAAGTTAAATTCAATTATCATTTTTCCAAATGATGATACAGATCGTGACATCAGCGAGTTGGACAATTCAGGAAATGCCATTATTTTCTCTCCTGGGCAGAGTAAGAGAGGACCGACACTGCTCTTGTCATTCTAGGGCAAATGTGCAGCTGGTTAGCTGAGTCTAGCGCTAAGATTTTTTCCATTTGTAATTTATAATTTCCCGACTTCTGCGCAACATCACATCTTTTATTTTTCTTTCAACACAACACAAAAGAAATAACTAAATGCAGTACTGCTCTTTTTGCAAATACATTAGAAAGTAACACCAATATAGACAAGTAGTTTGGTTCATTTGGTCGGAAGAGGGGAAGAAATGATAAACAACTACTATATTTTACTATCTATAAATCGATAAAGGGGTTACAGACAATGGATGGATGATCTAACAGTTTAATTATAAGTGTTAAACTGATCAGTCCTTTTTTACAGAGCTATTAATTTTGCACTGTCATGTGAGCAGACTGTTGCTCACGGCACCACGGCCCAGGAGAATAGCTGCTTGTGTGCTGTGCAATAGCTGTACGCGGGTAAAGTGACGATAAACACAGGCGCGTCATCGGTACCGACGAAAATGTCATTCTCACTGACGGCGGGTCATTGTGCACTTCAATGTTTTTCATCTGAGTAGTATTGTTGGCATTATAAAGATACTGAACATGTTATGAGCATTGTTAGTATGTTCGCAAAGTGACTTAGAGGTAGATACAGGAAGGTGTACGACAGTGGAATGACTTTTTTTCATTTTTTTCTTAATGCACTGTTTATTGACAGCAGATGGATTCATTCATAGTTCAGCTTTTTGAAATCTTGCTATCCCTCATCTACTATTAAGTATCCAGTGTTTGGTCTGGCAAGCTAACCCTGCATCATCCACTTAGAAACAGATCAAAATCCCCCTTTCATCAAGCTCTCTTGGTTTGGTAGTTTAGTCCACATAGTAAACTCAATGTGGTTTTGAGGGATCAATTACTCAGCGACCAAAAGAAGTCTGTCTCGCGGCCGCACCGACTGGATGGTGAAACGTAACAAATCGAGTCGCGGTTTACGTTCGAAGATGACGCTTCTTGAGTTCCGGTGAGGATGCCCAGCGTGAGCGATGATGAGTAAATTCATCCGTATATTTCTAGAATGGATCAATGCAAATCTGTAACTTAAAAGTAACAAGAAGTCGCACAATGAGAAAACCTGCAGGACGTGCAGAAATCACATTTTTGAGATTGTTTTATAGTCGAATCATACACCAGGGTTCTGAGTCCTTTGTCTATAATGGAGTGCGAACTGTCTGAGTCAACCCCCCACGGAATTGCAAACTGCTCACCGCGCAGGTCTTACTTGGCCAAATGACAGTAAGGAACCTTTTTGTTGAAGTGCTTTTTCACATCTGGTTTTCAGTTGTTTTTTCCCCACATCATTCTTCTGCACTAACCCATAAAAAAGACGTGATTTATCACACTGGGAGCGACATCATTTAAGGAAAGGGTGACGGGCAGATCTTTCTACCACTGTTTTATGTTTTATGTCAGCATCGTCAAGACTCACTCACTCACACTCACCGGCCCTGGCTATTAAAAGTCAATGACAGTGAAAATCGTCAAACCAACGCTGATTTTGGTCATGGAACTTTTTTTTTTTTTTCATCCATGAGTAATTGTTTCCTTAAAACCAAGTCGTAAAAAACAGGTGAAACCTTCAAGCAATTCTAAAGAAAAA
>CAEMYA010000010.1:1254967-1272841 GCA_903131615.1 Diplodus sargus
ATATATATATATATATATATATATATATATATATACCCAATAATACATGGTCAGGAAAGTGTAAGGCTAATAGGCTAGCATCTTTGTTAACTTCTCCATCATGCTAACATCTTTGTTAACTTCTCCATCAGGCTAACATCGGCGTTATCTTCTTCAACAGGTGGACTTCAGCATTAACTTCAGCATGAACCACTCCTATTGGAGTGGGCAACTAAAATTGGCCACTTATGTAGCCATCCTGCTCAGTCTGGGTTTATGAATACCAAACCCAGACAGCGCATTGCTTTCTGTTTTATATTCTGATTCAGTTTATTGATCCACAAAGGGCAATTTATCTGCAGCTTACCCGGTCCATATACACACATCTCCAGTGTCTTTAAATGCCTTTGAGCTGACCAAGACTCACACTCACATCGAGATAAAGAACTCATCTCCTCATTGCATCCATCAAAGTCAAGCTGAGTTGCCACCTTTTCCTCCACTGTGAGGTCACATTATTGCTTGTGCTGTGCAAATCCTCAGAGCTGTTTGAAAAGCATATCCATTTTTCTAGCTCAGCTATTGCACCCGAATGCTTAATTTGTGCATACTTTAGCATGTATTTTGCTGTGTGGTAAAAGAAGAAAAGGTGGAGGGTAGTTAATTACTCCCCCCCCCCACGTTGATGTTTGAAGTGTAAATGCTTTCTGCTGTGTCTGGAGGAGACGGCTGACAATAAAGTTGACAATGCAGATCAGTGAGATGCTGCTGCAGTGTGGCTCCCTCCTGTGGATAGATTCAAGCTATTTCAAAGTATTCTAACATTTTGTTACCAGTACTTTTCACTTAAGTAAAGGGTTTGAATACTATTCACCATATTCGCCATATTAGTGGCTCTCTATTGTAGGCTATTCTTTAGATTTTCGCTACCCTGTGTATATCCAGTACCAGTGTTACACTCGCACATGTACACAGCTGTTATTCAGTGTGTCTAAGGTTACATGAACTATGAAGTACTTCCTTGGAACACAGAAATTAACTTCCTTACAGTTTTGAGTTTGCTGATCTTGGTAAAAATCCTTCTGTACTATCCTATTTTTAAATTCGGTGATAAAGCAGGGCTTCATAGTGACTCAGCAGGCGCACACCACATGGCTGCAGCTATGTGAGTCTGACTGATGAAGTGTCTCACAGTTCAATCACTCAACTGTGGATCAGCTGGCGTGTAATTATCCTGAAACAACAATCGATCATGCCACAATACTTGCAAAGTGGAGCCAAGTTTAAACATGATTTCACGTTCACATATATCCGGTAACACCCTAACCCTAAAATGTAAGTAGTTACTAAGGAGCAAGTGAAGATTGAATCAAGAACAACTTGTTCACTAGTTGTCCCTGATTAACTATGAACCAGCAGCTCAGTTGCAAAACTTACAGACGACTCATAAATTACTAATTACCAAATCATAAGTTACTCTTTTTGTGCCGCATCAAGTAATACATAATATTGAGTAGTTGCCAAGTAGATGAATTGTTTACTAATTACTTAATCATTAGCTTCTTTTTTTGTGCCCCATCAAGAAAGTAATACAGAATATTGAGTAGTTAGGAAGTGGACCCATTAGTGCCATAACCATAAAGTGATGAGGGACGACTAACTACTCAGTACTATTTATCAATTTTGCTTGAGGGGAACAAAACGTGTAACTAATGAATAAGTAATTAGTAATTAATGAGTAGTTAATAGTTTTTTGCCAATCAGCGGTTGGTTTGTTGTTAATTAGGAACAACTAGTGATGCTGATATACGGATATTTATGAATTCACCATTACCTAATGATTCATTTATATAGTACCCCCCAGTCTATTCCATTGTAACTCATCTACTCTTGTCTAGTCTCTAGTCCTCTAATCAGTTATTCAGGAATTACTCATTAATGATTAATTAATTTTTAGCTCTCACTCACTCCTCAGTAACTCCTACTTTTGTGTACCTTATCCATAAAGTGTTACCACACAACCATCCACATTTAAGATCCCCACACTTGAACATTAAAGGGAAGCCTGGAGCTTATATGTATAACTTGTGCTTTATTAGGCGAACAAAACAACCAAAATATATAAACATGCATTGTTGTCAAAGAAACAGGGTTACAGTGGTGCAATGGGTTGTGGGCATCCAAATCTGAGGTAGAATGGGGGGCAGGAAAACAAACCTCTCTGTTGGGATATAGAAGAGCAGAAAATAAAATAATAATACTGAATGCTAAGACAGATCTCAAAACGTTCCATCAATAACAATATAACACACCCACCGATACTGTCAAATTCAATCAACAGAAGGAAAACAAGTTGTAAGTTTCTCATAATTCATTTAAAGTGACTGATTTGTTTTTGTTGTCTTCCTATGTTCAACATTCATGTTTAAATCCACACCAGGCCAACGTTGTTTCAATCTTAGTAAAAATAACACCTGAAACAGATCTATGTGCAGTTTATATGGGCATTAATTCTCAATTAAAATACCTCTCAGAGTTGTCTCAAATATAGGATTGGCAGTTTTTAAACTTATGTACAAGTTCCAGGTTTATCAAGAAGATTTGCATTTAGTTTGATTGTTTCGGATGTATTCTTGCCAACAGCTACATACAAAATATATCACTCAAATTTTAGTTATAAGTATATATTTATACATTTGTAATTTCAATACATACATTTTTTATTTTTTTTTACAAATTTTATGAGCCGCTTGAGCTCCTCTTCCCACATCCAACTCTTTCAACGTGATTTACTTGCTCAAGACAACTGTAGAGTAAACTGTTTCCACCCACTGTCCTACAATCAAAGCTTTTTAAATGATCAGCAATATAGTTACACGTTCATGATACTGTATTATTTGGCTCCTGGCGCTTCTATTCGAACCATTTTCTATCAAAATGATCACGCTAACAGAAGGTGTGGCTGGACGCAGCAGGTCCCAGCATCCCGTCAAAGATTAAACCTGAATGTAAAGTCCTTCAGTTCAGAAGTGTTCCATAAAGCTGAGCCTTGGTCAGACTGTCCTTCCTGGAAAGTCCCAGGGAGCCAAATTTTTGGTTGTACGGAGGAGGAGGGGGTGGAGCCGGCGGTGGCGATGTGCTCACCTGTGCAGGCAGGCTGTGCATTTCCGCTTGGTAGTGCTGCAGCTCTGCAGCCATCTCCAGGGTCCTCTGGTTCAGAGACTCGGTGGAGCTGTTGGGGCTCGGGTCTACATAATCCGTGCTCTGGCCGCCAGCTGCCACGTTACCCTCCTTTTCTCTGGAGCTCCCTGAGTGGTAGAGGCTGTGCTCTGACCCTTGGCTGTCCTCGGCTCGATACATATGGGCTTGGCTGTGAGCCTGATGCGGTCCTGGGCTGCACTCAGGGCTTGGGCTGCCGGCTACCCACACTGGGTCCATGACACCCGCTGCCTGATGGTAATAGTCAGCCCCCTCCTGGAAGCTGCTGTAGAGCGGCCCGAGTCGGATCTTGGCAGGCCGGACGGAGAAGTGCTGCTCTGAGAAGCTGTAAGGTGAGGCTCGGCCTGGGCTGCGGTAGCTGTGGGCACTTAAGTCCTCCACACTAAGTTGTCTCCATCGGCCGATCAGCTCCTCCTCCTCGGGGGCTAGTGTGCTGCCTCGACGACTGTCTCCGTAGGCAACACTCGGAGATGAAGAGGGAGGGAGCGGCTCGTAGGGCTCACTGAAACAGGAGGACATGGTGCGGCTGTAGACAGGCGAGCTGCCGTTCTGGTGGTGGCTGAGCTCCGTCTGCTGGAAGGGATGAGCGTTGGCAAAGCCTCTTGGACTGTCCCTCTCCCAGGATGAGTCACTCTTTCTCTCATAGTCCCCTGCATCCCTCCAGTCCATGTAGAGGGAATGGTGGCGCGGGGACGAAGCAGCACTGCTGGGCGGGCCGTTGCCTTTGTCTTCAGACCCCCCTCCACTGAAGCTGGAGTAGGAGCTTGAGCCTGCTCCCAGCGTGGCCGGAAACTTAGCAAAGTGCTCCTGGGAGAAGCCGGCCCTCAACCCCACCGAGCCCTCCTCTGGGTTGCTGTCGGTGGAGTTTTGGGGCCCGTACAGCAGCTTCCTCTGACCGTGGAGGTCCATGCTGGGCCTCCTCTCACGGTGCCGGTCATCGGGGCAGTACAGGGCCGTGTCGCTGCTGTACAGGTCAGATTTGTAGGCTGCACGGAGCCCCAGCCGCTGTCCTGGACCCACACGCTCCAAGATAAAAGCATGGTCCTGGGCTTGGGGGCTGGGGGAGCGGGAGGCCTGGCTGCTGCTGCAGGCCTCGTCGGGCTTCTCGAGCACCTTGGCGATGAGAGAGGCCGGGACGGTGTCAGAGTACGCCTGACAGAGAGGAGATTCCTCCAAGTGCATGGCCAGTCGCTCCTGCAACTCAGCAGGCAGCTAGAGGTGTCAGAGAGAAGAGAAGGGCAGGGAAACACATGATGTAAGTGTTGCTGATGGAGCAGATGGAGCCTGACTGTAGCATGAGCACACAACTTTGTCTTATTGTGAATTTTTGCCAGAGGTTTTGTGTACATTTAACAGTTTTAAAATCCTCATAGAATATCCCAAGCACCTCATCTTATTCAGTGCAAATAGTTTCTTGAACACTGTACACTCCACTACTGTAGGAGAGACTCGCTTGACTCGTCCCGTCTGGATTAAAGCTCCCTTTAGACCGTACAACAGTAGTGTAAGTTTATCGTATGTCATAGTATGTCATATCTGATCAATGGGCCTGAGAAGTTCTTTGTCATCGTCTGTATCAGATTGTATAAGATCAATCGTTAGAATGTTAGATTGAGCAAATAATGTGAATCGCAGCATCGTGGCAGGAAACAGGAAACTCTGCAAAACAGTGCTGCAGCATTCACCTGAACAAACTGAACTTGGTTGACAGGGTGTATATAACATCTTTTCACACAAATTAGGGATCTCGGGGCTTCCAGAGACTTGGATTACACCACGGAGGCTGTTTTTTCAAGCTTTTAAATCAAGTCCCCATCTACATCGGTACCTCAGTTGATGTGAAACAAAAACAAAATGTTTTGTGGAGTTCTGAAACTTCAACCAAACTTGCATCAGCAGGAGGGTGAGTGGGTAATGACTAAATCTTCATTTTTTGGGTGAACTTATCCTTTAGCATAAGAAATTTGTATTGCATTTACACTCGATCAATTGATAGAAATATCTTCAGCTCATACACTAAATTGTACTTTTTACATTGAATGTACTGCAGTATGTGTGCGATGTCTAAACAACATACACCCCTGGAGGAAGTGGATCGGACCGGCAGAGTTAGATATACTGGTATGTGTGACTGTAATAAGAAAAAATGAAAGTGTTCCAGTCCCAGTGACAAGCGCCGGAACAAAAGGGAGAAAATGAAAGATGAACCGAGGAAAGAGAAGAAAGACGCTCTATTCCAAGCAATAAAAGAAGCCTCTATCCACTATCTGTGCCTCTCCATAGCAACAAGCATTAGCAGCACATCATCAACAGGAATCTAGTCAGTTGTTCCTAATTGGCAATGAGAGGAAGGCTAATTATAACTTTGTAGATAGAGAAAAGACAAACACCACACGGGACATGAAGAGACATTTTATCATAACAGTTCTATTACAACTTGGACCAAACTAAACGCCGCTTAATTACCGTCCACGCATTTAAAAAAACATTTTTTTCATTTGGGCCTGTTTTGAACATGATCACATTTAGCTTTTAGAAAGCATTTGAAAACGCTCTCCGTGCTTGTTTTTTTGCAGCAAAACAAACCGACTGAAGCACTTCAGTAGGCGCTGAAGAGCCATTGCACATCTCAAAATGCTGCAGCGCCATTCATCAATATGCTTTCGATTAGCTCCCACCCACAGGAGCGGCAGACTGGTGGACGTACAGTGAGTGCATGTATAGCCTCTGACCCCCATTATGTTTGGCGGTATGCCAGCAGAACAGTTTTTCACCCTTTAACGGATCGTATACCGCGTAAAAGCGAAGGGATGTGCATGTGTTTGCGTGTACTGTGGGTTGGGGGGGGGTATTTTATGAGCCTTACGCAACCAGCTGCAGTTTGCATTGATATTTCCATTCAGCCATATGGGCAAAACGTAGAGAGACAGACTTTTAACCTTGTGGCTTTAAAATCCACCCTTGTCACATGGGCGCGGCACACGGCCCAGAGGCTGATGCAGCGAAAAGTGGCGCCAAGCTGGCCTGGTGTTAAAACACTCATCAATACCCACATGCGTCTCTTCTCACAAGCAGGCGAGCGTGATGAGGCAGCGCTCTGCTCTCCCATTTACATTTTCGCCACATACTGTAGTTTTAGCTCCTTGAACAGTCAGCCGTCCCTCACATTCGAGCACAGTCCGCCTTGAAGTAGTTTTGTTTTTTTTGTTTTTTTCCCGCGGTGCTTCATGTTTAATCATTGTCAAACAATTACATGATTACTAAACCTGGAGCGGCGTGATTTCACTCAGACTTAGCTGCATATTAAGTGACAGGAGGAGAGACTTCACTTCCGACTCCTGCCTCGCTGACGGCCACAAGACACAAGATTTGTGCTGCTGTTGTGCCACTTTTCATGTCTGAGCTCACGTGTAATTTCAGCTTAGTGCCAAAAGGATGAAGTGTGGATGAAAGCACGAGCCAATGAAAAAAAGTACAATTAATTAAAGTATACTTCATGAGCGTGATTAATGTACTGAAAGAGTTCTTGACTGTGCTATTTTTAGACACCATTAAGATGCACTTTAATATAATTAAGAAAATTTTCTGGAATAATGCTGTACTAAAAATTTACATTCTTTTAAGTATATTTTAATAGCACTGTTGTCATACCATTAGCATATTTAGTCAATCAAAACATAGCACACTTGCAAGACTTTTCTAATCACATTAGATTTACTTAGATTAGGGTTGCCGTTTAGCTCAGTTGGTAGAGCAGGCGTCCCATATACAGAGGCTTTGTCCTCGCTGCAGCTGCCCTGGGTTCAAGTCCCGGCCTGGGGGCCCTTGCTATGGGTCAAACCCCCCCCTCTCAAATTAAATGAACTTACTAATACTAAAAGCTCTAAGTAGTTGCTGCCAATTTGTACATTCTAAATGTTATCTGTCTGGTTTGACACACAGTAAATGGACAAATGTATAACACAGTGCCAAAAAAAGCACAAATGTTATCTGTCTTAAAAAGGTGTACAATGTTATGTTTGGCCACCACTTGAATTCACACCTCCAAGGAAATGGGGAGTAGTTTAACAAACACAGCAACTGCTAACTGCTGCAACCTGTAGCTGCCATTCGCTAGTTAGCTTGGTTAGCCATACAGCTGGTGGTCCGAGCCGGAAGCTCGTGGTGGGATTAAGAGAAAGGACGAGCGGAGGCTAGCTGGTTGGCATGCTAACCTCAGAAAGTATCTCTTCAACACAATCTGCAGATGTCTATGAAATTATGTCAAAACTCCTATTATATTTGTTGATAATTTCATTATTTTGCAAATCTTTTAAACTGAAATTCTTGAACATTGCACATTAAAACCTAAAAAAGTTAGAGTGACTGTTGAATTAAGCTCTGGTGTGTAGTTTTATTTTGTAAAAAAAAAACAAAAAACATCAGAACTCTAATATGGTTCTAATAATGTAATGGAAATGTAATATTTTCAGTATCTTATTTTAACAGAATTTTTTTTTTCAATGTATGTAAATGCATTGAATGCATTTTGCACTCGTCATGTCTTTCAGAGCAGATCTACAGTTCATTAAGTAAACAACTTTATATCTGGACTGTGTCTCTGCAGGAGTTCAGCTGTGTTACATCGGCTACAAACTTTCTAAAACCTTGCCTCTCTCACTTTGTCTCAGTTGAAGGTTATTCAGCCCCCCATCCCCCAAAAAAGTCAGCTTCAATTCTCGATACCTTGCCCTCCCTGCGGTGACCTACAGCAGTCACCGCTCCACCGTGTCTTGTCTCTTATCTCTCCTGCCTCAAAAAGGGCAAGACGACCTTCAGCTACGAGCAACATTTTTATGCCCATCTTGTGTCGTGAGCTGAAAATTCATCTCCCTCACATCACGTCTCCTCTTCCTTACAAATCACAGCTATTTCTTTCCCCTCACTTGGCGGCCGCTGTATTGAAAAAGTATCTCATAAATGATCATTCTGGATTCACATTAAAGTTTAGGGCAAAGACCGTGACCTTTTATAAAGTCAAAATGTCATTGTGTTTTTCTGTTATACTTCTACGGATTTGTACTGAGACCCCGAGAGCTCAATTAACGCACTGTTTATTATGTAAACTGTGCCGGATGCGTAGACTCGCACAAAAAGAATCCGAATCAAACATCATTTACGATCCACTCAAATTTGTGACAGGATCTGTATCTGCAGAGACGCTGCCTGCTGCCTGTAGTGTTTTATTTGGTAATTATTTTACTGTGTTCCAGATGTTTATGGGCGTCAGCAATTCTGGAGAAAGATATTCGTTAGAGGGGGCGTCCCATGTACAGAGGCTTTGTCCTCGCTGCAGCTGCCCTGGGTTCAAGTCCCAGCCTGGGGGCCCTTGCTATGGGTCAAACCACCCCCTCTCATCATGCTCCTGTCATCTCTGCAGCTGTCCCATCAATAAAGCTATACAAAGGCCAATGAAAAAAAAGTTACACTTTCA
Source organism: Diplodus sargus (assembly GCA_903131615.1). Taxonomy (NCBI): domain Eukaryota; kingdom Metazoa; phylum Chordata; class Actinopteri; order Spariformes; family Sparidae; genus Diplodus; species Diplodus sargus. The sequence goes on from CAEMYA010000010.1 coordinate 1,263,639, forward strand.
AAATAAAGCTTGGTGACAAACAGTTCACATATTATGATTGAAAATGTCACGACTTAGGCACCAAAACTACTTTGTTAGGTTTAGGAAATGACACACTGTCTTACAATAACACTACATACTCACGTAACACAACTTACAAACAAATCAATCTTGACTCTTGGTCACATGTGGGACGGGAAGCAAGTTTCCAAAGAGAGAGGGTCTTGTGCATAACCACCCAAAAAAAAAAACCCTGACTTTTCCTGTCCGTTTCTGCTACTGCACTAGAGGGGAACTTAAAGAAGTGACGATAGCCACTGACCGGGCTGCTGAATTTGACGCTGGGATCATTAGCTGGACGAAACAGACGTAACACAACTCAATTAAGAAAACATCCTCCCCAATTAAGGGAAGGCAAGCAGCACAGACTACGACAGAAAGTGTTTCCAGGGTCAGTAAAATGTTACGAGCATGGACCAGGACCTTCGTGTGAATGAAAAGAAGATACAGCCTGCACACTTCCAGGTCAGCCCGACCCGATAAAGATTCAAGTGAGATTGAAACTTTGTCTTTATTACACTTCCGTGGCGTGGAGTGATTGTGCAGCCGTTACCCTCTTTTCATTCACACAATTTCCTGACAGCCTTGCACCTCTGTGATGCGCGTATGACCAGACGAATCTTCTTCAACCAAACTGTACAATTTCATTTCATTTTCCAACACCAATTACAGATTTTTTGATAACTCTCTGATAACTCTGTGATTCACTAACCATGGCAGCAACAAGCATGCCCCAGCTGTGTTTATCACTTTTTACTGTCGCCCTGGAAATAGTTTACCTAGTTGTCACCTGTCGTCTTCCAGCATTTCCGCGTTTGGCCGTGTTTGCTAAGATGTTTTTCTCTTAATCACATCTGCCAAGGAGGTTATGTTTTCACCCATGTCTGTTTGTTTGTTTGTTTGCTTGTTTGTTGGCTGGTTTGTCAGCAGGATTACACAAAAACTGCTGAACAGATTTCAACAAAACTTGGAGGGAGGATGTGTCTCGATCCAGGATCGTTTTTACATTACAAGGCAGGGCGTTTTTTGACATTTTCATTAATTACTCAAGTATAATGTGTGGATATTGTAGAAAAAATAAGGGGATTACAGTTGGGTAGTGAGTATAATTTGATGTGCGACCTCATAAAAATTTGGCTCTAGCGATCTGTTTTATCTGATTCTGGATTTGGCTTGATTGAATCAAAAGAGGCTGTTGGGTCTTGGTGGAGGTATACACTCTACTCAGTGCCATTCTGGTTTGCTTCTCCTTTCATGTGTCTTCTGAAGCTGCAGCGCGTTGAGCTCACGCGGCTACATTTGACTGAAATCTTGACAAAATCGCTGGAACTGGATGAAAAACGTTCAGCAACGTTGAATTTCCAAATCAAAATGTGAGCTTGATTGCGAGGCCTGACTGTGTGTGGCAGTGAGTGTGGAGCTCACCTCGGCGAGCTGAGCCATGTACAGAGACTTGTTGCACTGCAGCAGCTGGGCGGCCAGGTTACAGTCCTTCCTGTACAGGTCCTGTGGAGACGCAACGTCACCACGAATAGAAGACGAGACATAACGGTTCAGTGAGTATTTTTCAACATCTCCACAGACAAGTTCTGACTTCACTTCAACCCCATGAAACGTACTTTACTGACTTCACTATGAAGGTTAATGAGAGCTAAAGTGTTTTTAAAAGCTTCCATTCTACGAGTTTTATTATGACAGCCTAAGTCAAGCCTGGCAGAACAAGTTCCTCGGGTAATGAGGACGATTCCTATTTTTCTTTCCATTATCCAGATGTAGAACAGACAGGTACGTCCAGGTGGAGGAAACAGAAAACTTATAAAGAGGAAAATTTCTAATTAGTAACAAATTAAGCAGATTGTTTTGGTTTCGAGGCAGGAATCCACTGCCAGTAAACAAAGCGAAGCTAATGAGTGGGGGCTTCATCCTCTGGAGATGAAACCACGAAGAGGCTCTTACGTTGTCTTCCTGCAGTTTCTCGATGGTGAGTTTGGCCTCCATCAGGTGGTTGTTGAGAACGATGATCTCTCTGCTCAACGCCCTCTTCTCGTCGTCATGGTGCTGAGACTGACGCCAAGAGAGCAGTTTTAGAAATCCACAGCGCAGAGAGAAGACTACACTTATAAACACTTCAGTGATTACATTGGTCACAGCACTCAATATCACAAGTCTTTACAACTTTTTGTTGCGGTCAGCAGCTCTGTAGCGGCCTGTTAATGAAAACGTATCCGCCATTTTGCTGTTGAAGTTTTTCGCATGGAGGTTTACTGTGTCTGTTTGTGTTTTCTGAAATGTGTGTTTTTTCAATGTTGAGTTTTCTGAAGAGAAAATGTTATTTCAAAAAACAGTGTGCGTCCAGTTATGCATTCAAACTTGGAATTGACAGGATAGAGCACATTTGCCATGACTTGCCTGCATGCTTTATCATGAATATTTAGTCACGCATATGCTTTTAATCATTTTTGTTTTACCTACAAGTGAAACAGGATATAACATAACCCACAAACAGGATTGGTCTTCTCTCTTTCCCGACTTTTCCTGAGCACTCAAGGTCTACCGCTGTGTTTTATCTGTCTTGTAATTACATCCCCTATAGTTGTGGAGGGCCACGGGATCAGATGGGTTTGTGGCACCTCCGGAGTAAACAAGCTTTACGATTACATAGAGACTTACTCAGCACCTCTCTCACCCTCGAGCAGGAGAGACGTGAGATGAATCGGTTACAGCTGATGAAGTTGGCGGGGGGGAGCTGTCGGTCTTTATTGTATAAAATATTTCTACAGTGTCTTTTTTCCCCACAAAGAGGCGGTTGACCCTCAGCTCCTTATTAACCCAGTATCTCACTGCAGCAGCATTATAATCACGACGAAGATGACGGCCGCGATGATTATCATCTTGCGCCGTAACGAGCCCATTCGCTGAGCGTCTCCAGCTGTCCATTCAACAGCGGAGACACCTGATTGTCATGCAGTGTTCTCGGGCAGGCTGGTTAATTGTATCTTTCCACCGGCACAAGCAACGTCTGACAAATGAAGTGAGGTGCGGTGCACTGAAGAACAATGGGTTTGGTATCACTCCGCCATTGGAGGGAGGACAACCAATTGTAATAGGCCATAATTAACGTCAGTGGTACCAACAGCAGGGCATATTCATATTCAAATTGGCTCGAGTGTTCTGTAGCACGCCCAAACCTCATGACTTGCTTACATGCGTCTCTTTCTTCGTTGTCTGAAGGTACTTGACCATAAGCATGGGAATTCACACACACACACACACACACGCACACACATACACACACACACACACACACACACACACACACATACACATACACACACACACACACACACACGCACACAAACACACGCACACACAGAGTGGCTTAAACACTCACATCTCTGTGGATCTTCTCCTCCAGATCTTGGTTGATCCTCTGCAGTGCTGAGTAGCTGCTTTGTATTCTAAACAACACAATAAACAGCATTGCCCACTTGCAGATAATACAGTAGTACAGTAGTAGTAGCAGCCAGAGACCTCTCCAAACTGGAAATAAGCATATCAGCAAGCTCAGCAGTTAAACAAGTCAGAGCTGAAGCGCACTTGTGAGCTTTTGTTTTTTTCACATTTCGCCGCACTGATACGATGATTTAAGGAATGTTTTTATTCTATGATATGTGATCAAGAGAGGCAGAGAAAAAGTATACATGGGAGGAGTCCCCAAACTTTTTTCCCTTGGAGGGCTAGAAAGGAATGTTAATGTCATGAGCCAAAAGCAAATACTGATCACATCGTATTTTTACTATTATGCAAAAATGTTGCAAAGTTCCAAAGTCCCCTAAATTGTATGATTTCTTGCCCGCCATGTAAAAATTTGTAATAATCAAAGATCTAACAAAAGGAGCACTTCTACCAACAAACAAACAATGAAACTGTATGGCCATATAGTCCTCTTTATATTTATATCTATCTATCGATTTATTTATTTATTTATATAAGGTCTCCTCCAAAAATCCTCCACAGTCTACGACATCTCTCCTCACATAAAGGCTGCTGCTCAATGGACCAGAACACAAGATGGCTGCCTAAGGAACCCATGGATAAACACTGAAAGTGCAGTGCAGCACTTCATATCACGTGAATAGAGTGAAAAATGAAGCATTTATAACTTCAATATCTGATCCCACTGGATTAATTTTAATTTCATACTGTGTACTCACATGAACTATGTGTTATTATGTCCCCTGTCTGTAGATGTTTTCCCTGCTGTGCTCAGGGTTCTTATACTAATTAAAACTAGGTACTAGGGTGTCAAGGGTTGCTTTGTGTGGGTAATGTAGGTACCAGGTTTTGATCAGGACGAAGAATGTATTGAGAAAAAGACTATATTTCTGGTTGAATAGCATCAATTGTGATACTTCTGCGGTCCATTGAATCAGACAATGTATTCGGAGTGAAAGGATGAATCGGAGGAGTATTCTTTAACCTATTAATGGCCAAAGTGGAGTTTTATAGTTTCCTTTACAGCAGTTACTTAACTTGTCATTAGCCCTGGAAATGTATGTGAAATTATCTTTAAACTCCTATCCCAGTCTGGCCCAATGTACATTTAAAGCTGCGCTTGAACTACTTAGAGTATGGTGTTGGGCTCCTTTTAAAGGTTATAAGCCAATTTTTCTCCAAGCTGTCAGAAGCTTCAAAACATCATAAAGTGTTTCATGGTCCAAGTTCAAAATTGTTAACAATATCACTGTGAACACTTAACATTCGTTTTTCTGAGGAAAAACTAGGTCTTTATTTACACTAACTTTTTGCATATAAAATACTCCAAAACAAAGGCTAAGGCGGAAAAACAGCGTATTCAAAGGGCAAAATGTGTAAAACTATGCTAAACTGTATAAACTATATTTTACTGTATTTATATCTCATTGGCTAAATGATGCATCAATCATCTGGAGGTTGGCGTGTAAGTGGCTCCGGAGAGAGGAGAAAAAAGAGAGTGGGTCACTTGTCTACACAATCACTCATTGGCTGTTGTGGGTTCTAGGGTGGGCATATACATGGTTGGAAGAATCAAGAACCATTTAAGGCATAACATCCAATTGAGGTGTTTGCTTTTTTGCTTAGCTGTGTTTGTGAAGCTTGGCGAACAAGCCGCTGACTTTCAACATGTTTTAAAGTACAGTACTAGCTGAGCTTAATACAAATCCATACATTTTTTTCAAATCAGTACATTTTTCTCAACATGTTTTAGTAACTTTCAAACTTTGTCTTCCAGTCAACTGTCATGGTTGTGGTTTTGTTATTTCCTGTTTTATTTTGAAGTTGGCCTCAAGTGTCCTGTTTTACTTTCCATTTCCCCCCTTGGTGAGGTTTCCTGCCCTTCTTTCTGTGTTCACCTCTGTCCTATTAGTTCATCTGCCTTCGTGTTTAGAGTCTATGTGCTTTCTGCTGCCTTTGTCACTTCGCCTGTTCAGTTTCCCGGCCCGTCCTGCTCTGCTCCTGTGTCTCCCAGTTTCATCTCCTTGTAGTGCCTTTCTGGCTTTTCTTCCAGGCGTTTCACCTGTTTTGTACTGTGCTTTCGTTTTGTACTTTATTTTGGTTTGTACTTGCTTGTCTTGCTTTTATTTCCTGGATTTCTCCAGTTTTGTTTTTTGCCTTCGACTGCCTTGCGTAGGTGCCTCTTTTTGGATTTCATAGACTTTTGTTTTTTTTCTTACTTTATTTAATATAGCGCGCTTTTGTTTCTTTATCGGCCTGCAGGTGTGTCTGAAAATGAAAATGTCGATCCTTTCATGTGTAGCCACATGTCTTGACAGCAAATACTGTGTCCACATCATAACAGAAAAAAAATCTATGGGGCTTCTCCTTAAAATCCTAAAGTCGTCAGTCATTAATGCATTTAGTAGAACTTTAAACTCGAGACTTTTACTTGGAATGGACTATTGTGGTGGAACTACTTTTACTATTACAGGGTCTGAACACTTCTTCCACTTCTGTGCCACAGTATGTTGTCATACCTGCGCAGCTTATCAGTAAACTTATCCAGCTCCTCCTGTGCCCGCCGCAGCTCCGTCTCCAGGTACTGCCGCGTGGAGTCGAACTCGCTCTGCAGCAGCTCCAGCTTGTGCGTCGTGTAGGAAAGCCTCTTCCTTAAGTCCTCCTTCTGCTCCAGCAGTGAGCTGCACACACACACACACACACACAGACAAACACGCAGATGATTGTGTTCAGGGCATATGGGGGAGCAAACAAGCTTGTAACACGGGTGTATATGTGTATCTAAATGGACTACATATCTTCATAATGCACCCCTGAATGCCCATGCAGCGGTGATAAGAACATCATGAGAGAGTGATAAAAGCTGAGATGTTGTGTGAGTAAGTGCTTTGTATGAAGAAAACATGAGACCAAAACACGGCTCTCTAATTAAGAAAATCCAGGCGGGGTTAAGCGAGTACACAGAGCTTTTTTTTAAATTATTTTTTATTTTTTATTTTTAAGCTTTAAGACATTTGATCTCTGAGCATGAGATCTCTTTTTCCAGCATTAAAAGCGCTGAAGCACGTCCCAGAAAGCCAATCATCAGTGAGATTGGTCCCACCGAACAGAAAAAATAAGAGAGAGGGTATAATCTGTGATGAAATATGAGCCAATGAACTCTAATACATCACATGAATAGACTGTGAAGGCTCGGATTTACGGAACAGCGATATCCCCCACATGTAATTCAGCCAGACAGCACAATGATGACTATTTTCAGAGTATGTGCATTACCTGGGCTTCAATCTAATAAAAGGGCAAGTGTGAGTGGGAAAAGAGGAAATGTCTGTTGCCGTGATGGATCTGAGCATGCATGGCCGGGCTTAATGGACCCTGTATTGACGGACAGATGGAGGAAGAAGGGTAATGACTCTATCTGCAGCCGGATAACAGATAGTGGAGAGAGAATGGAGATGTGACCACGTCACTCCTTTCGCTTCCTCTCTTTGTCTCTTTTAACGAGATCATAGCTACAGAAGGGTGGGGGCCGAGGGAGACAGAAATAAAAACAGGTTTCTTTGGATGCCTCCAGGTATCATCCAGTTTCTAGCTCATTGAAATGCGTCATCAGTGGGACGAAAGGTAGAGCAGGTCAGTCGGCACATTTCTACAGATGGTAAGACTAATAAATATCGCAAGTCTAGCCAGTTGTGTAATTACGTCTTAAGTCTTCACCTTAGCCAGATTATTAACACATAAACGCTCCACCATTCAGAAGTGGGGTCACTGATGTATTTTATGAAAATCTCTCAAAGAAAAATCCATTCAAAAAAATCCACTGATTTGAGACAAGGAACAGGTAGTGCAAAAATGTTTTTGCTGCAGCTAACGAAACTAACTTCCACGTTAGCTCATGCTTCCACACGTCGCACTAGCTTAACATTTGTCAAGCTGCACCGCTACAGATAACATCGTCACAAATGAATAATGAAGGGACCTTAAAGGAGACGTGTCATTCTCACTTTCAGGTTCATAATTGTATTTTGGGTTGCTACTAGAAGAGTTTTTCATGTTTCAATGCTCTGTTTTAGCTCCTGCCTCTTAAAGCCAATTTCATGGTAGATAAGTCTCAATTTAATAGCCAAGTAAAATATTTGGCTTTTTGCTCAAAATTACAACCCAATTACCACAAAAATGACCTCAAAACGTATTGGATATTACCCCAATATTATCTGATAGTAACATTCTAATATTTTCCAGCATGCAGACCATAGATGGCTGGTAATTTCTTGAATATAGTAGCAGGAAACACCCAACTGGTTTCTGTCCAACTTCTGCTGATCATGTCATTTTTATTTCCAATAGTTTCCGTCAAACTTCCCCTCAGCAGGTCACTTAATTGAAGTTTGTTGTTGGAGCTTAATTTTCACCTAATTTATGGCTAACGTCTGCCGATCATGCCTGCTTACCTACAGAAAGTATGTATAGAAACTATTGAGTGGCCATGCTGAGGGGAAGTTAGACAGAAGCCTGCTGGAAGTTTCCAGGAAATGCATTAAAGAAATGATCAGATATTTATTAAAAGCTAACCCTAACCCTAACCCAATGGATATTGGGGTTTTTATTGTGGTAATTTCAGGGTTAGGTTAGACAAAATACAGGTTACACAAAATAAAACACCACTGGCGACATTCCTGGGATAGGACAAATGTTAAATAAGGAAGTACTTTTCTCTGTAAAGTTTAAATTAGAAATGATATTTTCACCCTGGATCCGGAGTCTTGTTTGTTTTCTAGGTGATGTGCGACGACTGATGTGGAAAGCTGCAGCACCTACTGTACAACCAGGTCAGTGAGTAAAACAATTCCTGCCCACAGTGATTCAATGAACGTCTCAACTGACTGGCTGGCATTTCAGCACTGCGTTACCCAGCAGCCCCCCACCTACCGCCTCTCTTTTAGTGGCGGTGCATTCACAGGGGAATACAGGTGTTTGCTGTTGGATATAGGATGCGTTTACGTGAAGTAGCTCCAGGGATTTAAAAAATCCCCCATTAGTGACCTCCTGCGTGAACGGGAGCTGAGTCAGACATAATGAGTACTTTCATTCCGGTGAGATGAGATGACGAGGCAGCATGACTTCTGGGCTCGTAGAGGCGGGATGAGGTTGCCGTAGCACCACTGGGCCGGCGAGAGGAGACACCTCGTGGGCGGATGAGCGGACAAACAGGTACAAACGAGGACGGATGGAGAGATGGCGTCTGAGAGTTGTATCGCTTACCTCTTTTTCGGATGTTTGCCGCCATTTCGGGGCACTTTTAAGGCGGTTTTGCCAATGTATATCTTTTTCATGGTTTGTCTGTGTTCCTTCCCTCTCATGTGTTTATAGGGGTTGACCACAGGGAGCCTTCATGTGTGTTAGTTTCCCAAAGGAGACCAGCTAAGTCTGGCCTGAAGAGTTACAGAGCGCTCTACCTGTGTTGACCCTGCCAAACAAAGCAAACACACAAGTTGGCAACCGTTAGTAACTCCGGTTCAACTGGGGACCCTGTTTGAAGGACAAAGTCGAAATATATTCTGCAATGATGGCCATTATAACGGCATAATTCCCCACAGTTTTGGACTCGGCAGGAAAAGAAGAGCTGAAACAGCATTAAACGCTGCACTTAATTCACAGTAACAGATCAT
>CAEMYA010000010.1:1272931-1301453 GCA_903131615.1 Diplodus sargus
CCTTGGTGATGTAGCTTTGAGGCCAATTTTAGTTTTCTTTCGTATACGCTTTCCTCACACTGTGTTGTTTCCTGGGAAGATACACTGGAAGTGGAAAATGAAAGTATCTGAGACAACTGTGGTAAATGTCAAGTTCTGGTCTCAGCACTTCAGACTTAAAGAGCAAGAGGCGTCTTTCTGTTTTACAGCAAAGTTCAACAGTCACATGAGCACAAATCTATAGAAAGAGAAGGCGGGATGTATCCCACAGCTTCCACCTACGTTGAGTTTATTTTGGTTAAAGGAAATGTTACACCCTCACACACAGCTTATTTGTTCTTTATCCTTCGATCAGTGTTTTTCATGTTTTAAACACTTAGGGGGCCAATTAAAGGATAAGTTCACCCAAAAATGTACACTCCCACTGTCACCCCTAAGCTGATTTGGAAGGAAAAGTGTTTTGTCGTCCACAAAACATTTCTGGAGATTCATAGTAAAACATTTTTCTAATCAACTGATGGAGACCTGTTTTAGAATAATAAAAACAACTGGAAAAAAACAAATAAAAGATAAAATGGCTCCAAGCAGCTTGTTCGGCCAAGTCTCCAAAAGTGTTGAGATTCAAAATTGATTTAAAAAAGAAAGAGAAAAAGATAAATTTACAACCTTTTTGGAGCCAAATTTGTGTGTTAGCTCGCACATCAAGGGTGTAAATATTGTCTTTTCAAATCAATCTGGATCTTGCAGCGCCGGGAAACTTGGCTTATGCTGGACGAGCTGTGCTCACAATTCCCACTGTGTGCTTTTTTCAGCAGTTTTTAAACATTTTAAAACAAGTCCCCATCTAAAATTGGCTGTTTAGGGGAATGTTGCAAACCCAGGAAACAACCAGAGAGCAGTTTCAGACCTCGTGAGAAGATTCGTATCAATCATGTCTTCCTCAGTACAGTGACCTGTTGTTACATAAGAGGCTGGCCATCCAGCTGACTCTCATCTGACTTCCTCACATCTAAACCAGAGAGTCACAACATCACCACGTCTATACTTTGGTTTCTATCTTTTAAATGTTCAATTCCCACTTCCCCACTGTGAATGTGAGAAAACCAAAATGTGGTTAGATGATGATTAGCTAAAATATCGTAGCTCAAGTGTTTACAGAAATGTTTTGTGGGCTACAAATCTTCACCTCACGTTGAATCAGCATGCGGAGCAGATAATGACTGATTTTTCCTTTTTGGTGAACGTACCCTTTAAAAGGTATTTCTGTAACAAACAAAAATAATACATTAGGGGGGAAAACAACATCTGTAGGTGTTATTTTATTCTTCTTCAGGCTAGTTTGATCAGATCTTGACAGTAGTCTAAAAACAACCAAACAACCCCTCAACTGTCACCACACGTTTCTGATGGAAGCACGACTTTAGCTTTCTCCGTCTGAGCCACCGGTCCACCACAGGAAAACAAATACAGAAATGCTCACGTGAAATTACTAAAGGTTTTTCTTAATTTAGCAGAAAATGTTGCTTTCATGTGGAATCCCATTGCTCGTAGTGAGAAGACGACTGAGAAAATAGCTTTTCAGGCCCCGTAAGAAGAAAATAAAATATTCTTTGTCACTCTCGCGCCTGTATTTGTGCTCTCGTTGGTCACAAACCTGCTTTGTTGAAGAAAGGCCTTTGTGACAAGCTGACATCAGACTTATCAGTGAAAACAAACATCCCCCTGAGCCTTTCTCACAGACCCGACGTCTTCATTGCCAACGTGTCCAAACACGCGGGACATGATCTGACACATCCACCCAGTCCGCAGGAGAAGAGTTTGACAGGGCCGATACACTGTCGCTTCTTTCCCAAACACTTCCACCGTCCCCTCCATCCCACGTGTCTCCACGGCGTCCTGAGCACAGGTGCAGCTGTCAAACGGCAGACAAATGGTGCGGGCTATTAGATGAGACGACCCCTCAAAGCTTGATCAAAGCTCCTCTGATCCGGCGTTGGACCGTCCACCGCCCGGACGGGGAAACAATGGCAGGCTGCAGTAGGATTTGGCCGAGGAGAGCATCACGTTTGGGATGCCGTATCCGTGGATACGGTACATTCACGTGAGTAAAAAAAAAAAAAAAAAACAACGGAAAAAACAGATGTCACAGAGAAACATGTTGATCCTCTGACACCCAGTTGTTGGGAGGTGATTTATGCTGCTGGCTGAGGAGGCAGGGAGACATGTACTCCTCCAGATGGTGACAGCTCACTGCCGCCACTGGAGCCTTCACTCCAGCTGCTCCCCTCTGAGTCATAGCACACCGGCTCTGGATGTGTGTGTTTGAGTGTGTGTGTGTGTGTGTGTGTGTGTGTGTGTGTTTGTGTAAAATTTGGTGGGCGTCAAGATTCGTCAAGAGTCTTTGTGGATGCATGACGCTGTCGGTTAGTGAGTTTATACATGAGGGTGCGTACATCTGTGCATGTAAGTGTACCTGTGTGTGTGTTGTGTGTGTGTGTGTGTGTGTGTGTTTGTGTGTGTGTTTGTGTGCTGCGGCATCAGCTCTGCCCATTCAACCCCTTCCTCCAAGGGGTTGAAATAAATCAACACGCTCTGCCATGAAAGTAAAAAAAAATAAAAAAATGGCCGGCTGTTAGCGACACATCTCGCGCCACATCAGGTGTCCGCTGTGAAGCCGCCAACGCACAACAAACTCTCGCTCCCCTCGCTCATTCACTCGCTTGCTTCTTCTCTTTCTCTTTCTTTTTAGGCGATCCTCACACTGCAGCAAAAAAAAAAAAAGCAAGAAAAAAAAAAAAAACACCACGGACGGGGCTCGTTCAGATGGCGCTGCTGCCTGCCACCCACTCGTGCCACGCTGACATTTGAGAGGAACTCAGAGCATTTGAAAAGAAGAGGAAGGGGAGGTGGAGGAGGAGGCGGAGGACATTAAAGTTGGAGGGGGGGGGACAGAGGAGAGGGAGAGAAGCAGGAAGCAGAGTAGTTGCAATTTTAGCCAAAGACAAGAAAGAGGGAGAAGCTTTCGTTAAATTAAGAGGAGAAAAAGCAAAGAGAGTGGGTGTGAAGTCTCCGCTGAAAATCATAATTTCACTCGCTTCTTCCTCTCCTCCTCCCCGTCTGTTCTGTCTATCCGTTTTTTTTTCTTCGCCCGTTCTGCCTTCTTCCGATCGCATCTACCTTTGCAGATAGATTGGCTCTGAGGAAAAGCCCTTATCACAGGCCCAGACCTCAGCATCAGAGCACGGGGAACCCGAGTGGCTGACTCATCCAGCAGCAGCAGCCGCAGCAGCGGGAGACAAAGACAGGGGAGAGAAGACGCTCTTTCTGTCCTGCATGCTTCTCACATTAACGAGGTAGCTAACCCGCAACAGTCGCTCAGCTCAGGCGGCGACATGTACAGTATGACTCAGAGGGAAGGGAAAAAAAAACAAAAAAAAAACAACACATCAACTCTCAAATACTATTCTGTGAGCGTACGTGGGTTTCATGTCTCCGCTGCTCCTCTGTACGGCACTGATTAACTCGGGGAGCAGACACCTAAGGAGTTACACACCAACTACCAACATCATTAGCAGCAGCAGGGGGATAATGACCCGCTGAACGGATTTCATGTGCCGCCGATGGCACCCAGCGCGGGGGGTGTAATCACGACAACCATCCCAAGAGGATCTTTTAGGATGAGCGGAAGAGGTGACGGAGACTAGCTGAGCAGCCAAAAACAAACACAAAACTATCCACGGCTCTGTTCCGCCGAAAGTCGGCACATTTGGACATTTGGACATTGTTTTACCCCTACACCTTGTTTTCTGGTGCCACCTATCCTCCCTTAGAATCACAGAATCACAAAGGGGAGTGGACAACCCTTCGAATCCCCCATTTTTCACCAGTTTTCATCACTGACATCCATGTAAACAGATGCGACTGGACATTTTACAGTATGCCGTCTTCAGCTGTGGTGATGTCTCCTGTGTTACTGCCGTCACGATGCCAAAAGGATTGACGCTCACCATTGTTTTCACAACTGCACCCTATCAATCAAGTCATCAAATAAAATAGAAAACTTTCTAGGCAAATATATTAGCAACCTGTACTCCGACGCTGCCAGTTGATGCTGACGTTAGAAAAGCGGTGCCAAGTTAATTTTTGGGCGTGCCGTTAAAATGCGTAAAATGTGGGACATCAGGAAAATAGTATTGTTTGCTTTTGCTTTGAAACAACAAGTGTGCCTCTGAAAACCCTCTGTTGGAGGGTTGGGATAATAATGAAAATGGCATTGCTTTGAAAAAAAAAAAAATCTAAAGGAGCTTTGTGAGAGGTATCGCTTTTATGTTTGAATAAGATCAGAGGTGAGGAGTTTCGGTAAACATGAATGAGTTCAACATTCAGACTGGAACCACTCCTATGTCTGCGCAGAAAATACAAAGCTACATGCAGCAGCCATGTTGCTTAGCTTAGCGTGAAGACTAAAACAGGGGCAAACAGCTAGCGTTAGTTTTAACATTCCTCTGAAAGCTGCTGAGTGGCACATGAAAGTTTGACAATCTGGGTGTAAAATTACGTGAATCGTCTGCATAGGTAAACTATGCAATGTACGGCCGATAGAGAGTGATTGGTCCTCATCCAATACTGAGTACTCAGGCAGTACACCCACCTAAATACACCTGCTTCTTTTCATCACGGTCCATGCTTGCAGGAGCGATGCTAATTAAAGAAAGTGAGAAAAGAATCCTGGAACCGTCCCTTTATCCAGATACACACAGGAAGTTAATGGGGTCTATTCTTGTTTTCATGGAAATCTGGTTGGTACTTTTTGTGTAATCCTGCTGACAACCAGCCGGCAAACGGACACGGGGCGGACACATAACCTTTGTGTGGTGGAGGTAATAAATACAAATTTGGAGCACAATAGAGCCGATCTCAAAGCCATGGGAGCACTGACACGGGCTCACACACTCCTACCGACACGGCACATCACACACACGAACACAGGCACACTCTGTCCTACAAAAAAAAAAAAACTAGCATTGGGCCTCAAGACGAGAAAATCATGTTACGGTGCCAGTGAATCCATCTGAGAGCTGTCCTAACAAAACCACTGAGACGTCGACTTCTTCCGACCCAGAATCCACACGCTTCCACCGAAACCTCGCGCTCAATTAGAAACTCGAAAGTGGAAAGTTTCCCTGTCTCTGTAAAGTTAAGAGTAAAAAAAAAAATCTGCCTACTGCCTTTCATTCTGTCTCCTTGTTTGTTTTAGTTGCCTAAAATAGCTTTCAGATGTCTTGGCTTTTGGCTCTTTGTCTTTATATAAAAATAACAGCAGTATTTGCCGTCTTTTCAGCCACGACCAAAAGACGGGGAAGGGACGGAGAAGCACGAGCGGCTTTCAGAGGGGTTCAGCTCATTAAAAATAGAATAGACACAAACACAGGTCTGTCCGCACACACACGCACAGACACACACATGCACACAACGTACCCAGCACACCGCCCACCATCACAACATATTGTTTACAAGTGGAGCTCGAATGGACAGGTAGTGATTAGACACAACAAAGGAGCCACCTCTGCAAATCTGCTAGCCTGCAGTGCACTGCTCTGTGCGTTTCCGTGTGTGCGAGTGTGTGTGTGTGTGTGTGTGTGTGTGTGTGTGTGTGTGTCCATAAGCATTTGCCTCACGCTCTCGTACACATATAGCAGGCGGCTCAGATGTACTTACTGGGTCCATCCATAACTCTCAAGAGGCACCTAAAAAGCCTCAACTCAGGGATGCATGAATGGAGCTTTTACACAAAAAGACACTATGCTGAGAAAATATAGAAAAGCAATATAGCGCTAACAGCTTTCCAAGCGAAGTGCCATTAATGTGGTGACATATAAAAAAAAAGTGCAGCGCATAATCGACTTCCGAATCATCGCTCGGGGAAAAAAAAAACAAGCGGCAGAAATCGGAAAGGAAAACGTTCATTTATGTGTTTAAACCTCTGTCACAGCTTCATGCTCCCCTTCAGGAAGGACACTGTAATTTTACATTCAGGTGGTGCATGCTCGGTCAAAAAGAAGGATTACGTATGTTTGCTGCAGAGTTAAATACTTTTCAGATCTGTCTGGTTAATTTATGACCACAGCCAGCTGCTTATTAGCTTAGCTTAGCATAGACTGGAAGCAGCTAGTCCGTCTCTTTCTGAAAGTAAGTCAATTCCCCTTACCAGCACCTCTTGAGATGACTAATTAACAGGGGTTACACCCCGCCTTTCCGAAACCCCGCTGTTCCGAACATGGACTTTAATTCATCGTAATGGCGGGGTTTCCCTTTTTTTTCAAAGACCCCGCTATTCCGAAAAGGCTATTGGGGAAACCCCTCCATTCCGAAACCCCCCCACTCCGAACTAACCCTAACCTTAACCCACTTCAGAACTGTGCGTGTGCAGCTGGAAGTGGACATCAGCACCACGGATAGCGGTGTTTAATTTCGGAACAGCTGTGTTTTGGGGGGAGCGTCGGAACACCGGTGTTTCGGAGTGGGGGGGTATCAGAATGGAGGGGTTCCACAATTGAGGGGTTTCGGAATGGAAGCCTGTTCCCATTAACAGGTTATATCTTGTTTGTTCAACCTTTACCAAAACCAACATGCTGTGGTTTAATGGGGCTTAACGTTAGCATAGGTCCAGCTAGCATCTTTTCATCTAACTGTCAGTAAGGAAGCAGATCTCTTAAAATGTCTCACTTGTTCTCCTCTCATTTTATATTTACGTTGTTTTGTGTTGTTCCAGATGAAACCCAAAGTGTCAAAAATGACGAGTTGCAATTTTATGGCAAAACTTTTGTTTCCTTCGGACAAGCTAGCTGTTTCTCCGTTATCCAAGTTTTTTTTGGGCAGTCGTTATTTAAAGGGATAGTTCGGGTTTTTTGAAGTGGGGTCATATAAAGTACATATCTATAGTCGGTCTGTTCCCTACCGTAATCACCGATCAGCGCAGCCTCAGTTTGGAGAAGTAGAGAGCCGCTCCAGCCAGACGCTCAGCTTTGTACTGCAGTGAATGGGGTCCAGAGAAAAAGCTAAATAAACCACCTAAAACAAGACTCACGTAAAAAAATCTATAACAGTTCAAGTGTACGTTGTATAGGTCAAATTTACACCGCTTTACATCTCCGTCAGACCCCGCTTTCTTTTGGCACTACATTTTGTCAACCGTAGAACCTCCGTATCCCTACGCATGAGCACTAATGCGGAGGGATACAGAAAGTTAAGTTTCGTTTTTATCTTAAGTAAACCTCTCGTCCAGCAGCTGGGCCTCACGCTGTATTCCGCCGCTCACAGATCAGCTGTTGCCCAGTTAAGCAAGTACGTAGAGATCCGGAGGTTCTGCGGTTGAGAAAATGTAGTGCCAAAAGAAAGTGCAGTCTGGCGGCAATGTGAAGCGGTGTGAATTTTACCTTTACAACGTACACTTGAACTGAGGTGAGCCTTGATTTAGGTGGTTTATTTAGCTTTTTCTCTGGACCTCGTTCACTGCAGTACAAAGCTGAGCGTCTGGCTGGAGCGGCTCTCTACTCCTCCAAACTGAGGCTGCGCTGATCGGTGATTGCGGTAGGGAACAGATCGACTATAGATATACTTTATATGACCCCACTTCAAAAAACCTGAACTATCCCTTTAACTAGAGCAGATCAATCGTCAACAAACAATGCCTACTACTATGCCTATCGATAACAACTAAGTGTTTTACGCTGCCTTTTCATGGCACTGAGAGTCTTTGAGATTCTACTTAAAATCTTGCAGTTGTTTTTTATTGTGGACAGTAGCCAGGCTGCCAATGCTGTTTGTGACAGCAGTGCCAGCAGTAATACCACAGGGAAACAGAAGAGTTAGACAGTCTGTTTCTGTGTTAAAAAAGGGTAAAACCATGTAACTTTTGAAAAAGGAAATACAATGTTTTAGTCACACAACTACATGCAGAAGTTCGAAAGCTACAGACGTGTCTGGTGTGGTGTGACCATTAGCTAATTGTGGCTAATGTTAGCTACAGTTCGCTACTGTCAGCAAACTTCAGGTGAATATTATCTACTCAGTTTGTCGGTTTAAAGTCAACAACAAAGTCGCAGTGGGTAAAATGTATTTTTGTGTAAACCAGCTAAGAGAGATATCACAACAAAGTGAAATAAACTCAGGGTTTTGCTGCCACAGCCTTGTGCGTTTGACCGTTAGCTTATTGTGGCTAATGTTAGCTACTGTTGGCAAACTTCAGCTGAACATTATTTACTTATTTAGCACACGCTATACAGCATCATGCCATCACTTTGCTGAATATATGACTCCGTGAGTACAATTGCTACATCTCCACATGTGCCACTATTACATTAGTTTAGCATTTTAGTAAAATGCTTAACAGTATTTTAGCCAAACAGTCGCCTAGTTTAGCATTTATTCCTGACAGCCACTTAGTTATGTTTAGACTGGGACCCTAGTTTTGTTTTTAGCATTCCCAGATTGTATCTTGATTGATTTTAAGAACTCTGGACAAGAAAAATACACATGCAATATAATTTTTGCCTAACCAAAACCTCAACCAGAGGTGTTTTAAATGCGATTCAAGGTAGATTTCTACAAATGTCTCCGTCCATACGCTTTGTGTCACTTGCAGCATGACACACAACGAGCATGTTAAGTCAACAAAAGTATAACAGAGCAGCTAAATCCACTGCTGTTATTAGCAAAGCGGTATGGGGACAACATGGATCGATATTTCCCATGATTCCACATTGGAAAGCCATGTCACCAGCGTACGTACCGCAGTTAACCGTGCAGGTAGGTTGGTGATTTTTGTGCGAATAGTCTGCCTTAAAGCTTTGCCTGAATACTGAACATAGTCCTAAAGTCTCAAAGGCTGCTGGCTCATCCCTTTAAATTTCAATAAAGTTGTGACTCATGTGCTCATATTTCAGAAAGGAGCTGACTTGTACTTTAAATGACTATGTTAATATTCAATTCAAATCAAATTGTCAAAAAATTGATTTATGGCAGCTCTCGTACGCAGCGAAGCCATTCAGCCATTTGCATGGCCGGCTGCTTCATCGTCACAAGGAATAAAAATATGACCTGTATGAACTGACCGCTGGTGCTGAGGAGGGCAAAGGGGAGGAGGAATAATGGGGTTGAGATGATAGGACACACTTAATGACCAACTGCGCTGTCAGTGCTCCGCGGGAGAGAGAGACCCAGACGCAGAGTGGGTGAGAGAGGCCGACTGTTCAGACCACAGAGGATAGAAGAGAGAGCATTAGTCTGTTAGAGCAACACCGTCCACTTAAACTGATCAAAACTAACCTCCATCCTCTTCAGACCAGCCTCTCTCCCACACTACTTTATTACATATGTCTGCTGCTGCTCTTCTGATCCAGAACTTCATCCATAATAAAAGTGATTCCGCAGACAACTAATTTATCCGGGGTGATTGATTAATGTTATAAAAGTATAGCATGTAAAGAAAAGAAATGACAGAATTCACAAGCATTAATCACTATTTTATTGGCCATGTGAGCAGATTGTTGCATGATGGGACCTTCGCCATCTGCCCCGGATGTCTACAGGTCTGTGGATGATTTTTAAGAGTTTTTGAGGATTTCTTTGTGAATGACTCGGTATGGATATTCCTCAACAGTTCAAAGGACATGCCTTTATGCTCATTTCCCCGAGTGCCCTGTCACAGTACCTCTTTTCGCTCCGCTAACTGAGAGCAACAGCAGCTAATGTTAGCTTAGAAGTGGAGTCCGACAATGTAAACTAAGGACCAGCTTCCAGCACAACGCAGAAGTTCCACATTTTCCCTTTAAATTGAAAGTTAAAAGTTAGTTTAGCTTATCATAAAGGCTGGGAACAATGGGAAACAGCTAGCCTAGCTCTGTACAAAGGTTACAAAATCTGCTTGCCAGCTTGGAATTCAATAAAAAATGTTTTAAGGAAATCACTGTAACTTTTGTTGATTGATTTCCCCTTTTGTACCTCAGACACAAAGAAAAATACATATATGATATTATAATATTATAACATTACAAATACTAATGAAAACCCAGAGTTAAACCTGGTTCTGCTCTGACTCGGAGCCAACGGTAGGGGAGCTCTAAGATATTTTTTTAATTTTTGGCATAAAAATGTGGATTTATCTTCATTCATGTTTATCAGCCTGACTTCAACAGAGTTGACCTACATTGTCGGTGGTGTATATGCTGTAATAATGACTGTAATGTTGACTGCAGATGGACAATGAGCAAGATTACAGAGGAGAGGAGAAAAGAAGAGAGAGAACTGAAGTCTCTGGTGAGTGCTGAACCAATGGTAAGTGACTCAGGCACAGTTCACAGACTAGAATTTGTTTTAAAGGTTTATTTGTGTTCAGTCTCATTCGATGACTTTCCTATCCCTGACGGCTATCAAATGAAGCCATTGGTAACCTGAGTAAACTTGTAACATTATCTGGATTTGAACACGTGTTGGAAGCCTTTTTGAGAATATAAGTAAGCAATCTCAACAAAATAGATGACAAGGTCTAGTATTTTTAATACAGCATTCCTACTTGTTATATGTGTAATAATGACACATCTTAGAATAGTCTTTTTTTTTTTTTATCAAAGTCACCACTTCAAAAACTCTTTAGACGTCTACACAACTACTAATAGCTTTTTTAGTGCTGACATAGCTTTCAAAAAGGATGGCAGGGACATCTACATTCTACAAAACTTCTACAATAATCTACGTTTCTGTGAAGAATGTCCAAGCTCCATCTGTTAAGGAACATTATGTGATGTGATCAAAAGCTTCAGAACAGCTACTGAATTAATGTTTTTTTTTTTTTTTTTTTATCGCAGTAACAATGGTGATATTGAACAACTTCAAAAATGGCTCCATTAGATCTAGATTTTTCATGTTTTTAAGCTAAACGATGGAAGTTTAAAATGAAGAAATGTTATTTTGGATTGTTTCTAAATTTACATCCGCTGAAAGAACATTTGACGAAATCATTGAAAACCACTAAACTGTGTCAAACTTTTTTTTGTTTTCTTGCCGCCCAAGGACGCCGTTGTTCCTCATCACTCCTTCAGAAGCAGCGTTCAATTTCGGGGGCTGTCAGTCATCCCGGAGGAGCAGCTGTCACTTCTTCTGTTTTTGGGGGTTTTTTTTTTTGGCTTTTGTCCGTGTCGTGTCAATCCCACTTTTGAAATAAAACAACTTTAAATAGTCTTTCTACAGAATACTTGTACAACACTTCGAAAACTCTGAAAAACTTTAAAGCTGTCCAGCCGACCAAGAGGTGAGAGCCTCCTTGCTTCAGTGTCCATGCAACATTTACATCTCTATCTCTGCCACAGGGCCCCGACGCAGGAGCCCGGGCCAAGGGAGGGACAGAATTTGCAAAAGAGAAAGAGCGAGAGCAAGAGAGGGAGAGAAGATATTTCAGGACATTTCATCACTTAGACTGGAAGGCGTCCCGGAGATGAGGTGAGGGGGGTGGAGGTGTGGGGCTGGTGGGATACAGTGGCAGGGTCAGGACTCTCGGGGTGGATCCGGCCTTCTGTTTCACCTCATCACAGCGTCTTCAGAGGCCACAGGTGACCTTGTTTCCTATTCAGCGAAATGAGCGAGGAGGAAAAAGGCGCAGGAGCACCCCCTCTTATCTCGGCAGAGCTGCTATAATTCAATTAAAGCGGTGACACAGAGGTGAGGACAATTGATGTCTGATACTGGAGAAACACCCCAGTCAGATTAATTACCCCCTTCATCGGCTGCTTTAAACGGCTTTTAAACTGTAATCTGCCTGAAATCGTAATAACACCATCGGTAATCGAACACAAAAGGGAACGCGCCAGATCTATTTCCATCTGTGCCCGGATTAATAATGGTTCATTAGTAATAGCGTCAATTAAAAAACAAAAACGCGTCGACTGTACGACAGTGAGGTAGGACGAGGAGGGAGAGAAAAAGAGCAGGTCCTTTATCCTGCGTCTCGTTGCGTTTGCTCTGCCGCTTTTTTTAATTCCTGTGTAATGCAACTTTAATCAGAGAAGTGGGTGAGCGCTTGTAATTTTGTAACCAGCTCATTAAAATCTGTTTTTGCAGGCATGTGGAGGCATCGGCTCAGTTGCTCACCTAGGCTCCCGTGTGGACGTTCGAGACTGTCAGGCTTAAAAAAAAAACACTAAAGAAATCATCTGTTGGAGCCACTGGTGCTGCCACGCAGAGTAATTAATCAGTGTTTTTTTAGGTGCATTCCGACAGGTGACCGGCCGAATCATGCAGAAGCGGACACGCAAGAGTCGTGGATTGGACATTTCGACCAACTCAAGACATTCAAGACCGATTCAAAATTGATCGATCCCCGGGAGAGAGGGAAAAAAAGCTTTTTTACAGTAACGCCACATATGCTGCAGTGAATGTCCTCGCCAAGAGATTCCCTGCATGCAACCAGAGAGAGAGAAGAAGAAAAACACCCTTTGTATCTTTGACAAACTATCAGAAAAGCAGCTCTTTCCCTCAGCACACACTACAGAGCATGAGTGCAGCCACATCACACACAGATTTTTAGCACATAGGCACACAGATTCACACAGACACGGCAAGCTTTTTGTGATCCGAAATCAAAGATGCAAACGCTGAGGCAGTACCTTCCGCTCGCGCAGAGCTTCATCCTGGAGACCGAGAGATAGAAATCCTGCCGCCGGAGCCTCGCCGGGAGAATGGAGAAACCCCCCCACCACCCCCCCTCCAACTCCACCTCTATATGCTATCTGGATTGGCTTACCCGGCTCTCCCTTAAAGCTCAGAGAAACCCCCACAACATGCACACCACCACCACCACCGCCGCCGCCACCGCTGCCACCACCATCCACATCCACCGGCGCCTCCAAACGAGAGCCACCACGCCACTCCGGCAGCAACAGCAGCGAGGGAGGACGGAGGGGAGAGAGACTGTGCAAGTGTGGCAAGACAGAGAGGAAGAGTGGGAGGGAAGGAGCTTAAAGGAAGAAGACAGGGAGAACGCGGGGGCGTGATGATGGAGCGCTGAAAGATATCCTCAGAGAGAGAGAGGGAGAGAGAGAGAGGGATGGAGAAAAGAGAGGCAGAAGCTCACCTGATGGTGTCTATGTCGTTCATCTCTTCATCGGGCACCTAAAGGAAACGACAGCGCGTTAGTGGGGGGGGACCCGTCAAATTGGCCCCCGGGAGCTGCCAAGTGGAGCATCGCTGCAGCACTCAGCGGAGGAGAGGTGGGGGGGGGGAGAAAAAAGAAAGAAATGAAACATACATATTCAGCAGGCACGCTCTCCGTTTCCCCCTCTGTTTTTGTTTATGTTTCGTCTCCCCCCCCCTCCCTCCCTCCCCTCTCCTTCCTCTCCTCCCACACCCCTCCACCGCTCCATCTCTGCTCGTGAGCTCATCGGACTGCACCTGGCAATCTACATCTGTGCTTACCGGGAGGTGAGGAGGGTGGGGGGGGGGACAATCGCATCATGCCAGTGAGTGCGAGGGGGGAAAAGGGTGAGAGGAGGGTGGAGGAGGGAGAGAGAGAGAGAGAGAGAGAGAGAGAGAGGAAACCTCCATTGCAGCCAGACTGCAGATACATGGCAAGCCCCCCCATGAGGGCTCACTGGCAGCAAGTCAATATCCTTGTTGAGGTGCTGAATCGCAGAGAGGGGGAGACAAAGAGGAGGGGGAGAGGTGGAGGAAGAAAAAAGGGGGAGGGTTGTAGAGGGGAACAGGTGGTTCAATCTGTTGAATCTTACATCTCGAGTCCCTGGCTGCGAGGGAGAATACGTTTCATACAGCGTCTGCGGCTGGCCCTTTTTTTTTATGCTGAGGGCGATGAATTATGCATCATCTGGAGAATATTCCCCTCAGTGTTTTCCTCATTCAGATTTAGGGGGGGGGGGCAGGCCTCGAGGAGCGGTGGCGTCCATGCCGTAAGTAAGTAGGCAGCGGGAGTTGGGAAGGGGTTTTAATGCCTGTTCACGAGATTATCTGATCTCCAGGGTCAGCGGGAAACATAACAGGATAGAATGCCAATATAAAAAAAAAAACCTCGCTTTTAACGCGCCAGGGGGACGCTTAACGACGCGGCGAGTGTGCAGCAGAAGGCCGCGTGTGCCTGTGAAGAATGTTTGCGCTCGCAGAAGTACAAGGACTCGTGTGAGGAGATGAAACTTTGGTAGCGACACACTCTCACACACACACACAGGCATAGACACTCGCAACGCTGCACTGAGATGAACACCAACAGGCTCACATTGCCTGCCTCTCAGCCCCCACACCACCCACCTTTTTTTTCAAGCAGTTGCTAAGGTGACGGCAAAGGCTGAATTTTAATCAGACAATAAATTAAGGGCAATGTGATCTTCTCCTTTGTTATTAAATGACAGCGGTGCCGCTTTTCAGGAGATCTGTCAAGTATGTTTTTGGGGCATTCGGAGCGTCGCACTGGAAGACTACAGATGAGATCTCTGGGCGATCGCGCTGTCCGGAGAATACCAAACACGGTGGCGATATACTCTGATATTTTATGTGTTTTAGCAAGTGAAATAACACGTTTTGAAATCAGAGGGAAGCTCCACCACTGAGATGGATGTCACGCTGAGACCGCAAACACGCTTCTGATGCAGTAATTGCTAATTGAGCCTTCAGGCCTGTCTTCCTGTGACACGCACACGGCTGCTAGAAAAAAGTCTGGGGGGGAAACCACCGGTTGCTGTTCCCGGAGACAAAGGCAGCGGTTTAAACAGGTTCTCCGCGTCCACAGCCGTTTTAGCAAGGTTACGTCTCAAGCTGAGTAAATGATGGATGTCACGCAATAAATGCTGGTGAGTGGGCTGACTCAGTAAATGACTGCATTGTTCGGTTGAGATTGTGTGGAGGAGCCGCTGATGGGTAGAATGCTAATGAGCGCTCCCATTAAAAAAAAAAAAAAAAAAGAAGCCTGCTCACTGGTCAGCATGAAGCACCGTGCACACGTCATCGCCACCATCCAGCTGAACATGTGGACCAGCCGAGTGTGAGTTTCTATTTGTGTTTATCATCTTTTAAATGTAGATTTCGAGAGGTTCGCCACACCTTTAAAATTATTTCAGACTTCCCTGTGAAGGTGCAATAAGGGATTTTTTGGACATCACAGGGGCTGGAAACGAGCTGTTAAGACAACATTGACACATCATCTCTGTTTTAAGTTGATATCGGGAACATGTTAGCCTGAAAACAAAAAAAACTAAAATGTGTCGTTATCTTCTCACCCTCATGCCGACGGAAGGTCAGGTGAAGTTTCTCAGTCTGCAAAACATTTCTGGAGCGTCACAGCAAAACAGCATTGCAGCATTCACCCAGGTGGGGACTAAATAAAGAAAGAAAAAACATAAAATTGATCCATACAGTTTGTCCGGTGAAACCAACTCTGTGGAAGCCCAGGAACCTGAAATATTTTCACCCTCGACACAACAATTTTAGCTTTAGCAGCTACAGAGAAAATGTTTGCTTTAAAAAGGTGTAAATAAAGTTTTTTCAAATCAATTTGGAATCTCCGGGCTTCCATAGACTTGGATTACATCAGACAAGCTGAATGGAGCCATTTCATGTTGTTTGTTGTTGATGCTTTCGTACATTTTAAAACAAGTCCCCATTTACTTCAGATGTTAAGGAGAATGCTACGAAGCAGTTCTGCTGCGTAGCTCCATAAACCTATTGTTTATAAAAAGACAGATTTTCATATTTTAGGGTAAATTTATCCTATAAGTCAAATATTCAAAATCATTTAGCTCTCTTTTGGTCCACAGTCTTGTTCACCTGCTAGTCACTAACTTTTGCGGGACCAGAATAGTCAAATTTGATTTATATTTTAAAGCCACTATGATTTTTAATTCTTCTATCTAACGGAGGATCAAATTACAATGTGTATGTGAAAGTGGCCGCTGGTATAAAAATCCAACACAGAATTTTCGCCCTCAGCTCTATGCAGCGTTGCTTTGGTAACTTTGAGCTTGTTTTGGTTTCAGGCCCACATCTTTAATTTCACCAGCGTGGTTTCCATCGCTACCTGCTTAGACAGCGAGTAACTAACTGTCAGTCAAACAGATGGTGAAGAGCAGACACAAAGTCAAAAGAGACCCATCCTCTGATCTAAGGCCCCGTCCACACGGGCGAAAACGATCTTTTTTTTCTCCGTCTTCCTCGTCATCGTTTTAAGAATATTTGCGTCCACACGGCTCCTCTGACAACAACCGAAAACCCTGTAGTTCATATTCCAGGCCTATAGGTGGCGCTTGACAATTACCAAAAACAGAGAAGAAGACACGGAGCATGCGCATTAAGCTTGTGCGCTGTAAACAAACAGACAGTAGACAGAGAAACCGAACACAAGAAGAAGAAGATGAAAATGGCGAGTGCAAGGAAACCAGAATCATTTGTGTGGACCGGTAATGAGGTCAAACTGCTGCTGCGACTCACACTCAACTACAAGGCGAGTAAGTTGCAAGAAAGGCTCAATATCTTCTGCAGCACGAACACCAGCATGGAGTCCGCTATTGTTGTTGTTGTTGTTATGAGACGTCGCGGGGTGGGGCGATGGCGTCATCGTTTTGGACAGTATGCGGATTCGCCGTCCACATGAAAACGGGAGGGCTGCGTTTTCGAATTTCTCCACCCTGAGACCCGTTTTCAAAAAAGTGCGTTTTCAGTCGAACCAAGCAAACCACCAACAAACGGACCACGGGGTGAAAACATAACCTCCTTTTTTGGCTTTAGTTAAAAAACGCTAATAAAAGAAAACCTTTAGGCTAAGGTTAGCCATGTGTTATCTATAATGCCACCTTTTCTTTCATTATGTAGTCAGTGTTTGTGGGGATAAGGGCATGAATGTGTGTGTATATGACCATATGTTTACCATTTTTGTTGCGTATATTTGTATGTTTTTCTAAAAACATGAATATGAACAGATTGTGAAAACAAAAGAAAAAAAAAGCTTTTATAATTTGTCATCTTCGTTTGTGTTACTACTGCACAGACTATTCCCTGTATGCTGGTAAAATCTTCAATAAAAGAAAAACCCCATACAAAGAACTTGTAACACTTTGATTCAACACCTCTTTGAATAATAGAGCAGCAAAGCCCCGGAAAAATCTAGAACAGCGAACTCCAATCATCCGTAAGACGTGATTTATTCAGACATCACTTCAAAACTCTGAGAGAAACAATCTCCGCTCCAATCATAACATATGTTCTGAGGCCTGGCTTTGATTAAAGACTGGGACGGCTTTCATCACTCACCATGTTGATGCCCCTGGGCAGAGAGGAAGATCTGGATGGGTATCTGGGGAAGTCGCAATGAAACTCCGGAAAGGGACTCTTCATTTCAAACCCTTGGCAGAATTGTGGTGGAGGCGGAATTACGGTGTCGTCGTCTATAAACGGCTGTGGTGGTGTTTCTTCTTTTACCTCGTCTTCCTTCCTAACGGCGTCAATGTCTGTCTCCAGGTATGTTTTCGGTGCCGGGTCAACTGGACTCTGCTCTTCATGGGTTGTCTCCTTGAATAAAGAGCCCTGCTGCTGGGCCATCGAGCGGGGCAGCCTCGGGCTTCGTTGTCTCAGCTCTTGATTCTCCTCCTCAGGCTGAGCTGTGGTGGGGCTGGAGGGAGAAACCGGTTTCCCAAATGCCTGCAGGCTGTTTGGGTCGAGCACATTGGACGTCACTTCATCCAGGAACTGTGAAAACTTCAGCTTGGCTTCGACCTTTTCCTCCAGCAGCCACTGCAGTTTCACACTGTTGGTGCTGCTCTGAGCGAAGCCCCTCCCCTGGTTCAGCCCACTTCCCCCTGGCCATGTGCGGAGTGTGTTGCGGTCTCCCCCCTGCTCGTCCTGTGGATGAACTCCACGAGGAGGCCCTGTGGAAGGCCATCCTGGAAGCCTCCCCCGCCTCTTCTCCTCTCTCAGTCGAGATTGAAACGCCTCCTGGCTTTGCTTCTTGATCGAGCTGTTGATGACGCAGGTCACTCCTGAGCTCCAGCTGTACAGACTGCCGCTGCCCTCGCTGCTGCCGGCTGGGCTGCTGCATGGCTGGTCGGACGAGGGGCCTATCAGCTCTTCCAACCAGACCTGATCGCTGTTAAACGTGGGAGCTCTCGAGGAGGCCCAAGATTTTGGCGATGGCTGGCCCCACTTTGAGAGGAGGCAGGATTTGCTGCTTGTCCCGTCCATGGGCTGCACGGATGTGTTCTTCCCCTGGATCTGCAACTGGCAGATGATCCACGGTCCAGTGGACAGCTCCGATTTTAGAGAGTTCTACCCCAATCCTGTCTCACTATTGTGTAATCCTGACCTAGAAGAGATCCAATACTTTTCACTTTAGGCTGAACAGATGGCCTCCTTTAGTGCCAGGATAACCCCCCGCTATGTCAGACAAGGACAGGCAGGACTTAAAATTTTAATGCAGAGAACTGGGGAGTCATCCTTTTAGGTCAGTCCAACAACTTTCATATGTTTTTTAATATCGCACACAAACAGCGTCTTATGTCGCGAGGCCAAAGTGGGAGACAGGGAGAATCACGGCTCGTCTGCTGTTAATCTGCAGAAGCTACAGGTTTGAGTTTAATGAAAGGGAATTTGGGCACAGTCCTTCTGAGTGTCTTTGCTAGTTGAGCGGAGCTTACTCCATGAGTGCTGTTCTTAATTAGACTGTCTATTGATAGCGGAGCAGGCAAAGCTTTTTCAGCTTTTTCCAGGTCAGTGGTCGTATAGAGCATTGATCGGACAGAGCACATCGCAGCTGACACACAGTCTAATGGACGGGTTGATTAAGTAATGGACAATGGTAATCTCATCATTGTCTCTCATTAATAAAAGCGAGCTCTCTAAGACATACTGTATGTATGAAAGACTCGTTCTCTTTTGGATTAATGGCTAAAGCCCTATTCACACAGGACTATCATTACCACGGGACCTGGTGTAATTTAGAAATCACCCACCATGTCTGTGTTTTGTGCGGCACATCTTCAGGGGGATACGCAAGTCTGTATTTGATGAACATTTACTGACATTATCTCCAAGATGCGATGTCAAAGGCTCTGTGCGACATCAGCGCTGCAGATGCGAAGCGCCTTGTTCTGCAGCAGCCACATCAATAATACAGTTTTGAGTTGTTTTCCTGCATGTGTGACGAGCATTGATAGGCTCGCATCTCATTTTGATCAAGCAACGGATGCTCCGTGGCTGAACCCTACGCGTGACAATGTTCTGTGGCTCCTAACCTTCTCTTTCCTCGCCCGTTTTAAGCACCAATGAAAAGCGACATCGCTGCACAGCTGTTGGCTGCTGTTCAACGTGTTATGAGCCCCAATCGAATGTAATTCTTGACAACAGAAAACAGATGTTGAAGTTAATATGACCCCCTATCACCGACCACAGTGGCCACAAAATCTGCATTGACTTGAACCCTGATTGTCTCTGGCTGCTGTGAAACACACTGCTCCACATTTTTAATGCTTCTGCATCGCTCATTCTTAATTTAATCATCTCTTGATACGCACGCAATCTGTATCACGAAGACAGCCCTCACATACTGAGCAGAGTATTCATATGGGCATACTGTAGCTCCAGTGTTCATCAATATTCAGGTGGTTATGTAACTGCATCGATAACACCTCTGTTAGTCTGTGCATGGGTGGAGTGTAAGAGATCCGGATTGGCAAGTGAGTGGCAGCAGTCTGACTGAAATTACATGCCGCCTACCAAGCTCTGCTGGGTGGAGCGTCCTTAATGTACGAGCCCGATCTCAAGCAGGAGTTAAAAATTGATACGAGCTGAAGACGAGGGCTCATTAGTCCTACTGAGTTTGCAACAGGAGAAAACCACCAGGCGCAGCATCCAGCATTTCAACTCGTGGTCTTCTTCGCTGTCCCACCACGAGAAATCACAATTTGTATTCTTGGCTGAAAAGATTTTCTCAGCCGTAAGTCTTTAATATTCCAAAGCCATGATGATCTAATTGGATGCCCGAGCAGAAGACCTCTGAGGAGACCTTCAACGTGTCCCACCTATACAGTCTTAACCCAAGTCTTCCCTCGGATCAGACAGGGATAATATACTGTACGACAGAGCATCCTGTCACGCAGGAGCCAGACTGTTTTGGTCTCCAGGGGTATCATTAGCGCTGCATCCAATATGTAGGGGTTTTAGCCACAACAGGGTGGCCTGCTGTGCGCATGCGTTCCTCCAGACTTTAGCCCCACACCCTGCCTTCTGCTACAGCCCAGCCGGCTCGCAGGACACCCAAGGGACCACCCTGTCTGATACCGCTCACAGACATACGTCTCTATCATTTTCTCCCCGCTTTCTTCAGGCCTCCTCTATTGTGCCACCATTTCTCACCATTTTCCAGACAGGCTCAGGCCTCTTCTATGATGAATGTCTTTAATAATCTCTTCTCAATCTCAGGAGGAGGAGAGGGGTGGGAGCCAATTTAGAACTATCGCCCTGACGGGAGAGACTGTCAGCCCATGGCTGCCCAGAGGTAATGGTGCTGAAATGGATTCCTGCTACCAGCGCAGAGGTGGAGATAATTGGTGATGCTTGCTTGCTCAGTGGTTGCAGTCTGCTTTCCCCGTACTGGGTAGTTGTGTTGCTGGCTGGGATGAGCCTCTGTAGGGGCCACATTTAGGGTTTTGCAATGGCACTGGCCATGTCGATCTGCTTTCCAATGAACAGTTTTTACAGGCAGGGCCAAAGTGCACCCACCCCGCCTTCAAGTAGATTGCGCTGACATACTGCAACTGCGTCTGACACAAGCCAACACCTTGGACTCCCTCATTGGACCTGTGATGTGAGAGTCAGCTCGGGCCTATGCAGGAAAACTGTAATTAAAAAGTAATTTTGCAACTTTGAGAAGTAGCTTTGTACCTTTCAAATTTTTGCAGGTTGAAGTTGAGTTTCTCTGCTGTTTCATGATGTTCGCTTCAAGCTGGTTTAGCCCTGTTAAAGATATAATATGTTGGAATTCGGTATCATAATGTGTGAAAATGATGAGACTTTTGTTATATATTTTGTTATCCTAAATGTTCCCAACACTGTTAAAACCCAGAGAAATCCACAAGTTTACTGAAGGGTAAGGGTGCGTTGCATTTATGGGGAACTCGGCGAACAAGACTAATCTTTCTAAAACTTTAAAACATTACCCTTATCTGTGGACAATTGTACCTGAGCCTCAGCATCATTTGTGTTTATTTGGGTAACTCACGCAGTATTTATCTGCACCAAACCGCCAGAAAACTTTGGGATACATAAGCTGTAAGCTAACATTAGCAACCAACCTCTGCAGCAGTGCACAAAATGTTTGATGGAAACAGATTTGCTGAGTAAACTCAGGAACATTCAACTCACATGACTGATCAGATGTTTCCGCTGTCTGCTGCGCGTATTATAGTCTTTGCATTTCTCTTAACATGGCCAGTGCTAGCTGACATGCAAGAACAATTACAACTCACCCTATCAAAGAGTCCAGAAGACCGCTCTCCATCTTGTCTCCAAGTTTGTTTACCTCTAGCCTCTGTTTACTTCCACACCATGCTTGACATAGTCAAGTAGCCTACACCACCTCGTCCTCTGACTAAATTATGCTTGACATAGCCTAATTCATTTGCTAACAGTTTATGAATATGCACCAAATTCACATTTTAAAAAAAATATATTTTGAGAACTTTTGAAGTTTGTTTGACATTTTATGGAAACATGACAGCGGCTGACGGTTCATCCAAGGACCCAAACGCAGACACAGATGCAGGTTGAACAACAAAAAAGAAGCTTTGATGATGAGCTAATATCAATCTGAAAAATACAAAAACAATAGGCGGGCAATGGAAAGTCCTAGGAAAAATAAAAACTAAAGAGAATACAAAACAAGACAAACCACAAGCCATGGAGAACAAAGCGGGAAAATTGAGGACACATGATGCCCGGGGAACAAGGCACAGGAACACAAGAGACACAGGAATTAACTAATGAAACACAGGAAGTAAAACATAACATGTGAGAATAAACATTCAACATAAAATAGCAAATCAACTGAACTAAAAACCCAGAGCCAACATAGTAATTCAATGTCCCTTACTGAGCCTGCAGGGCAGACTAAATGCCACAGCTGATCAGCACTGGCCATGAGCAAGTATGGCCTTGTGCTGCTCAGCTGTTACTATGGCAGTGTGTTTTGTCTCTGCCAGATCCGAGTGCTGGCTCTCCCACATGTCCACACAGCCTCGTGCCAAACACTGGCTGGACAGGAGGTCAGTTTGATGCTTCCCGAAATGACAAAAGTCGGTTTAACTTGTGGCTGAATTACAGTAAAAACTGCACAGAACATATATTAGAGGTGGCAGTGACAAAGAGCAGGCAGATCGCCTCCACGCAGGGCAGATAAATCTAAAGCGCTGGAAGACAAGTGCTTTTCTATTTCCACTCTGCACCATTTAATGTTTTCTAAACGGATAAATGTGTCAGCGAATTAATGGCTCATATGAGCCCGACCTGAAACCTTAAAGTGCCGCGCTATCAGCAAGATCACTGCCTCCCCCTCCTGCTCGTCTTTCGAAGCAACAGGCAAAGCAGCGATTGATTTCAGGTTGTTAGAAGCGTTTTCAGAGAATCACTTAACCTGTTCTCAACTTCAGGTCTGCATATTGGATGCCGGAGTGTGGAGCCTACTAGCTGTGTCTTGCATCTGAGCCGAGCCTGTCAATAATCGCTAACAGGAACAGGTGCTGCTTGTGAAAAGCCAAGACGAGGAAACAGCGTGTCATCAGATGCGGCATCAGTAATCCATCTCATGCAGAGACACTTGTCAATGCCTCCGGACCTGCGGGGTCGCTTTCAGAGAACCACACTGAGCAATCAAATGAGAATGGGCTAAATTGAATAAGGGCCAGCTCATTCTGGAGGTGCAGAGATAGGTTTCCTGGGATCCCCGCAGAACACACAGCGAGGTCTGCAATAACATCAGTCAGACAGCAAACGCAGAAACGCATAATGCATACCACAAGGGTGACGAGCGTCTGCTTAAACCAGGAAGCGTGTTAGCGAGTGAGAGAAAACAGTTTGTAGTTTAATCTTTTCAAAGCATCCAGCATCAGCTCCATGCCGGATCAAAGACTTCAGGAATATTAGAGAGTAGAGTAGATGTACAGCATCTCGAGCTTAAATTCCTGAGGCTTGGTGAGATGACGCACACTGTATACTATATCTATAAGGATGTGCTGAGGGGGGACCAGCTGACCTCAATGCATGTCATTATCATACCACGTTTTTCTGTCAACAAAGCCCGTCACACCACTGTGTGTGTGCTCCACCAACCCGGTCGCACAGCAAATGGCGAGCGTAGCAGTCGTGCTGCAAATTAGCGGAGCTGTTACCACGAGTGTTGATGACAGACTACGTGAGGAAACGAGCGCCTCCCGCAGAAACCCAACTTAAGAGGACATCATGATGGCGTGTTCTCGGGAGAGAAACCCGTGTTAACTATTGTTCTGTCCACCCCTTTTTTTTTTTTAGGCTAAATAACAGAAACATCTCTCTCTAGAACGCAACACAGTTCAACAACACCACAACCTACATCCTCCGAAAATATCACAGAGTTGAATCAACACCTCTGAAACAGTGTCAACAGAAGCTGAACATTATGAGGGGAGGATTTACTGCAGGTCTGCTGTGTTAGACTGCATTAGTCTTTGTCCATGTTAAGTGGACTTAAAAAGTGGCTATTGAGTGTAACTTACATTCATGTATAACTCTAAAGTAATCATTGTCCCAAACTACCCAAAGTGTAAAGTATAGCCACATACATGCATGGACTATTTTTAAATATAATCAGAATCTGTAGGAGGCCTTGGCAAGATGCCTGAAAAGTCTATCAAGACAGTGAAATTCTTAAAGACCTGGCAAAAAAAAAGTCGTATTTACCTCTGTTTTGAATGTAACCACTTTATCAAGACACACAGGTTATAATTATCTTAACGCTACAATGAAAAACACACAAATAAATTCCCCAAACTTTGGCTGCCAGAGCTGCAGTGTATCTGGGTTCGTACAGAGAGTGAACAGGCCGGGTGGCAGAGCGGTGGTCGCCTGCCCGATGTACCCAAAGAGCATGGAGACACTCCGGCAGCGACAGAGCAGCTAATATTGCTGAATTAATATCCTCCAGACACCATATCAGCAGACCACACGTATTTAAGTTTTTGAGACCTTTCACAAAATGATCAACTTTAGGGTAGCACCAGAGGAAAGCTTAGGCTTAATTGTCTGAGGACCTTTGAAGGATCAATTTGTGAGACAGTTGATTCCCAACTCGTCGAATACTGACCCCTTGAATTGGTGGCCGGTCTGGAATACCAACCCGAAGTGCCAGTATCAGTGACTGTCGAGATATTTTAGTCAGGACGAAATATTACCATCTATAAAGCCACTCACTTGGCCACAATCGTGTCGGTTCTGGCCTCACATCCAAATGTAAAGCTCCCATTTATTAAATAGGTATCAATTATCTCATTATGTTTAATAAATGTTGCCAAGATATCCAGTACGTAGGCATTAAGGCACCCTCTGAGGTACTGTTGATCCAAATAAATTACTTTCAGAAAACATCTACCTACAAGTTTCTGGCCACCGACCAAGAAAACATATTTAGAGCAAATTGCTTGTCAAGAAGATAAATGCTGCAGGAGAGTGTGAGAGTACTGTTTCCATGGGTCTTTTTTTTTTTTTTCGGTAACTTTTCTTGTGGCGTCCTCACACGCACACGCACGCGCATGCACGCACACACAGAAAGGTTGCCAATTATAGTAACTGTGTGATGAGGTTTCTCATACTGAGCCCCGTGCTACCTTTGCCTCTAATCCTTTGTTATTAATTATATCTTCAACAAGCCTACACAGTTCTTGTGGTGTCAGCACTGAGTATCCATGGCAACAGCCAGTTGGTCCCAGCTCTCGGGGATGCATGCACACGCACACACACACACACACACACACACACGCACGCGCGCGCACACACATTCTGCTGCCTAACAAAACTGTGTCTCGCTGCAAAGATGCTCTACTGACGAGATGAATAACTCAACTGTGGAAAAATCAACAATAAAACTAAAATCTGTCCTGCGCCCTCTGAGTGTTGAGTATTGAGCTTTAAGCCCAACAAGCTTCCTCTCCTCATAGTCGCTAGGCAGGAGACAATACTCACTGCCATTACCATAGTGACCAAATCGGTGAAGGTTCCTGTTGCCAAATGCAACATCGCACCAAGTGAAACAGACTTGAGAAATTCGAGACGGTGTCTAAAAATCTCTCTCTTCCTCTTCACTCAGTATTCAGTGGTGAAATCCAGATAATAGCATTCGGTCCTGCCCTGTACTTAACAGGGCTGCAAAGGTATGAGATCACAGCAAATGGTATTAAACGTTAATTACTATCATTACCAGTTACAATGACTCATAATGGAAGAAAACAAAAAGGGGTTTTCTTTGGTTGAACAAAGGCCTAAAACCTGATATACGTATAAATATGTAGATTTTTAATTATGCTAATCCGGCAGACATAAGCACACAGTGTGCACATGGCACGATCAACCTTCATAACACGGTATACTATGAAACTGCAACACTGCTGTGAACACATTTTAGGTACTTCTCTTTAACTGGGTATTTGAATTTGATTATTTTATATGCTTCAGAGGTAAGTTTTGTACTTTTCACACCACTACAGGTAAAGATTGAACTATCAACTAGTATATAAATTTATTTTAGGAGCAGCAGCCTCATAATTGAAGGATAGTCGAAAAATAAGATTTTTTTTTTTTTAGTTTTTTTTTAACTGTCCATTTTGAGCCCGGCAATGTTACTGTAGAGTTAAATTGGGGAAATACTCTTTCAGTAACATTTTCAAAGCAGGACTTTTATTGTAATGGAGTAGACATGTGGTGTACTTCTACTTTTTAAACTTCCTTCACCACTGACCTGAGCAGATCTGAACTCCTCCTTTAAAAATAACACTCATAATTGCACTGTATAAACCCTTATGAGGTGTTATTTTAGTCCAAGAAGGATAAACCCCTAGATATTTTTTATGAGGCTGTAACTAGAGCTGCAGGATCAGGATTGCTCATTAACTCAGAATCAGGGCTAATGTTAGTTCACTGGAAGCAGAGTGATTTGCATTTTGTTAGTCTCGCTGTGCTGCGCAGTTATATTGTAGTTCCTTGGAAAGTGGGCCAAGTGGGAGCTCACCCACGACAGAAACATCTTTTTATACTTCATTTCGATTTCCCTTTCAAGCATAAATGATCTTTCCTGGTGATGTTTGCCTCGTTTTCATTATTCAGTACTCTATATTTAGAAAATGTAAACACAAAAAGTGGGGTCTCTGAAGTTGCTCCACCTCTCTACTTAAACTGGAGCTCCCTCTTGTGGCTTCTTGTGTCATGTACATGTAAGATGAGCGTGGATATTCATCACCCGGGTTTGGACAGACACTGAGTGAGGGACATGGAGCTTACTGACAGGACAGATCTGCCCAGAGATACACTGATAAAGATAGAGTTTCACCTCAACTGGGTTACTTTCACAAGGAAGTGACTATCTGCCAAACACAAGGCCGTCGGATAAACACGCACCAGGGTGGACAGTTACAGCTAAACGCCACCATCTGCTGCCGAGATTTTCAAAGACCAGTGCTGGAAAAAGTGCTCGGACCATTAATTATCAATTCTGTAATGTGAAAATACTTCATTATAGATAAAAGTCTTAGGTTTGAAATTTTACTTGATTAAAAGTGGGAGCAAAAATGTATGAAGTATTAAAAGTAAAAGTGCTCGTTCAATGAAAAAGAAGCACAATTTAAATGTTGTAGCTGTTTGACACGGAGCTAGTTTTAACTACTT
Source organism: Diplodus sargus (assembly GCA_903131615.1). NCBI lineage: Eukaryota > Metazoa > Chordata > Actinopteri > Spariformes > Sparidae > Diplodus > Diplodus sargus. Next base: position 1,299,857 of record CAEMYA010000010.1, read on the forward strand.
GATACACAGCAGAAGTGGAAACAAGTTTCTGACGATAGAGGTCACGGCCCCTTGAAAGAACACAGAAGAAATCTGGGGAGGTCGTGTGACAAGAAGAGAAAAGCTTTGCGACATAAACCTCTCGGGTGTAGATGAAAAATCTTTATTTGTTCTAGACACAACTTTTTGCAAGAGGTTTGGTAACTTTATCATGACGTCATTGGATTTATCAGCTCATTGTGTTTTTCTTTTACAGAAAATTTCGTAATAGACACATTATTCTAGTGAAGTAGAAGCATGATGTCTGAAGTACAAAGAAGCATAAAATGGAGAAATGTACCTCATTACTAAACAATAATTTCAGCACAATCAAGAACAACATTACTTGCATGATACGAACATGTACAAACAAGTGAGTGTAATTGTAGCTCCTCCAGGTTTACATAAAATGCAGTCTGCAAACATGTACACCATATGTAGATAGTCCAATATAAAAACACAGCATGAAAGTGGAGATACAGTGTGCTGCCTGAAATCCAGATCACGTGTAAACGCATTAAGTAACACATTGTGTATTAAAGTTTGAGGAATATAAAGCCTACGTTTTATATATTGTGTGCACAAATACAGCAGTGACAAAATGGAATGCAAGTCACATTCTACCCTGTTAGATATCCCTTTAAAACACATATTAATATGTCTTAGTAAATGTGCAAAAGTAATGCCAGACACCAAAATGCGAGAAATCTTTTGTTGTAATTGGCATTTTAAAATGGCTGGTGATTTTTAAGTCCATGAAAGAGATAGAAAAAGCAGATACATTCTTCCACCTTGGACATGCCAAGAACCACGTTACATAAAATAATATGTATTTATTGTATAAAAGTGTAGAGAAATTGCATTAACCCCAATGCAAAACTTTAAAAAGTGGTACACAGATTGAGGTTAAAGGCAAAGAATAAATCTGGTACAAAACAGTATTAAAAGGGTAAATCCACCAATTTTACACATTACAGGAGTGTGTTTACAGGTCTTGGGGAGTACAACTGCATATGTGAAAAAATAGTAATAAGCCTTTTGTGGCTCCAGAGGAAGCTGAACGTAATCTGACAACTTGCCTCCAGTGATGTCACCTACTGGCTGAGTTGCATTGTGGATAATGTAGGCACCCGGTTTTGAAAAGCAGGCCACTGGTCTGGCGTTGCACTCCTATGACACCGTTGGACTCATTCTGGATAGTTTAAATTATCAAATCGATGCAGCATGACCAGAGAAATCCTCTTTTTCAAAACCTGCCGCCAACATCCCCCACAATGCAACTTAGCCACTGAGCAACATCACTGGTGGAAATCTATCAGATTACATGCAGCTTCCTCTGGAGCCACCAAAGGCTTTCTACTACTTATTTCACATAGGCAGTAGTACTCCCCAAGACCTGTAAACACACTTTAATGTGTCAAATATGTGGATTTACCATTGAAGAGAGTATGGAACTCAGTTTATATCAAAGAATACAAAAGAATACAGCAGAAAAATATTTTATAAAACCCCCAAAAAGTAGAAAAATATGTTGACTGCATTACCAATTCATTACCCATATCCATAATAGTTGCTGTTA
>CAEMYA010000010.1:1301481-1353670 GCA_903131615.1 Diplodus sargus
TTTTAGGTTATTCCTTTTTTGCAGGCTGCTCGATGAGTTTCCCCCTGTGGTACTTCTGTCCGATCCCGTAGGGGACGTGTGCTGATATGGTTCCCAGTTCTTGGGCGCCCTCAATGTGGAACATCTGGTCGTCGAAGAAGATGTGGGGTTTTATTTTCTGCAGCAGGGGCCCTTTGGGAGCCCCGGCCAGGAAGAGAGCCTCGTCGATCTCCAGGCCCCAGCTGCGCAGAGTCTTCAGGACACGAGCCCCAGAGCTCGCAGCACTGCGGGCCGTGACCAGGAAGGTTCGGATGGGGCAGTTCAGGCGCTCGTTCTTGGCGTAGAATTTTCTCTGGAGCTTCCCCAGAGCCTCCAGGAAACACTTTAATGGGCCCTGAAAGAGACAACACTTAAGGTTATTTATAAACTTTTGACATAAGGATCACACAGAAATGTACATCAGTAACAGTAACAAAAAATCCCCTGCAATCCCTTTTATACAAATCAAATCTTTAACTCTTAAATTTAGGTTATGTATGCATCTCTGTTAGGGCACACAAGGACAACAGTGACGCTTGAACAGATTTAAATGTATTCAGAGCTGGCAGAGCAGGTTCCTAAACCCTGCAGACATTTCCCTTGTTTTGCTCCACACAGGTGCTGTTATATAGATGTGATTCAGTTTGTATTTCTCACTGCAACTTCTCACTAAGTTTAGCATTCTTTAACTCCACCGATTTAACGTTGCACTCCTGTATCATTGTCAGACTCACAATGGACAGTTAAAAAATAAAAAAAGGTATCACAATCGATGCAGCAACACCAAATATAAAGTATCATGCCTACACGCTGCCATGAGGTCAAGAACATAGAGGCTGTTCACATTTGGTTTTAACATCCGTCCTGAGTGATGGGATCACAAATAGACAGTGTTAAGCCCTTCAGTACACACCCAGCATTAAGTGAATCTCGGCATTGCGTCTTGAGTGACCTATTTCTGATCTGATCCCACTTCCCTGAACTATATACAAATATACACCTACATCTCTGGAGGAAACTGAGAGAAAGAAACATCTTCATGTATAATGTTTGCCGAATGAACAAGTAGATCCAAACAGTTAAGAATTTGTTGTAGAGAGCTAATCACAAAGTTTATAAAGTTTCTCCTCATGCAATAAGTCTCAAAATTGAGCTTTTTTCTAGGGGAGTCTGGCGACTTCCTCCAGAGACACCAAAGAAGTATCCTATATAAGTTGCTTTTTACTGTATTTGCAAAATTTGACATGTTTACCCTAAATATGTTTAATTCAAGGTAAGACAAAGATTAGAAAATTAGAAAAACAGTCTTTTACAGCGATACCTCGACAAACACTTGTTACAAGGGAGGAAACATCCTAGTGTTGCACATTTAATGTGGAAATTGCAAAAAGGCACCAATCATTTAGAAGGGTGAACGTCAATGCCAAATGTGAACAGTGGAAACAACCATCAGTTACCTGAGCGAGAGGTTTGTTCTCGAACTCCTTCTCGTGCTCAAAGAAGGTGTCCAGGCCGTGTTGCTTCACGATGATCTCTGACTCGTCTGAGAAGAGGACGGCGTCGCCATCAAACGCCACTCTCAGCTGAGTGTCGCTCAATTCATTCTCTGTTTCTGGCATAAACATTGTAGCTGCAGCAATGCCTGAAGGAAAGGAGCAGAGCAGTAGTTAAAAAAAACCTGCTTTACTCCATTTCAGTGGAGTCTCTCAGCTGCAGGCATCTTCAAACTTTTATTTTTCTTAACAATCTTTAACCGTCACTGCACATGCTAGGCCTCCATCACAAGAGAAGAAACTTTTGTCTGATGACTCTGTTTTTCATGAAGTGATTCAAATGTGGAAGGAACTTAATGACACCCAGATCATGCAACACAATTTAACAGTAGTTCCTGGACTGTTACCTACAAAAACCACAATTCCACAGACCCCATAATTAAGTACCTTCTTTGGAACATGGAAAACTAATAAAAGCTACAATAATTATCACAATTTAGAAGTTTTTTGCATTTTTGCCTGATAACTGACTTTAATTGATTATCAAAACTGCTGTTAATTCATTTTCCGTCAAAACAACTGATCAGTTAATCTCAGCATTACATCTGAATGTTTCATATCAGTTTGTTTTGTGTTTATTTTGACAACAGGGAGCCATAAATCACATGTCTGTGTCTCCAACCAGCTCCTTCTTGGTGCACAGTGTGCAGTCGGGAATGAGTAACACAGAGTCATCATGCAAGTGTGTAAATATCAGTGCAGTGCGAACATGCCTTGAGGCCGCTGGTACAGATTTATTTACTATATAAAAAGGTTGCGTGTGGGGCCTCATGAGAGAAGACTGAATCATGTCTTATCTCAGTAGAGGATGACATTTAGGATTGTTGGTATCACAGAAAGATGTTCCCGAACTGCATTTAAGAAAAAATCTTATTGTATTGATCATTACTGTTGGAGAAGCTAATATTGATGTTAGCCTGTTAAAAAGCTAATACTGACGTTAGCCTTTTGGAGAAGCTAACACTGGCATTAGCCCGCTTGAGAAGCTAACATCGATTTTAACTGTTGGGAAAGCTAACACCGATGTAAACCTGTTGGAGAAGCTAACATTGATGTTTACCTGTTGGAACACTGATGACAGCATCTTGGAAAACCTATAAGTCAAGCTATCGAGATTTTGGTAAGAGACTGACATTTATGCTAGCCTGTTACAGCAGGTAAAACAATTGCTAGTCTGTTAGAGAAGCTAACATTGACGTTAGCCCACTGGAGAGGCTAATATATATTTGTGTTTATATATCCACACCTCCAACTAAATAACGAACACTTGCAACTCATTGATGCTGCAATTGAACGCCTGTCTTTATTTATCCATTGTAGCAAGCTAAGCTAGCGAGCCAGTGACAAGTGAAGTGAGACATGGAGTGTCATGGATACTGACTCACCTTCCTCTATGGCCTCTGTGACTTTCTCCGAGTCCTTGGAGAGGTACAGGTTTGTCATGTAGGCCTTCAGGTAGCCTATAGGACTTTTCCCTCCCGTCATACAGAATCTCTCTATGGTCAAATCTGAAAGTATAAAAGCAAGTTGAAGATGTGTGAAGACAGAAATCCCATTGTAATTACACCACAATAGCTCGTCTTCGTTTACACTGAGTAATCATTGTGTTGTTCTTGTTCTTGATTATGTCTATCAATAGCGCAGCAGATGAGCTGCAGCAGCCACGGTGCGATTACAATCAACAACGTTCTGTTAAGGACGCAGCATACCGTAGTGATTAATGCTGTTTATGAGGCGCACTCCAACTTGGGCATGGTTGTTAGTCATCAGAACGATGTCAAACAGCTCCTCGCTGTCTGGGTAGAGAGCCCTCAATCGAGAGTTGACATTCATCAGGGCCTGTGCGAGAGGACAGACACCGAGGGACAGGGTGTTTTGTCAGAGCGTTTACAAGACAAACATTACAACATTTGAACTACAGGTTTAAACAACACTGAAACAATCTGTATGCAAATTAGTAATGTAAGCTTCTTAACGCCTCTAAATCAAGACTGAATATACATCCTATGTATGTGTCGCATACAAATGAGCATTCATAACCGTATTTTACACAAAAAAAAACGTATTGCAGAGAAGAAAAAGGAGTGATGGTGAAATGGAAATAATCACCATGCTCCGGTGAGTCATTGATCACTTTATACCTGACATCCAAGCAGGTTTACATTTGCAGGAAGGAGGAATCCAAACGAAGCCTAACACCCACAGTGTCTGTTGCCAGCTGTGGCAGCATGTCTGTATCTATTCCCCTGGCATTGAGTAGTTGCATAACAGCCCAGATCATTTTACAGTAACGGTGTGCAATCACTCCAGGGTGATAACGCCGGCGAACAAGTAGCTCGGCACATTCAAGTGCGATCTGATGAACACCACACGTCTGCACACTCAGAAGCTCTGAACATCAACCAATCTGAACATCCTGCATGCTTCTAAGAAAAGCTCGATTTTCCCACTGAAGACAGGTGTGATTTGATGATTTAGTAAGCCACCAACCCTAAGCAATGGTATTTGATGACCTAGATATGACACTCAACACAACACTATCAGTTTTTTCAACACTATCCTTCTTCAGAATTGGTTCACTCAGAAATGTTCCAAACGCAGCAAAACTGAGGATGAGAAAATATAAGTAAATGGCAGGGTTTCCGCAGATAAAAGCCACTGAACTTTCGTGATGCCACCCATAGGTTTTTGAAGAGCCACAATGAAGGTCAACATGGGTGGTACCGGCTATCGCTATCTTGGGAGTAATTCACTCTACCTGCTCCTGGCTATTCAAAAATGTCCAAGGAAGTGCAGAGTGGATGCAGCTGAAGCGAGCCTCATTAGTCTCACAAGCCCACCTAGCTGGAAGCTGGCTAACAAGCCATCTATGTTCACCCATAAAGAGAAGTGAAATCCGCTCACGTTACTAGCATGAGTTCAGCTGTGGGTTTATTTGCCCCAAACAGGCACAATAACTTGTATATTCGCTGCAAGAGACGGAGCAACAACAGGCACCATGGTGTGTACGTGTATTTGTGTTCAGTTTTGCCTCTGACCAAAGTCAGCACTCACCAGAGACTCAGTTTCTTCCTGTTATCCTGCAACGTCTTTCACTTTCCCCATCTGCTCTCTGCACGTTCATAAAATGAAGTTCTTTTCCCCTCCACCCAGCCGTCAAATTAAAAAAAATGGCAGTACATTACAGTGGATTACAGCACCAGCGTGAGTGAGGACAAATACACTTTTTATTCCCCAAATAAAGATATAAAAACAAATTGTTGTTCACTCACTTGTTTAAATTACATCAAACAAGTACAGTTATCCCCGACGCAGAAATAAGCTATACAGACCAAAACAGTTACCACGCTATAGACAACTTTATTTCTGCTTTAAGGTTGTTACAACTTTAACATGGGCTCTTTTGGGTATTAACTCACTTTTGGAGCCAGCCTTAAGTGGCCATTTGAGGAACTGCAGTTGTTGGTACCCCCGGAGGTTACATCTTGATACAGACACACCTACAAACTACTAATGTGTCATAAGTGACTTTTGTACCTGTATGCTGCATTGTATCTAAGAAAGTCCTGCATAGTATGCCTTAAAGGGACGAATAACCAGACAATCAAACCACGTGAAATTGAGAGAAATTGTGTCTTTGATTAAAAAACAAAGCAAAACAAAAACTTTTTCATGACTGACTGAGGCGTGGCCTCATTGTGCAACATGGATTTCTGTCCCTGCTGTTGACTGGAGATGCAGCACTGACAGAGATCCCTGCTTCACGCTTTAATGAATGCACTTCGGGGACAACACCTTGCGGCAGGCAGACAGTACCGGGGCTCGGGCCTACCTTGACGAAAGGAAAAGCAGCTCCTGGCTTCAGAGGCTCGCTTTCATGCTCCACCTGATGAGCCACGTACTTCTCCACCCCTTCTTCCTCATAGATCTTCCTCTCTGCCACCATGTTGAAGAGGGTGCGCGAGGAGACCGCGATGGTGACGGCAAAACGGGGTTTAGGCTGTTAGGGGATGGACAAGGAATTAAACACATTAGAGTTATGATAGTGTTTGGCACAAGGAAGCCCGTTAAGCTAACTGACGAGCCAAACACAAACACTTGAGTGAAACTACTCACAGGTCTCGGTTTGTTTGTTTTGAGGTTGTCAAAAAAGGCTTTGGCCGCTGCCCAGTCCTTCTCCTCTCCGCCGTCTACAGTCGGAGCTTCGCTCGGCTTGATTTCACTCATCTTCTGTCAACTTTTCTAAAGTCTTGAGACCTTTTCAAACAACCCCTGGACAAGAGGTGAAGGAGCAGCAAGAAAACTTTCCGGAAATGTAGTAGAAAGAAATCCTGGTGGGCGTGTCCTCCAGCAGTGACGTAGGCAGGTCTGAGCATCACTTGGTTGGTTGGATAAAAGAGAGAGAGGTTGAAGGTATGTGGCCAGAAGTATGTGGACACCCCTGGCATACAGTAATATCTTAATAACCAGGCCATTGACTATTTAAAGTAAGTACATCTGCAAAAGTATTGTACAAGTGCACATTTAACATGCTACAGTGTTGAAGATATCATCATAATAGCCTGTTACTTTGGTAAAAGTGGAAGTCACCCATATAAATAGTGTTTGATTAAACTCTTGAAGTAGCTTATATTAAATGTGGTGAAAGTAAATTATACATTTATTTACATGTATGTAGAAACCCTAAGTGGACCTTAGTTTGTGAAAACTTGTATGGCAGTGAATGGAGAGCGACAAATATTTTTTTGATCCCGCATGAATTGTACCATGAACTACACATATGTTTTTGTCAATTTAAACGATCATTTTTTGGGTCAAGACAGTCTCAGTTTGTCTGACATACAGTAAAATATCACCTAGTTTTGTGGTCACGTGCTCAGGGAACTACATTGTCTCACTCAACACATGTCACCAACACCAACATGGCCGCCAACTCGGCACAGAAGAGTTGATGAGGAGGTGAAAATCACAATAAATCTGGTCATATTGACGATATGACTGATATGTGATATGATTGATGTGTGTCGAGCAAGACGATGAAGTTCACCGGGTGATTTAATATAAAACTAGATGGTAATCTGTGACTTGCTTGACTTGACTTAACACTTAAGATGACTAGGGTTAAATGTCTGACAAGTGCAATATGCTAAAAATACCAGAATGTCCTGCTTCATCCGGTTCATCCATTTTTCAGTATGTGAGCCAGCATGCTTTTCAGGCTTTTCTAGCACAAGCCTTTGCACAGTGAAAGATATGTCACATCAACTGAGCAGCTGAGAGAGCACAGACAGATGACAGCTCATTGGCTGCGTTCCACATCCCATATTTTTCCTTTTTTACTTCAAGTTTCACACTATGGACTGTGATGGATGTGTACACAATTTGGAATGCAGCCCATGTGTCTCCAGTTTTGTGATTTTGATACTGAATTTTTCTGATAATCTTGGGGATTATGCACTACACAACCTTTGTAAGCTCAGTATAAGGGAACGAAACAATATGATGCAAACACAAGTAAGATTTTCTATAAAATCTTTATTCATTTTACCAGGATTTTTTTTTTTGCAGGAAAAAAAAGTTGAAGGCATATACATTACACAGTATTTCATCACTGTATGAAAAACAAAACATGTAGGTATAAATAGTTCTTATTTTTTACCTATTTCTATTTCAATTTCTTATGAAATGAATTGTCTAAAATAGTTTAAATCTTACATTTGAGCTGGTTTAAACTGAGAAGGTTGTCCAAATCAGTCTGTAAAGCCAACTCTGTTAATTGTGATACTGGTACCAACCGGACTTCCAGATGTCACAGTCTCCTCTGAACTTAGGTCATGTTTTTGTTTTCCTTTACCTTTTCAGTTTTGTTTCCTGTTTTATTTTGGTGTCTAGCATTCCTCTCTTTTCACATCACCTTCCTGCCCTTGCTTGTATCCTCCCATTGTGACTGTCTGCCCCTCCTGATCTGTTTCACCTGCCTCCAATTATCCCCACCTCCCTTGTGTACATAGTCTGTGTGCTCGCTTCTCTCTCTGACAGTTCATTCCTTTGTAGCAAGTGTTCCCGCATTCTTCCTCGTGTATTTGCCCCCCAGCGTTTTGACCCTGTTTACTGGACCTTACCTTGCCTCCGCCCAGCCCTTTGTGTTTCGGTCGCCACGCTGATTGATACCAGCCTGACCAGCCTGCAGTACAAACTGTTTTCTTTTTTTGGAAAACCTGAACTGTCTACGTGTTGTGCATTTTGTTCTATGCCTGGTTTGTTTGATTCCTGTCGCCAGAGAGGTGCATATACCAAAGGCATATTCTCCTTATCATACAAAGTTTCTGTATTCTTCTTCTGCTGTTGCAATTCTTTGTCAATATTTCTTCCTTATCAAATTAGGACACTATTTTAACTTCTCTGTATTGTGTCAAGTTGGCTTTTCACACTGGAAACATTAGATTGCAAAGCTTGCAAGATGAGGAAAAATCAATCCGGATAAACTTTACCCTTTTCTTTATTATGAAGTTCAGAGTGCAGTTTATTGGAAATTGTACACATAAACATAGAGAATATCAGAGATTAATTAGATGTGAAATGTTATGATTAATGTTTTTCTTGTATTTTTGTAAACCAATTCCAATATGTTTAATGTTTAATCCCATGGAGGATTGAGTGAATGCTACTGTACAACTAATTTGTGATCAACATAGATGTGTCTTCATCTTCATGTTATCATCTTGTTATGTTGTCTCAGCTACCATTTAACACACATGTACCCCGTGCACTTCTGTATGCTTTTATGTGTAGCATATTTAATTAAATTAGTTATGTAATTAAATCTTTGTAAAAAAAAAATGTATCTCTGGTCCTGCTTAGTTCAGTTCTCTGCTGCTACAGCAACTAAACCATCTCCCTGGAGATCAAGCTTATGTTATCTTATGTTTCCATTTTGAGTGTGTTTAAATTTAATATGATACACAGAGCCAATGTTCTTGTAGTAACAAATGCCTACACAATATCTCTCAGTGTTACTCTCTCTCTCTCTCTGTCTCTCTCTCTCTCTCTCTCTCTCACACACACACGCACACACACTTGCACACACGCACACCGTCCACTGGCACATGAATGACCTCCCTCCTCCATCACACCCCCTCAGAGTTGGTAGAGTCCGGGACGGAGCATCATGGCGATAGACGGTAAGTGCTCGGTCTCAGGTGTACTGCGGTGAAACTTTACACGGGACAGGATGAGAACACAATGTTTATGAATCATATTTTGCAGTCGGCGCGTGTGGCATATTTTTTTTCACGCAGTTTATCTGATAAAATCTCGCCGCGAGTACCGCAGTGCTCCGGAGCTGGGACAGCTAGCAGCGCGGGGCTGATGCTGAAGTGCGGACACCCGCACCGATGCAGGAATGTTGTGATCCCTTCACGGGATGCGCGCGTGCCCTCTGAGCCGCGTGAAGTGATGCTAAAGTGGCCGGAGACACGGACAATCCGCGTGCCGTGATATGAAGACGGTTGTTAGATATGATGATTTATTTAAAACGTATATATTTCTGGCTTTATCTAAAAAATAATTTTTAAAAAATGAATTTAAAAAAATCACAGCGGATCTCTCGTGAGCATCACATGACAACTACTTTGTTTTGCCGCTGATTAAGATCTACATCACTTTGCGGATGAATACGATGCAATGTTATCGATCGACAAGAACGTCTGGAGTTCTAGTACGACTCCGCTCGTGTCGACCGTTATTTTAGTGAAAGCACGTGCTGTTACGTGTTATCTGTCAACGCGAACAGTGGATATCAAAAGTCTACACGACGACGGGTTATGAACGGGTCCCCTCGAGGTTTCAGTGAAATTAACACAAGGATGGAGTCAGTGTGGAGCCCAGGCGCGTGCCGTGCCCGCTGTCCTGTAACGGGCACAGTTCTTATAGCGTCACGTGCAGTCAAGCGTGCAGCGGGGTTTGTTGACACCTGAGAGAGAAACAGAGGAGGGGGCACGGGTTTCATAAAGACATCAGCAGTGCGGGCCGGGGCACCGACGCGAATAGACATTTCACATCCTCTCCATTGGATGTCTTAAAGGGGCTCTGTGGAACTTCTGTGTTGTTGTGGAAACCGGTCGTCTGTTTGTGTTAGCTAACTAACGTTAGCCACTCTTAGCAGAGCAGAGAGGAAGCAGGAGGTACTGGAGTCAAAGTCATGATCAATTTTGATCAAATCAAAAATATTGATTTGCTTAAGTATCACATTTCTTTTTTTTTCACAATTTCTCAATCTTTTCTTTGATCTTATACATGGCTAAGCTAGTTTGTTAGCTTGATGCTTCAGAAGAAAAACTTAATTTAGCAGTGAATGGAGAGAGAGATATTTTTTTTCATCCTGCTGAATTGTGCCATGAATTTTGTCATTTTAAAAAATATCTTTTTTTAAGTCAATACAGCCGAATTTGTCGTAAATAAAGTAAAATGCCATCTAGTTTTTTGATAAACTGCTCAGTGAACTACATGTGTCACTTAACACACGTCACCAACACCAACATGGCCACCAACTGGCACAGAATAGGTACTAAAAAACTGAAATTTCCAGTAAATCTGGTCATATTAACAACTGCAGTTATTTGAAAGGGTAGTTTGTCAGTTCTATGAGCTGCTAATGTACAGGACCAGCTGTACAATGTTTTCACAGTCTCATGTTTTATGACAAACTGCAACTTTCGTAAGATGGAAAATGATCTTTTAAAATGACAAACATCATGTGTGATTCACAACACAACTCAAGCAGGATCAAAATATGATTTGTCTCTCTCCATCCACTCCATCATAGAAAGTTTTTTCTGAGAAAACGGTCCCATGTGGGGCAAACCAGATCAGGCGTGACTCAATAGATGAAATCAAATCATTTTGGTCAATTTTGTCAAATCAAAAATATTTATTCATTTAAGTATCGTGTTTCTTTTTTTCACAATTTCTAAATCAAGTGTTTTACTCCTGACTTGATCTTATACATGCCTAAGCTAGTCCGTTAGCGTGGTGCTAAAATATAATTGTTAATTCCCATTAACTGCTGCATTAAAATGATTGAAGCGAGATGGATAGCCTCAAAACTTAATCTTTTCAAAATAAAACAGATGTACCTTGGGGACATGATTTGCAGTTGAAAAGGTAAGAAAAAAATGCAATATATCACAGTATAAGATAATGCAATACTCGAGATATTGTAAAGTCACAATAATACTATATTGCGACTCACGTATTGTGATAATATGGTATCATGGGGCCTCTGGTGGTTAAATATAGGTTGATCTCCAGACTTCTCAAATAATTTAAATAGGTCAGAAATCTTTTGTCGAACTGGTAAGTTTGCCATTTGGGGTAATCTACTGTGCTCAGAGCAGCATAACTTATTTTTTCATACTTTTTCCAGCTTGAAGACACGCAAAATACTATCCTCTCCTATTGGCCTACTTTAAAAAGCTCTCTTGTAAGACTACAAGTGATGTGAACAAAAGCAGTGTCCAGCGTATTACTTACCGTTTCATTTTGGAAAGTGTTTTGTGTCTGCAAGAGAAGCCAACAAAGAGTTTTTCTACCATTAAGTGAATTGGTCCAGAGAGTGTCTGTCTGCTGTCTGCTTCAGAGCTTTTATTCTCTTTGCTCTGGCTTCCAGTTGTCACCTCGCACCATTTCTGTGTCCAACACTTTGGTTTAGGGACGGACAAAATAGTTTCTCGAGATCAGGAAAGATGCTTCCCAAATTCCTCATATTTAAACTGTTAAAACTCGAGCCAAGGGTTTGCCTCTGACACTCTACAGATACCTGAATCATTAAATACTGAGGTGTTAAGCTGAGAGATAATGTGAGAATTTAAAGCCTGTGGGTGTGTGAATGTGTGCAAGGGAGATACGAGTGTCAGTATTCATCATTAAATTAAGCCTCAGGAGGATTTAAGTAACTGATATGTAATATATAGGGATATGTTAAACATACTTCTCTAAAATATAAAAAGATCACATTAAAGTACCTTTTATTCAGTATTTCCTCAACATAATCATATCCTTAGAGAGAGAACCTTCATGTTAGGAAGCATGAACTTAGACTTATAAATAAAGAAAAAAATAAGAATAATTAAACAATTAGATATTATTTTTTAATGTTACTCAGTAAATGTATCCTGACTACAGCACTGACTGCAACAATTGAATTGTTACTGTTATGTCGAATTAGTGGTGGACTGCGTCAGTGAGCGAAATCACTGCCACTGTTCAGCCAAGTGAGTCAGTGCATGTGAAGAGAAACGGGAAAAGGAAGGGAAAAACATCTCGAGCCTGTCGCTGGCTTCTCCTTAGTTTTTGTGTCTGCCTCTTCATCGCTCACAACTTTTTATCAGGCATATTCTTGATTAAAAGTGGCTATATTAGTGAGAGTGGTGTGAATATGTTGAGAGTTATTTCTTCTCAAGCAGGTGCAGAACGTACGTGCCGGTTGCCCTTATGCTTATTCACTTCCTTGCTTAGAGTTGGATGAGAATATGTACGCCATTCTCGTATTTCTCCATTATATAAGAGTTGTCCACCTGACAAAAAAAAAGGGGGGGGGGACTAACAGACTATCCTGCCCTAAGTGTAGCTGTTAGCTCAGTTAGCTGTGCAGCTAGCAGTTCAGACAGGGAGCTCAGGGACCAAAGAAGTGTTAGTGTTTACATTGCTAGCAGAAGAGCTTTAGATCTGGATGGCCCAGGGCTAGCTTGTTAGCATACTAACTTCAGTAGATATACCCGCAACATGACATGAGAGCGGCATCAAACTTCTCATCAAACTCGCAACAAGGACTTAAAATGTTGAACCGTTGTGTCTCCTTCATTTATGTTAACATTGACTGTGAGTTCTCTCAGTTTGTTCCAGCTAATTAGTTGTATATTTCTTGGCATATCCATCTGCCAGCTCTGCTAACCTGAGGCCTGAACATATGTTTCTTCCTTCAGTACATGGAATCATATTTTTCAACCTCTGACTCCCCACTTTTCTTTCTTTCTCTCCCAGGTGGGGGGAGGAACTGTGGTGTTCATGAGCTCATCTGTGCCAGACGAGGTAAGGCCGACCGGGCAGGTCCCTGCACTCCTAGCATCGCAATACACTATTTTGTGTGTTTGTTCGTATTCAGCCTGAGTTTAATGGCGCTCATTCTTGGCTATACTCCACTGCATCACTTTAAAAGCACAAAAGATTGCCACATCTAAACATTTATCCCAACCTTCTTTATACCTGTGATTCTAACTGAAGTTTGGTGTGTAAAAAGTGTCTCTGTATAGACTTCACAGAGCATAATGTCCGTGCCTGAATTATGCATGGCATATCAAGTTTTGGCTCACTTCAGCAAAAGAAGACAGCTGTGTGTTCATGATTTATTCAGTGTGGAGGTTTTGTTTCGTATCAGAGGGCCATGTGTAAGCAACATTTCCAGATTGCCTACCCACTTTTTAAACAAGCATGCCCTACTAACTACAGCCAGGTTAGTTATGCACCAGTCTAAAAGCTTTAAATTGTCATAAGTTATCAAATGAACAAATTAACGAAGGTAAACTTGACATAATTTATTTCAGTCTCCAGTCATGATGGTGTAGAGACATGACAGAATCATTTGTTTCATTTCGATTTATTTCTAAAACATTTCATCCAAATGAGCTCATGTTTCTTTGAGGTTGTTATTCAGTGGCTGTTTTCACGCTGAACGCTTCGGTGACTGCGTTTTCATGTTTTTTAGTCAGCACGCTGGAGTCATTACCTGGCAAAAAAAAACAAAACACAGATTGAATCCTGAGGCTCACTGCAGTGTCCTGAGTTCAGCGTCAGTTCACACGCGGAAAGAAATAAACAGATTTATTTGCTTATATTTTCTTGTTTATTCTGCTCCGGCACACACATTGAACAAGCACTCACTCAGAGAGAACGGGATAAGGTGGAGGAGGGGAGTGAAAAGGGGCAGAAAAAGAGAGAAGAATCGATTTTACTCTGCTCTGCTGTCAAGAGAAAAATCAGAGTTTTCTGAGAATGACGGGTATAATCTTAAAAATAACTGATAATGGGGTGTGAGCAGAGATGGGATGTGACTAAGTACATTTACAAGTACTGTACTTTTGAGGTACTTCAGTATCCCCATGTTCTGCTATTTTAAACTCCCACTCCAACACATTGTGGAGGTATATAGTGGACGTTATACTTGCTACATTTACCTGATAACTTAAGTTAATAGGTACTTTTCAGATTACATGCTGCTTCAGAGCAAAAAAAGCCAATATTTAAAAATGTGTTGTTGGCAATCGTATAAAAAGTAATCTGGAAAAAAGGATCCGATAATCAGTCGCCCCCTAGCATACTCATGTGGATATACAGTATGTAGAATCTACTTTTCCTTGTACTTTTGATAAGCAAATGAAAAGTCCAGCCAAAAATGAGAATTCAGTCATTCTCCACTCAGCCCCATGCTGACTGAAAGTCGGGTGAAGTTTTGTTGTCTACAAAACATTTCTGGAGCTTCAGAGCAAAAGAGCGTTGCAGCATTCTCCTAAACAACTGAAGTAGACGGGGACTTCGGTTAAAATCAAAGCAAAGTTTCATTCTTGGGTGAACTTTTCCGTTAAGTACATGTATTGCGAGAAAATTTGCATGCTTTTGATTTTTAACTTGTTAAGCCCTGAGAGACAGAGTGCTCTGTACTAAAACCTCTCTAATTTTGTTCTGATTCACTTTATTAGCATAAAAGTTGGCAGAGGCAATGTTCAGATGTTTAACTATGGTTTGCTATAGATTTGGAGCTGCAGCTGCATCATTCCTCCGGGGATATTCATCCCAAAATTGTAATTTATAAAGACAACTCTTTCATTTATGCTGTGTGCCAACTTGATTTACTTGGACCCAGTGACATATATACTTATACTTACACACCTGAACAAATATTTCAAGCGTTCCCTTTATTATGATACCTTAATTATTCAAATAGAACTTGTAGTAGAAATACACTCTGGTAATTATCGTGGAGAGACACAATAAGGTGGCTATTTCTTAACAGGTTAAGTACATTTAATATCAGATACTTTTACTCAGAGTATGCTGTATAACAACACAATGTCTTTACTTTGGGTACTTTTTACAACTCTAGTTGTGAGCTGTTTCAGAGGGCAGGTGCTGCCGCTCCACTTTCCAGTGTACATTGACAATGGGTCAGGTTACCTCAGGTGTTTAAATTATTCAGCTGTCGTTGACATTTACAGAGCAGGTCCATGTATGAAGTGTCATCACACTCAGGGGCACAGGGCCATAAGCTGTTCATTTGGACAGGCTGCTGTGTGACCGTGGAGGCAGAGGTCATTCTGGCTCAATCAACACGACTGTCGGCAGTGAGAGTCGATACGTAAGCCTGGCAAGCGCTGGAGTGTACAGGATTTATTACATGTCGGATTACTTCAGAGCAGGACAACTGTATTTTTCTCTCTTCTGAGATCATTTTCTATGCATAGGAGCAGAGGTTCTGATAGTGCTTTTTGGGAACAGCTGGCTTTAAAGCGGATATTCTTTTAGAGAAGGTAAGCCTCATCTGCCACATTGCTCTTACATCTCCCTGCAACTTCTCTTGCCATTCGTGGGGAATTCATCATGATGGCAGTCTGCAGCAGCCAGCAGCACTGTTTGTCAGGCTGCGGTGGTATCTGCCTGTTGCCAGGAGGTTTGAGAAACTCTGCCTCTGTTTTTCTCTCTTCCCCTCTGGTTTGTGCTCTCAGGGAGATACCAGGTTTCACACTGTCGATCGATTTAATCAGCGACTGGTGATGGTGGTTGTTTCTGAAATGAGCATCGACTACAAACCACATGCTGCAACATTTGGGCTGCGTCTGCCTCACCAGATGCATTTAGCCTGAAATGAACTACCATTTTATTTATTTATTTTTTTCTTTCATGGAGCTGCAACTAACAGATATTTTGATTTATTAGTTTCAACATAAAATTTTGAAAAATTATATATTCAAATAGCTTGTTTTGCCTGATTACAGTTAAAAACCCATACTTGTTCATTCCTTTTTTTAATAACATAAGACATACAAAAACAACAAAAACTCACAGATACGACTTGGTAATGTTTGCTATTTTGCTTGAAAAAATATCATTACATCATTCCATGATATTTTTTCAATACATTATATTTTTTCAACACGTCAAAGTTAACTTTTCTTCAACCAACCAATTGACTGATCCGTTGTTATTTTTTTTACAGATTAATGACATGAAACAGAAATAAAATGTCACAAATTTACAATATACAATGTACAATACACAAACAAACATATATACAATTCAAAATCATGAATAAACTTGCCATAAAGGAATATGATAAAAAAATCACATTCAAGAAAGAAAGAGCGGCACCTAAAAGCTGCACTTGAAGAAGCATTTTAGCATATTTCAGCTCCTTGTTTTAGATTTAGAGCCAGCCACTATGCTGCTGTGTTTCAGTTTTAGCTTTATTGTCATTGCAGTATCCAGACACAGCAAACAGATATTTTTGCCAAAAAAAGAAAAATAGTAACATAGTAAAGGCATTTACAGCTAGTGACTGGGCTAAAAACAGGGCTTTTTGACTATCTATGGCTTAAGGACGCCCACATAAGTGGAGAGCCTGAAGAGTAACTCCATACCTGATTTGTGACGACCCATGAAAGTTAGACACATTTGATTAATACATTCCCCAATTTTGTCTGGTTTGCAAATTACAAACCCTAACATTGACTTGAATAATGTAAATCTTTAACCAACACCGACACAAGGAACTTGCAATGGTTTGGGTTTTTGGTTTGTTGTTTGTTGTTTTATTTTGTAGGTTATATCCTCATGTGTCATTTTTAACGTTCCACTACCTGTCCTTGTCTTTTTCCCACCTGTTAACTGTGTACACCTGTGTATTTATGTTTTTCCTTCACTCTTCTTTGGTCGGTCTGCGTTTTGTTTCTGTTCTGTGTTCTTCTCCTGTCGTACCTGGTTTGTTTTAGTTTTTTTTTGCTGTCTTGTATTCCTGTTTTGCTGCCTTTTGTTTTTGGGGATCTCTGCGTTATTTTAATAATGCTCACTTTTTGTTTTTTTCAACCTGCCTGCCCTGGTGCCGAGTGTTTGGGTCCTTTTTTCTGCCTCATGATGCTGCTGTTGAATCAGGCAAAATAGACCAATTCAAGACATCTAGTGAAAACGTCTTTATTCATTCATACCACAACAAATTTTGCTGAAAAGACAAATAGAACAATGTTATTTTTGTTTCAATATTATGCAGCACTACATCATACTGCACATCCAAAGCTTGACAAGCCTGCCTATAGTTGTTAAACTATGTTTGGACAATTGCTGTCCCAGGTTGGGTTTTAGAGAATGTAATTTGAAAGCCTTAAAGATCGGTGTGTCTCTAATAAAAACCTGAGGGATTCATTGCTAAATATATCCGTATAATTATGGGATCGAAAACCAGTATAATGTGCCTCAAGTGCTTAAACTTGAAATTCAGACTTCTTGTATCACAAAGCCTCGCCTGCAGTGCGCTTCATTTTTCATGCTGCCCTTTCCACCGAGGCATTTGGTCTTTAGAAATGCCGTTCATGCTTCATTGTCTGCCGACTTCCTCTTTTTCTTCAGTTATTACGCTGCAGTGTGTATGTGTTGTAGCCTATTAAGTGCAGGCCCAGTGTGGTTTGGCTGGTTTACTGAGTCTACGTTTCAGTAAGATTCAGTCCCTTTGAGGCTCCTATAAAAATAGCACAGGGCTGCGTGGTTACATCAAGTATGGTTGGCCTACATACACGGCTGTAGATTGTATCTGGTGTGCCTTTGAAGTGGAAAAAACACTGAGTGTTAAAAAGTACAAAAGCTGATGCTCCCCTGACAGGGCAACATTTGAGGAGTTTGATTCCAGAATAAGATGCCCGTCATCAAATAGGATTATTTTTGGTATCAAAGTGCGGTTGCTTACAGCCTCAACAAAGCATTTATTTATTTTTTTTAGCTCGCAGCCATCTGTGTTTCTTTTTATTTACAGTCATCGGGACATTTGTTCTTCAAACTAAAAGTTACATACCTTCATAACAGTATAACTTATGTTTGACTTTGCTAATTTTAGTTTTTTCTCTTTATGTCTGTTCTTCTCCTCCTCAGTCTCTCCTGAGCTTCTGGGTGTCCTGTCTTCCATTGCAGCCTTCATGGCGTTGATGGCTCTGTTTTTTCTTTACCTCAGCAACAAGCTGTCAGTGGAGAGTCCTGACGATCTGTCACAGCTCAGTGGCTATAAGAACAACCAGCCAGGTACTTGACACGTGCATAGATTGATCACACACAAAACACTCAGTTCGAGATGACCATTGTCTTAATTCTGCTTCTATCTAAAGACCTTGTTGTTTCCTCCTTAGACAGGTGTCCTATATGAAAACAAATCCAAGAAAAGGACAGCTTGCAGCTTAAATAGATAAAGATTAGTTGATATATCCAAACATTCCTATAAAGCACGCCTCTATAAAGTAACAACAATCCACATCTAATCACATAAAAGTCTTTAGGATCCATGTTTTAATCTTTGTTCTGCTTAAATTACAACTGGGATAAATTGCTAAAAGAAAATACATGTATCTCACAATGGACTCAGACTGTCGTTTTATAGCACATCCTGGTGCGTTTTAGCACACAGGCCTTCATCAGAGCCACAGGAGCTGTCTCCCCCTCCTTTCATAGAGAATAAGCAGTCATGTCCAGGTGTTTTAAAGGTGCACTGTGTAGGTTTGGGGAAGGAATTTTAATTGGAGGAGAAAGATATTCAGTGACTGATTTATATATCTAAACAAATTAATTCAAGAAATTGTTCATGACTGAATCAACAAAGTGACCTCGGATGGACGACACAATATTATACTTACTTTGTAAATATTTGGCGGACCCTGCCACCTTTCTAGCTGTAAACGGTTTTCTTCATCAAGTAGGCTAATATTCCAAGATTGGATGACCAAAATATGATGTGTAAAAAAAGCTAACAACATGCCTTATTCAGACTGCTGAGATCGTGACCAGGGGTTTAAATCCTCCCTGTAGCTTTTGCTGCATGGAGTTTGGCTAAATTTGGCTGCAATTTTGAACCACAAGAAATTCTTTAGACCTCCGTGACTGAAGTTGAAAAGATGTCTAAAAAAGACGTGAAAAAACATTAATTCTGGCTCTCATTAGGATGTAGTTTTGATGTTGGCAAATATGTTGAATAGTTGTGTTTTAAATATGTTTTTGCTCAGCGGGTTTATTTATTTATCAGTTTGTTTCATTACCTCATTCATATTGTAAATATTACATTTCCTCTCCAAAACTACTGAATGCCCCTTTAAAATCTTGACACTCACCATATTGTTGTGTGTGTATGCATGTGTTGGTCTCATCACACACTGTGATGCTGTCACCACACCCTGCTAACGACCACATGTCCGTGTCAGAGCCTCTGATGAGCTAATCTAGCGGTCAGCGTGGCGACGGGATCCCCGGCTGAGAGATGGCCTTCTTCAAGAGCTTCCAGACCAACCTCCCATCTGTCAACATTTCCTCCATCTTGGACTCGGTCACCAGTCGCGTGGACGACCTGGCCAACGCCGTCAGCGACGCCACTTACGCCGTCAGCGACCAACTGACCGAGCAGGTCACCACTATCGTCAAAAAGGTGCAGGATGAGGAAGAAGGGGAGAACAGCGGCAGCCAGGAGCCGGGTCAGACCTCGACAGCACAGGAAGGCAAGGCCAGCAGTAAAAGCATGTGGCAAATGTCGAGAGACTCAGATGCAGGAAACACAGCGTCAAAGAGCAACCAGGCCAGCGATACAACAGAGGCAGAGAACACTCAGAGCCAGCTGGAGTGGGAGTGGAGGGACGGATGCTGGCGGGTGAAGAAGACAGAAGCCGAGTTAGCAGAGGAAGAGAAGAAGAAGAAAGAGGAGAAGGAGCTGTGGGAGAAGAGAGAACAGAGGAGAAAAGAGAGGAAAGAGAGGCAGCTGGAGAAAGAAGCTAAGTCAAGGAAAGATAAAGAGGAAACTCAAGATGGAGAGCAAGAGGAGGAAACAGAAAACTGTGGACAAGACTTAAAGGCATGCGACAGTGGAGACCAAAGAGCTGAGGAACCTCCCCAGTCACCTGAGGGTGAAGGCCGCTTGTCAAAGCAGAACAAGCAAAAAGAAGAGGGAGAAGAAGAGGAAGCAGTGGACGACAGCCTCGAGAGAGAGGGAGATGACGAAGAAGAGGCTGAGCCTTCTAGATCTCCCTCAACAGGGAAGAAGAAAAAGTCAGACAAGAAGAAGGGGAAAGGAGCGAAGAGGGGTTCGAAAAAATCTAAGGAAGACTCAGATGGGGAGAAAAAGAAGGAGAAAAAGAAGAAAAGCAAGAAGAAAAAGAAAGGGAAAAAAGGTTAGATGGTGTGCTGCTTCTGTTTCACCGCCTGTGGTCTCATCCTCTTTTTTCTTCTCTTGTTTTGAAACTCTTCAAATATTTGAAATAACCTGAAACTTGAATCTTTCCAGAGTGCTGTGTGCCCGCTTTAAGCATCTGCGTATTCGTCTTGTCTCGTCTTCTGCATTACTTCAAGCACTGCGCATATGCTGTTTTGTTAGATTACCGTATTGTTTGAATGTGTTGTGTCCAGAGGGAGCTTTATCAGACAGCGAGGAGGAAAAAGGCCCCGAGGCTGTGGTCCAGCAGAACACCACCTCTGTGTGGAGCAACAAACAGTCCGCTGAGCAGGGAGGCTACAGCAGCGAAGCCTCCAGTGAGAGAGGTGAGAGGAAACAGCTGTGTGTTATACATCACTGTATTCAACCAGGAGGAGTTAACAGGAACAGGCAAGATTTCACCAAAGCATGTGTTGTAGACGACAAAAGAAATAGAATACAAAACAAAGAAGACTTACAGTGAATCAGAGAAAATGATTAAATGCACAATATGTAAATTCTGCCACTAGAGGAGTTGTTGTTAAACAACCACCATTGCTGCTGAAAATCTATCTGATGCTGCTCAGGCAGAAATGTTAATGGACGAGGTAATGTTTTAAGGTCTATTAACATTAAGTTTAGTTATGTCTGTCATATGATGTGTGATGTGATGTTTTCTTGGAAATTATAGCGACAGGGGTACCAAATTAAACCATTCCACTGAACAAAATTCCAGTTTTTCTGGGTTTGAACATGTTTAGAACAATTTGGAATAATGTAAATATCACAACAATAAATATCTAGTAAAGTGGAGTCAGAAAAGTTACATACATTCGAATCTCTGCCTGGCTGAGCTGAGCTGCATGTCGAAGTCTCTTTGCATGGCAGCCGCTGCCATCAGTGTGTGAATGTGTGTGTGTGAATGGGTGCATGAGAGCAAAATATTGAAAGTGTAGGATTGGTAAAATACAAGCAATAATATAACATAGCAAGAACCAGCAAACACATGCAGTAGACTTAAATTCTTAAAAATAAATTGTGGTAAATTTGTGTTTGTTGGCACTTTAATGCATCTTTAGAGAGCACATAACACACAAATGTTTTATGTTTTATGTATAATATAACAATATAAAACTATATATATCGATGAATCTTCTTCAAGGTTGTTTTATTGTGAAAGGATGGTCTCACCTGTGGTTGCAGCACAGTTTAAGAGGTTAACGTGACTCTGTGGTCGACTGTATGTTGAATACATAATGAGTGCAGATCACAGTAAGTCTCCAGTAACACACCTTTCATATCACATTACTCCTCCTGTGTCCCTCTCTGTGTCACTGTCCTGACAGCAGCCAACAGCATCCAGAGAATAAAGAAAGAGTCCTCCCTCAGCGAGTCCCAGCCTCCTCCGTACAAGGACGACCGATCGGCGGGGCGCGTCTCCTCGCGTTCCCGCTCGGAGCGAGGGGTGAGGAGGGGGTCGTCCCCACAGCGCTGCGACAGCCCCCGCTGCTCCAGTGAGGCCAGCGTGGACCAGGAAACCGAGAGCTACCTCAACAAAGGCTGTGAGGAGGACATACCCAGTGACAGCACCGCTGTGCTGGGACAAGAGGTCAGATCAGAGTTACTGAGGGTTCACCTTCTGTGTCCTGAGGCAGCACACCACCATTCATTTTATACTGTAAATAAAGTTTATATTGAGCTTATATCTGGCCTGGAGTTCACCCTAACCAACGTGCTAAAAGTCACCATTATTACTAGTTCATTAGACAACTGTAAAAGGATAACATGATTACCGTAATTGCTACCTCTGTGACATTGATTAAGTGTTTGGTCTTTAAAATATCAGTAAATGGTGAAAATGAAAATTTGCAGCTGTAAAACACTGTGTAGCTTAATAAATGAATGTTTTATCAGTTCATTTCAGGTGTATTCAGAAGCTCACTTACATTGAATTGAATTGAATTGAATTCTTTATTGTACAAGTACAACAAAATTAAGTGCAGTCATTTCAGTGCAAATGATAAATAGTAAAAAAAAAGTTAAAAACAACACATAAAAAACAATATATATATAAAAAAAACATGTAAGAACATTTTTTCCTACTATGTGTGAGGACGTAAAATATGGGTGCAATTATTTTATGTCTTTGTACAAAGTGCCAGAATCTTTTATTCTGTTATATGACTTTATTTTCACCTCACTTTTGACCCAAGTCTGCTGGTACATAAGCAAATTAACTGACATGAACAATACAGGAACAGGAGGAGGACAAGTGTTACAACAACTCGGCAGATCCCGTCCCTCTTCCTTCACCATTCCTCAGATTTTCTTTTCTTCCCGTCAGGACGGCTCCGGTCCTCAGCTTCCTTCAGCCTACGAGCCAGAGCCACTCGCCAAATATGGCACACTGGACGTCGCCTTTGAGTACGACTCCAGTGAGCAGTATTTGGCCGTCACGGTCACGGCAGCTACAGACATTCCTGCTCTTAAACAGACGGGCAACATCGCGTGGCAGGTCCACCTGGTCCTGCTGCCCACCAAGAAGCAACGGGCCAAGACGGGCGTGCAGAAGGGCCCGTGTCCCGTCTTCACGGAAACATTCAAGTTTTCCAGAGTGGAACAGGAGGCCCTGGGGGACTACGCTGTACGCTTCCGCCTGTACAGCATCAGGCGGATGAAGAAAGAGAAGGTCCTGGGGGAGAAGGTGTTCTACCTGACTAAGCTCAACCTGCAGGGCAAGATCGCTCTACCTGTCACCCTGGAGCCGGGCTCTGAACTTACAGTGAGAACACCTTGTGAATTTATATCTGCACTGTGCATAGTTTTCTCTGAGGCAGTGGGCTATGAACGTATCAACTGTAGAGTTTTTTCATTCAACTTAGGAAAAATACCCATGGTAATTTTCCAGAGCCTGAGGTGACGTCTTCAGATGTCTTTTTTTATTCAACCAACAGTTCAAATCCCAATAAAATTCAGTTGAGCAGAATGTAAGACAAGGAAATGCAAAAAAACTAACATTTGAGAAGGAAATAGTTGTTATATTTGCTTGAAAAATTACAGTTTATTATCCAAATATTTATGCACCACGCCAATGAGTGACCTGGTTGCTCACGTAGCAGAGCGCGAGTCCTCCGCAGCAGCCTAGAAAGTTTTAAACTAGAATTCTTACATATTGCACACAGTTGATACGCAAACGCCTACAACGTAGTGATGGAATGTAACCAAGTACATTTACTGAAGTACAGTACTTAGGTACCATTTTGAGGTACTTGTACTTTACTTGTGCATTTTCATTTTCTGATACTTTGTACTTTTTACTTGTAACTTTATATACTACGCTCAGATAACAGCCTGCATCAGAGCCAAAGTAGTATATTTCTAAATTAATGTATTTTACTTGCAATCAGATGAAAAAACACTGATTCTGATAATCAGTCGACCCACACTATACAGCATATACATATATAATACATAAGTTAAGCATATTAAATATTTTGAGTAAATTTTTTTTTAAATTACAAGCAAAAAAACTCCTGAATCAGTTCACATCTGTAGAAAAAGTCATGGGAATTCGTCTCAACAAAGAGCAGTTGTGATGTCTCTGTCGTACTGAAGTGACCCCTCTGATGCTGGAGCCTCTCTGTGTTTACTCTTCCCAGGGCTGCGGCTCTCTGGTGAGCGTGTCTCGCAGCGCAGGAGCTCTGTCCTGTCGCTCCACCGAAGACACCTCCCTGCCCGAGATCCTCCTGGGTCTCATTTACAACTCTGCCACGGGACAGTTATCAGCCGAGGTCATCCAGGGAAGCCACTTCAAAACCACAGCGTCGGATAAACCCGTCAGTACGTACAAAACGCTTCATGTTACGCTCCGTGTTACACTGTTTTAGTTCTTGGGTTCTGTGCCAGTGTGGAATGAGGTGATGAGCTGTGGTGATGTAAACTTTTCCTTCTCAGTGAAATTCTCTCTTGCAACGTTCCTTCCCCAAAGCGTGCTCGTAACTTTGGCAAGTGTTTTGGCAAAGCAGATGGGAAAGACTCCCAGCAGCGGGCAACAAAAACAAACCTTGCACCAGTACATTTAAATGTTTCCTGGCAACAGAAGCAGCTTTTTAATAGCCGGAGTGATTAAAGCCATAATGGCGAAGCAATTGCTTTTTATCAGCGTTCCCATGAAAGCTGACCTTCTGGTGTGTTTCACAATCTTTAAACTGTTAATACTGACTGCTTCCTCTTTTTCCTCTTTCCAACCTTGTGTGCTGTGCTGTGCTGTGCTGTGTGCCACAGACGGTCTCTTCTGTTGTATAAAACACTTTGTGGGGGGGCAGCTTTATATCATGAGAGGTAAGTCAGCAGTGAATTAACATTTTATTTAAGTATTTGAAATATTTATTTATATGTGCAGCATGTTTGAAGGTCTAGGTTTAGTTCATTGGATCACGCTCTATCAGTAAACAAACAATAAAAGAAATGAACAATAAAATAATTTCAGAGCAGGGGTATTTTCGCACTTACCTTGTGTGGGATAGCGACACAAAATATTTTGGTTTTATGTAGCCTGTTTTTGGTGATTTCAGCTCTGAAAATGTACATCTAACTTTAAAGGAATAGTCCCAATTGTCAGTAATATGCTTATTTGTAGTTCAGAAGATCGACTCTCATGTCTGTTCAGTGTATGTGAAGCAAGGGACTGGAGGCTTAGCTTAGCTTAGTGTCAAGACAGAAAGATGCTAGCTCTGTTTTTGTACAAAAGTTACAATATTCCAAATATTCTTACCACCACCTCTAAAGTTGAGGGTTAGGGTTAACAAATATAGGGAATTTAACAAAAATGTAAGTATGTGAGCTTTAGAGAAGCTGATTTTATTTTATTTTTTTGCCAAAAAGCAACCTAGGCTTTATTTGTGAATGAATATAAGGCACTTTTAAGATTTATCGTAGTTTTGTTTTCGGGTAAGCTAATTTTCAATGTAGTGCAGGGGCACTCTTACGCTAGCACAGGTAGGAGGTCCACCATTACTCTCCTTTCTGTTAGGTCGTGCTCGGGGATCGACACTTTTTGTCGGCCATGACAGCGGCGCGGCGGAGATGCTACCGCTAACGTGAGTCGTCCAAAAACTCTCTTTTTTTTAGTAAACTCAGTGTACACATTGTTCTCAATGTACTCGTGTTCATGTGAAGAGACCCTGGTGATACTACGAGCAAAGTTTCATGTTGTGTCGAGCCTTCTTGGTGTTTTAAAATTAGCAATTTTGATGCTAGTGTGCCAGTGCCCCTGCACTCCATTGAAAATTAGTTTGCCCGAAAACGAAACTACGGTAAATCTTAAAAGGGCCTCTTTCGTCGTAATTATGCATTTACACAAAGGTTTGACTCCTATACATTCACAAGCCTAAAAGCCTAGGTTGCTTTTTGGTGAGAGTTTCACTAACCTTCAGACGGAGCCAGGCTAGCCAGTGTGAATGCTATGCTAAGCTAACAGTCACCGTGCTCTCTAGCTTAATATTTAACCAACAGATGCGAGAGCAGTGGCGTCCTTGTGATGTAACTCAGCAAGATTGGATTTTTTTTAGAAATAAGTTTCATTCAGAACAGTCCACATGTCCCGATGTCTGTGGATTATCCAAGGACAGTAACAAGGACACCAGTTCTGGAAAGACAAGCTTCAGTTGATTTTGATAATGACTGATGTTTGATTTTTGAGTGAACTTATTCTTTAATCCTGGTCTTCACTGAGACCCCGAGTTCTGGTTTACACACACTTTTTCAAGGTTTAAATTGTTATTTATTCAGAGCACAAGAAGAGTAAAGTGCATCTGTTTCAAACCTCTGCTGCACTGTCTGTAATGTTTGCTGCAATACTGGTAATCCACCACTTGATGGCACTCCCTCACCGCTCTTCTCACACCTCCTCTCAGACACCTATGTGAAGCTGACAATGCTGGACTCCAAGGGGAAAGAGATGTCCAAGTGCAAGACGGCCGTGTGCCGCGGCCAGCCCAACCCCACCTACAAGGAGACGTTCGTATTCCAGGTGGCGCTCTTCCAGCTGTCCGAGGTGTCGCTGGTGCTGACGGTGTTCTGCCGCCGGAGCAGCATGAGGCCCAGGGAGAGGTTGGGCTGGGTCTCCCTGGGCCTCAACAGCTCCAGCGAGGAGCAGCAGGCCCACTGGGCAGAGATGAAGGAGGCAGAGGGTCAGCAGGTCTGCCACTGGCACACACTCACCGACACATAGGAGAAAACTCTACGAGGACTGAACTCGCAATCAGAGTGATATGTGTGTGTGTGTGTGTGTGTGTGTGCTGCATACAGGTGTGAGAACAGGCAGGGGTCCCCAGTCTTCACTGCCAGAGACTGCATGATTACCCTTTAATCTGCCACTTTTCTCTGAGGCAGACAGACTTAATTGGAGAGGGTGGAGGTGAAAGCTCCAGATTTTTTACTGACACAAAGAGGCGATGGCAGACTGAAAAGTAATGACATTATAATCACAGAACTAACCGAGAACAGAAGGTTTTTCCAGCGCTGAGATCTGCATGTACACGCTAACTGTTTACAGGACAATGTTGAGACCCTTCCAAACATTCTCCGTCTCTGAATCTTGGACCAAAGAGCTTTCGGTCCGGGACTGACAGACTCCTCCCTGTGTCGGACTTCAGCTGCCACCAGCATACCAGACATTTCTCTATCATTGACAAAGGAGAAGGCGATGAAAAAGACTGTTACAAAGGGCCTAAAACATGCTGCAACTACGCTTACAAGCTATGCTTTGTACAGTTTGTTTACATGCACCTGGCATTATGCAAGATCCATTCATTGGTTTCCTCCTTCATGTTTTTGGATTATCAGTCAAATGGTTTACCAGTTTAATGGATGTCTCTCTGGGGTATGTGTTACACAAAGCCAGAATTTTTTTTCCCTTTTTTTTGTGGTCTTGCATAACTCGGTACACTATGCATCTGACGCCACTTTAAACGAGAGGAATGAAATTCTGTCTTGCGCTCGACCGAGTCTCTTACAGAATTGGACACAGCTCCGCATGCCAACGGTATCAAAGAGCAGTTTCCTTTCCTGTGTAACACAGATTGAGCCTCTTTCACCATTCAGCCTTCTGACAACTCAGCCATGTTCATTCATGTAGAAACACGGTGCTTCCCGCTGAGGAGGAATATGCAAAAAGCCTGCGCAGTCCAATAAACCTGGCTGTTGCTGTGAGGCTGCCGACGACAGCCTCGCCTGTCGGCCGTGAAGAGAGTTGGAGTGGCAAAAAAAAAAAAATTACAGGAAGATGGTAAATCATATTTTCTCATAACAAGTGAATGAATGGTGTGTTATTAAATAAAGGCTAAAAAGAATGAATGAAAACACTGTCCAAATCTGGGAGGAATCTGGTTGTACCTGCTTCGTCCTCATCTGGAACCAAGCCAATCTTTAATCCCCATCAGAGGGAAAATCTATTAGACGGAAAATCCCCAAAAAGACGACTGAAGACAGCCACACCCATGTTTCAGTAAAAAGTGTAAAAACCCTCTCCCCCCCTCTCTGCTGGCAGAAGCTAAAGGGTGTGGGACGCATGTTTCTCTCCCCTTGTCCAAGCTGATGTCAGGGCTGAACCTCTCCTCTGGGTTTGGGATGCGTGAACAACACGTCGTCCCCCTCAAGCTCGTCTGCAGGGACAAATCTCTATAAAGTCTTATTTCGTATGAGATGAATGAAAACCAGATGTGTAGCATTCCTCGCAGATAAACAATTGGCTTCTGGTTGCAGAGAGGGGAATGACAGACGATGGATCAAGAGTTTGGCTTATATTTGGTCCCCGCACAGTTTGTGCTTTCACAGTATTCATAGCAGTGGAAGAGCAGTGGAATAAGAGTGCACTGCGTTTTTTCATAGACAAAAGTAAAAACAGATACCACTCTCATGTCTGCATGATAAATCTGAAGCCACAGACAGCCGGCTAACTTAGCATGAAGACTTGTGACAGCTGTGAGCATCCCGTGAGCCTACCAACAAGGTCACCAGTGAACACACACGGCTCGCTAGTTGCGTGGTTTTAAAAATGTGTCGTGTTTTGAGAGTTACGTTCAAGACTATTTCATGTTTACGACACGGATGTGTAATAAGAAGTGGACACAGTGCTGCTGCTCGGCTCTGCCTCCAATTATATCCGGTGGGCATTTGTGGTATTGCAGCCCTGTGTGTAGAGCACCGTTATAAAAGAGATGCTGACAGCACACCTCAAACTGCAGACAAGGTTGATTATGACTCTCTGTATTATGTATTTTCTGATTTTGAACAAGACTTTCAGAACTCGGCCATAAAAAGGCTCAAAATGTCTGCAAGGGAGCTCTAAACCCTTGCGGACTTACAGGGAACGTGCCTCAAAGTCCGGAGTGTGGACACTGGCATCGGGCCATAGATTTCAAATAGAACTGGGTATAGAACACAAAGGTTGTACCCATTGAGTCCAATGAGAATTGCTTGCATGGCTGCCCTCCGGTTTTCAGAAGTTTTCTAGCCACCAGGTTTACTTCCTGGTTATGCAGCCTGTTGACGCCAGAGACGTCCTGCTCTGCCCACCAGACTTTACATTGTGATGACAAAGCAGATTTTTTTAAATTGCTTTTCTCTGCTTGAGGAAAGTTTTACAAATACAAAGCCTCCATAGACTTGATTGGTGCAGTTCAAGGTGTCCTCTCAACAGTCTGTAAATATGTCAGTAAATTCATGGACTGACTAGGCAACTGTGTTAGGGCCAGTGTCCTGCTCTTATAATACATCTACAGGCTGAGGACAGTATTTTCACGAAGTCTTTCTGCTTTGAAATCAGTCTATTCCAGGAAATAGTCCTCCCCACAGACTCCAGAGCATTGCAAATTGTCATTTTTTACACTCCTTTTTTGGGTAAATCATAAAAACGAGATTGAACATGTTGATAAATGAGCTTTAGAGATGCTCGTAGTAGGCTTGGTTTTCTGGTTGGACAGAACCAGACCTCCCATTTTCCCCTTGTTTCAAATCTTTGTGCTAAGCTACCTAGTGGAGACCGACCGATATCACGGTTGGCCAATATACGCTGACGTAAAACTTTTATTCTTTAAATTCAATTCCCAGAGAAGTTTATGGATTCAGTGCACGGATGTCATTTTAGACGATAACGTTTCTTGCTGTAAGAAAAACTGTAAAAAGAAATACTGCCACAGTGACAGGTTTGTCACAAGGGTTTGATAGCCACATCGGAGGGATTCATTGCGAAAAATGTGCTTATGCTGACAAATACAGTCCATTATTTTGTACTCATCAGCCCAAAAAAATCCAGCAACGCTCAGGCTCAACTATCTGTTTAACTGCAGGTTCATTTTTACCACACAGACCTAAGAGTGGTATCAGTCATTTTATCAAAGAATTGACTCTTAAAGCAAGTTAACGTAGCGTATACATACCCAAAAAGTCGAACAATGTCTTTAATTCTGATTCACTCTTCTTATTGACGCTGTCAAATAGCTAAAGTGCAGGAATGTGTTGAGGAGAAAAGAACGAGGCCACAAGTCATGTAATATTTTAACAATGTTGAGAGTTTTTATTTCCATTTATCTGGCCTTCAATGGTTTGTTTAACGCTGTCATCAGTCATCAGTCTGGTACAGCTCAAGCAGCGTTGCAGGTGGCTGGAGCCTCGCCCACGGGCGTGGATCAGACCCTGGAGCACATAGTTTCCCCAACAACTCCTTACACCTACAGCAGAGTGACTGCAGCCTTCCAGGGAAATCTCACCCTGCTCTGGGCCACGGAAAACCAGCTGTGCCACAGATCCTACAGGGGATTGGAGGAATGTGATGTTCTAAAATACCAGCCGACCCCCGTCTGTGGCCTGAGGACAGGTTGAGAGGCAGCCAGGTAATTACGAGGGACCTGGAGCTCGAATAAAAGTGTTATGTTAAGATGTGAGGAGCCAGGCTGTTGTTTCAAGTCTGGTGCAGCAGGAGGGTACATTTGGATTTGTTTAAGCTGTAAATTTACATGTTATTAGGAATCTGTCTCTCAGTTCAATATTGTTTTGTTTTTTTCACTGGAGGGCTCAGAGAGCAGCGGCAGCAGCAGCCACCTGGAGCAGGTAGAGATTTGGCTTCAAAGACGTTTTACTGCCTGTCCAGTGGCTGTTGCAGAAGCTTAGTTTACGACACTGTTACATCTCGCTGCTCTCAGGTCAGTCAAGTTCCCCCTTTAAGCATCCAGTGGCACCAGATAGTTCTCCTCGGCAATAAAATAAGCTGACGGCTCAAACGGGTCGGGACCTCTTTGCGATTAAGAATAATAAACTACAATGTCATTTTATTGAATGTGTCATCAGTTTAAAAAAATCTTTTTTTAATAATATATTCAATAAATATACAGGAACCATGGACTCATGAGAGTTTTTGCTTCATAAAAGTGTCCTCGCAGTTATAACAAGTCCTTAACTCTAAATATTCTTATTTTATTTTTTAAAGGGATCTTTTTAGGTGAATCTTTTGTTCAGATTACAGGAATTAAGTCTGACACGGTCAAAAAAAGGACTTTGGATTTATAATACATGATGGGAAGGGCTCCAATGGATTGACTCCTGGTAAAGTACCATGCAGAGTGGATGTGGGTGTACCAGACTGCATCCCTTTAGCGATCATTCACACTGTGCACCCTGAAAATGAGACTGTAAAGCAGCAGACGTCGTACCTATTTGGCAAAGAAAACATTCATCAAGCAATGGTAAAAAATAAAACAAAAAACAAACAAAGTGGAACCAATATGGCGACACTGTAAAGTGACGTTTCTGTCTGAGCGGGGGACATTCTTTACAGGAGGGGGACATGAAAATGGCAGACATATCTAACACTTGTGTTGTAAAGCCAGAACTGGTGATCTATTAAAGAGAACACTTTAAAATTTTGGGAAAAAAGTTTTTTTTTGATGAGACAATATTCACTGCGTTCAATTATTTGTTAAAGGTGTAATTCGTAGAATATGGCCAGAATTCAAAGGTAGCAACAAAAACATAGAGGGCAGCATATCACCGGAGTAACTGACAACTGCCAATCTTTGCTAGCTTTCCTTGGCTGGAACAAACTACCGGCTTATGGTTGATGTGGTTATTAGTCAGCTGTGGAGACAGTGGCTCTTGAATTTGTCGCGGAAAAGACAAACTGATCACAAGGTGTCGCAATGGATGTAAACACTGCCTCCGAGACCGACTGAGGTCCGTTAAACAACAGGGGATACAGTATGGAGGTGATTTACAGTGGCGTGGACCAGGACTATGCCTTCTGGGACAACAAGACGTGGCAGGTGGGGACGGGAGAGAAGCGATAAAGTCCGACACCAAGTGTAGTGTAGAGCAATAATAGTTTTACTTCTACTATCTAATTTGGTAAATTCAGGATTTATTTTGACCAAATCAAGGTTGTGGACAAATCAAGATTACTTTGGTGAATTTTATTTCATTTGTGTGTTTTACAATGATTTAATGAGGCAATTAAGCTTGTTGTCGATCTGTAAATTACAATTCAGAAGGTTGTTTTTTTCTCTTTAGTAAGGAAAGTAAGAGTTTTTCCATTTCTTTTATATTTTGAGGTTTGCTAATTTATTACACTGAAACTACGATGAGACTATCACCTCTTGTGGCTACAAAGTGGTATTAAGACACACGTCTGGCTGGAGCTAGCCGGTTAGCATGCCAACTTCAGGAGACATCTTCGCAGCACAGTAAAACTGTCTTCACATTGTCTTCTGGACATATCTTACAAATTGCTCCTTTAATATAAGGCTAAACATTACAGCCTGCAGCTAGTTAGCTTAGCTGAGCACAAAAACTGAAAAGGGGGAGGTGTTTTCATTCAAACAAGCAAGGAGACGTGTTATTAAAAGAGCTTCATAGGTGTTGGTAGGCAGCTGATTCCTGTCTACAGTTCTGATGCTAAGCAAACTGTAAGCTAGCTTCATATTTAGCAGAGACATTTGAATAACTTATTGATCTTTCCATTTTCACCTGAGGGCAAATTTTTCCCCAACATGTCAAACTATGTCCTTTAAACCTTAAGTTTTACCACAATCCTAATAGTATGTTTAACTTCACTGAAGACTTTCTCTATAAATACAACCTTAATTAGACATCCAAACCTACTTGTTGATTTTGGCAGCTGTGATTGTTGACTTTGTTGCACTTCAGTGAGGGACATGGTAACCGTCGATTGCTCGATATTATTACATTTAAACATGACTACTTTTACCTCGGACCAATTTTTACAAACATTAATAAAACACCCTATAGCATAAAAAAACAGGCCATTTGAAACACTCAACAAAGAGTGCAGCTCCTGTAAGCATAACAAAATGAGAAAATGGTGGCTGGTGTTCATGACAAATTCGAGGCATTATGGTGACCGCTGAAGGGAATTCCTTCTTGAACACGTGACACTACTGAACATGATTGGGCCAACCTGTTTAACTCTTCAGTCGAGGTCCTGACTCGTTCTAAGAGTAACAAGGTCTGAGTTTGATCTCACACAGGCAGAGGTTCTGGAAAATGTTCGTTTGACATAAAGATTTATACATTTAAATGACATTATTTAAAAAAAACCCAAAACTTCTGACCATCAGTGCTTCTCTCACGTACACGTACAAGAAGTACAGTTTGTAACTGTAAAATGGAAAACAAACAAAAGAAGCGCAGTGGCAGCCGCGTGCCGCTGCCACTTTTTTTGCTCTCCCAGCTGAAACTGTCAACAGGCTGCTGGGCCGAACGCAGCCTGACATCAGTCTGTCAGTGATTCAGTAACTGATAGCTCCATTATCAGGTAGGGTTCATCGTGGGAGAGTTTTCTGTACACTGTGTACAACTGCCCTCTTTTCTCAGCAGGCCGCTAAGAGGTGCAAATGACATCTGTAGTGGTTGATGATTGAGCATGATTGAAGAACATGAAAAAGGAGGAGTGACTTCCACTGAAAAGGCTTATTTTGTTGGCAGTGTTCCCTTTCAGCTTCCACTCTTCTAATTTTCACTGGAGTTGTGGATTAGACCGCAAGCCTTTTAAGGTTAACTCATCTATACCCCCGGGAAAAATCCTAACCCCAAACTTCCCTTCTGTGCTTTTATCTGGCAGTCCCTCCCTCCATCCGTCTTCATCAATGCTTGCAGTGCTGCTTGTTCAAACACTTCCAGTCCTTCAATCCACTCTGCTTTTGGCTCTTTGCTGCGACACTCAGCCCCGACGCTAGATGAACTTGAAGCACTTGGTCTTGTCATGGGGTAAACGAGTCTTAAAAAGAACGGAGTCCACGCGGAACTGCGTGTACAGCAGCGGCATGTAGCCGTACACCTTGACGAAGAAGTTGATGCACTTGTGGCGTTCGTGGAAATGTGAGTCGTCGTGTGAGAGGGCCTGAGGGCAGCCGGGGCAGCGGAACGTCCAACGAGAGGTCACCTGACAAAGAAAGGGAGAGAGAGAGTCAGTATGGACATTTGTCATTTTTACTTTGAAATATATTTGTCTGTGAAATAGTATGTTATAGGAGTTCACTAAACCCTGAACATCCTTATATATACAATCACCGATCATATCTAAGCAACTGTGACTAGGCACAGCAGTCTCAACATGATGAAGTGATGTGTGCGGGGTTTCCAAAACCAAACACAGAAGACTGAATTATAAAGCATCTGTCTGCTGCAGTCATTAGCACTTCCAGCTAACTAGCTCACTATGTACAGTAGTAACTAGTTACTTCCAAGAAATATTTCAATGGCTAACTACACATTGCAAAAAACATCTTGTGAGGGGATCACCAAGCAAAATACTCATAACCACTTCTGTAGCGCTTCCTGCTACAATAGGTGTCTTCATGACCACATTTTGACACACACACAGACACACACAGACACACACAGACACACACACACACGAGTTGGGGAGGTTCAGACTCGAGGCAAATCTCATCACCCAGGATAGTGTTATGAACACCAAACACATCGATTACTACTAATGCTAAAAGCTTCTTGTTTTGCAATGTTTGAAACTATGAACAATTATAATTAATTATTTTATAAGTATCTATAACGTGCATAAAGTTGCAATACAATTCTTATATTCTTTATTTTCTTAAAAAGGGATAGTGTACACGAATTAACATTTAACCAGGTGTTAGCTGAACTGCTAGTTTTCATCGGAAGTCTTTCCACCTGATCTTAATGGGCATCCTAGAATAAATA
The DNA here is from genome assembly GCA_903131615.1 of Diplodus sargus. Taxonomy (NCBI): domain Eukaryota; kingdom Metazoa; phylum Chordata; class Actinopteri; order Spariformes; family Sparidae; genus Diplodus; species Diplodus sargus. The sequence continues at coordinate 1,335,763 of CAEMYA010000010.1, forward strand.
CAGTGTGAACAACAGTAACACACTAATGCTCACTGCCTTACAAGATCAATGCAGTTTTTTTATTTGCATGTCCTTAATCTGATCATTAATTTTTGCCAGGGACATTCAGTCTTTTAGCATGATTTAGCATTTGTAGCCATGAAGTGCCTCATGAAGAACTTTGTGTGTTTTTTTAACAGGATTCTGTTTCTAATACAAATTAGCATCAACACTGAAAACACAGCCAGAGTTTAGACAATCAGCTCGGGATGGTGCAATCTGCTGTGACAGTTGTCATTTCAGACAACATAATCGACTGTGATTTACTTAAAATGACAACCCTGCTTTTGTCTACTAACGCATTGCTTTAAAACATTCCTACATATTTAAAGTGGTAAATCTGCCACTGTTATTATGTAATTGTAAACAGCACATGTGCTATGCATGGGGCTCAGTGAATGGCCAATTAAGAAGAGGAACAACTGACACTGTGTGTTGTAAATTCAGCACCAGTGGTGCCTAAAAAGTAATGTATTTTTTGTTTTATTTATCGTATTTGGACTAAAAGAGATATATAGTCTCTCACCATTTAAGACTCAACATTCAAACTTGCCCCAAATTCATTATTCACAAGGCTTATTCCAAGCAGTGAATTGCTGTCATGCAGCACACTCCATCAAAGCCGTCTTTAATTCCCCTCGGAAACACCCTGAATATTAACACCCGTCTAAATCAAAAAGAACTTAAACTGAGAGCGGCATGACATTTCTGTTCCAACAGCTTCCCCGGGCTTGATTGCTGTAATTATTTGTCTCGCCATAAATATGCACTCCGGTAATAAATGTCCTTCCAATAAAAATCCAGGGGAAAAATCAGACATAACGCACCGATTCGATCTTGCGCTTTTGATTTATCATTTGTGTGGAATATTGGACATGTCAGTTTGAGTAATGGCAAAGCTAAGTGGGCAGAAATATAAATACGCCGGGGGCCTGGGGGATATACAAAGTTTGTCGATGCCGAGCTGGTCACAGCCGCTCGGACTGCATTGCTTCGTCACTGACCTTGATGGGTGGTTTGCGGGTGATGTGGGAGACCAGGAAGTTCATGGCGATGTCCTCGCAGTTTATGTACTCGTCCACCATGTCCCTGATGGCCTGGGGCATGACGTAGGAGTACAGATAGGCGTAGTACTAGGAAAACAGACGCATAGGAGGACACGTGAGTGAAAAATGCAAAAAATATATACATTTGGGTGAATGTTTTGGGGAATGCAAGTTCTGACCTTGTGAAAGAAAGCGGCTCCTGTCAGGACCATGGAGAGCTCACAGGAGTAGTTGGAGTTGTAGAGCCAGGACTGATGGTTGACGTCCCACGCGTGATACCTCCCAGGGAAGCCCACGATGCGATCTCTGGCCTCGCGCCACACTCTGTGAGACACCGGCGAACACAAAAATCAAAATCAACAATTTTCAATCAATTCATTAAGACCGACTGTGCAGGATCAATAAGTGTTTTGTAGTTTGTAACTTTTTCCAAGTGTCTGTCTGAGCATACGCCACCAATCTTCATCCATCTGTTCCAACTTGCCATCTCACATCGCCTCTTGGGAGTAATTAAGTAACCATTCTGTTGTCTTCTATTAGTATGTGACAGTTTTATTATAAAGATTTAAAAGCCAGAATCTCACACTTGGCTCATATTCACACGCGTACTGTTGCCCAGTCACTGCTCGACAGACTTGGACAAAGGGTGAACTGATTAAACACATAAGAAGACACATTAAATGTTTTAAACAAGCTCATGTGAGACCACTCGAATGTTTAACACTCGAGAGTGCAGGTGAGGAAACATTCCTGGGTAATTCTGGGGGAGCCAAAATAATTCATGACAAATGACCCCAATTTTTGCCTGCCTGAACAAGCTGCTGCAGCGCCGACTTGTAGACAAGTCTGAGAGAGGGAGGGGTGGTGAACAGAAATAGCATAACGGCATACTGTAATTGGTTTAAGCATGGCCTTCAGCTTATCTGAGTACAGTATTAGCAAATGAATCATAAATACACGGCACTGACAGCATGTTTCCCTTTTATTTTTTCTGGTTCGGTCTCTGGTGGTTGGCTCAGTCGCACTGTCTAATTCAGTGTTTTCAGGAATGTGATGCTTCTGCATTTTCTGGACATTTTAACTCCTCTCAGGAGATGTGGCCTCTATTTTACTGCAGTTTTGTATTCAAAACTGCCATCACAGCAATGCTCATCATAAGTAGTGCAACTTGTATTTCAGACACCATCTGATGAAAATCAGCAAAATGATCACTGGCTGAGCATTTCTGCTTTCGAACTGCAGAGTCCAATAATGGAACAAAAAATCCTAGGCCAGGGTCACAAACCGAAGGAACCAGTGCAGTCAGCTTTTGGGGTGGAGTATTACAATTCCATATCATTAGCATAATGCTGCTTGGAAACAAGGGATATCCAAGGAGATAGCAGGTGTGCCAAGTGTAGCTAATGGTTAATAACTTTTGCGCACCTACAATTCTCTATTTTCAGAGACGTGTTTGGTTTTTAGAAGCAAAGTTTTTTTTTTGCGTGGGGATGTTCGCAAAGAAAGTTATGCTTTAATAGCAAGTACAGTGCATAGTTGAGCACCTAACTGAATAGAGCTCTAATTTCAATTTCAATTTCAAAAGATAATGTATAATGCAGTTATATGTGTGTATTTTTTGATAAAAAAATAAATAATTAAATCATCATTCATTCAGCATTGTAAATCGATAAACCATGCAAACTTTCAAGATGGGTGAAAACCTTTTATAGGCACAGTAAAATGCTACATAGCAATGACAAATGCCCAACCATGCATCCTCATTCCGTCATCACCACTGACCTGAACCCGAACATGATCTCATCATGGCGGAGGTGAGCGTCATCATCGATCGACAGGATGGCCTCGGTTTCCACGGCATCCCAGGGGAGGAAGCGGTTGTTCAGGCTGTTCTTTTCGGTGCGTACAACCTGCAGGCGCAAGGCAAGATTCTGCTTAGCAACAACATTTCTGCACTTCACATGCAGCTCTGGTTGGTAAAGTCGTCCATCTTCTACCTGTCTGATATGAGCCTGCACTAACTGATTTTTTTTTGGGCCACTAACAGGCAACAGAAACAAGCTGTAAACAAAAAGAGTACAAAGTTTACAAAATAAACATTTAATGACATTTCAAGCTTGGACTGGGCAAAATGGCTGCTTACTGCTTCTTTCTCAGGCTGAAAATGAGCCTCAGGAAAGCAGTGAGAGTGAATCAAAGCAGTAAAGTTGTGTGCTAGAAAACTAAAGTGAAGAGCTGAAAGATGTGAAAACACTTCAGAGAAGTGAAAGGAACTGCGGAGCTGAGTGATAATTCTCTGTGGGCAAATCAAACAAGCAACCCCTTTCACATATTTATTTTATCCATTTTTATTATAAAAATACTGCATTAAGCTGCTTTAAGAGGCTTCTCTCCCTCTAAAATAGTTTGTAAATGATAAATGGTTGACTCAATATGACTTTAAGAGCCATTTATGTTGACAGACAATCAATGTATGTACCATTTAGATATCATCGTATAACTCTTCTAATCTTAGTGCCAGTAAGCATCAAAGCCTCTTCTACCAGATTCAACCCATTAGCTCTGTTTTGCCACTCTTCACACCATTTGTTTGTGATGGAGACTGTGTCAGAGGGATATTTTATTTTTAAGGCTTAATTCAAAAGCCCAAATTTTATTATTCATGGTTGTCAGACTTCTTACATTCTCTTAGCAAAGCTTCTGGTAATTTGCGAGGACTCCTGCAGAGTTTCAAAGAGGTACTGATGCAAAGAGCTCAATGTGATGTACTTAAACAAACTCTGCACCAACTCTGATACATTAGAAATGGTATAGGATACGGTTTATGCATTTTAGAGACACAGGACAAGAAGATGTATTCCCTACTTAAGAACCTCTTCTTCTGAGGGAGTACTCACCACAATTGGCAGGCCAATATCTGGCCACAGAAGGTCATCTGAAGGAGGCTTGGGCGAGTTCCACACCACCACCACCTTGTTGAGGTAAGGAAGTCCATTCAACCTCTCCAGAGAGTTCATCAGTACCTCCTCCCTCTCATATGTCAGCATGACAACTGTGAATTGCTCTCGGGGCACGTTACCTCCTAGAGCTGCCTGGAACTCCTTTCCTGAGCCTCCCGTACCTCCACCGATGGGCCTGAAACCAGTACCTGAGCCAAGGAATTTGGCTTCAGAGGGCAACACAGGGTCTAAAGGAGTGTGAGGAAAGAGATGGAAGGGCCCTGGGGCCCGATTCCATGCTCTGTAGGTGTCTGCAGCTGTGTATGTGAAATTGCGGAGAAAGCGTGGGGAGGCATAGGGGGGCTCAGTCTCGACGGGACCCAAATCCAGGTCGCCATTGTCAGCCAGGTTGGCATCAGTTCCTGCCAGCTTCCCCGCTTTGTGAGGAATCTCGTGGGCGGGCTCCTCTTTGATGGGTGCCGCAGGTACCTGGATGCTCGTTCTGATGCTGGCCAGGAGGGTGTTAAGAACATTCTCCGAGGTAGAGAAGTAGGTCTCCCACAGAAAGCGGCCCTGCCGCCTCATAGCTAACATGTCATTGTCTGATAGGCTGCGCAGCAGGAAGTGAAGCTCTGTGACGCGAGGCTTGGGGACTATAATGGCAGCTTCGCTCCATCGAATAAACTGGTGATAGGGTAGTCTGGAGTGGTCCCCCAACACGACTGGAATGGTCCCCACTTCTAGGGCCTCAAAGAGCCTCATCCCACAGCCTGCTGAGGCCACCAGCTGTCCATCCCCTGGAGCAATCACCAAGGCAAAAGTTGAAGCCTTGAGCACCTCCAGCCTGTCCTCCCTCTCTCCACAAAGAGCCCACTCAGTTGGCAAACTTGGCCTCGGGTTCTTGCAGGTGAACTCTACCAGCACCTGGTCTAAGTGGCTGTCCTGCACCGCCTTTAAGGTCCCGATAATGCGATCATCGTAGTCGGCTGGTGGGTCTCCTTCCATTTCCTCTTCGAACGACTGAGGGGGTGCCTCCTGTAAGCTGCTCCTCAGTGACTCCACCCTCTCCCCCTGGAAGGTGAAGAGGTATTTCCTCTTTACAGGTACTTGAGGGGGCACCTCCAAAAAGTTTGGTTCTGAGAGGGCATGAACCAGAGGGGACACAACCAAGTCAAAGCCCTCACGGTACTGCTGCTCCAGGAAGGTGGACTGAGCAACTGCTGCCCGTCCTGTGCTCACATTATACAGGAAGTTCTGTGTCATGGACTTTCGAGAGAGATGCACCAGTAGATGATTGTGTCCATCAGATCTCCAGTATGGGAGAGCTTTTAATTGCTTCTCCAGCTCTGCAGGAGATGGCATTGGGGAGGACGAGGGCTCCTGTAGCTCCCCTACCAGCACCAAATACAGACAGGCAATGCTGGGGTTATCAGTTACATAAATGTTACTCTTAACAGACGTTGCAAAAGCCTGCTTCACCAGTGGGTCAAGATAGTCTGCCCATGGATAGGAGCCTGTGTCATAGACATACACAGGAAACCCAGATGTAAGAGGGCAGCGGGCGTAGTCGAAGCAGGAGCGTAGACGACATGAGCGCGCAGACTTGGGTGGTGGAAGTCCAGGGTCCTCCTTGTCTGGCAGCAGCCGGACCGGCAACGAGAGCTTGGGCTGGTTCTGGGCCATTAGTTCTTTATAGGAATGCTCTGTCTGGCTGATGACATTCTTCAGCTGCAGCAGATCCTGCTTGGCGCTGTCGATGCTGCGCTTGCAGGCCTCGATGCGCAGGTTGAGTCGGGCGATCTCCCCGTTGAGCTCCTGCCTCTTGGCCTCCAGCTGCAGCAACTCCTCGCTGACCGACTCGCGGATTCGGCACAGATCCTGCACATGTTTGGCCTCGCACAGTTCGCCACCAGGCCGCGGCCCAAAGATGCGCTTATCAGGACCCCCAGCTTCGTCTATGGTAGTGAGGTAGTAGTGAGCGATGAGTGGGAAGAAGACCAGGATGAAGAAGAGCATGAAACTGAGCCACGTGAGGCGCACACGTCGCAACACCCATGGCTGACCACCGGCACCCACCCCGCCACCGTTACGCTGCATTGTTGACTCTCTCAGTCTGCTCCTTGCCCCACCAAGGAACCGTTGCTATGGTGATCAGCAGCAGCCATGGTGTGACCTTGTCAGCAAGGCAGTGGGGTGGATACTAAATCATCAAAGCTTGGCTGTAGCTCTGCCTTTTTGTAAAGGTCATCTGAGGCCGTCCTGTGGATGTTGAATCGAGGTTCGAGCCTCACCTGTATTCTAGTATGTACTCCGATGTGTTATAGCCCACACAAACTAATGCCATTTCTATTGTCAGGTCCAGCTAATCTTACAAATCTATGTCAGAAAACAATCCCACGTGGTAAGAGGGGTTTCCCTCGATGTATGTTGCAGGGAGGGCATGGCCGCTCACAGGTCAGTGTGATAGCTCAGTAGGCCAATTACTTCTGTTTGGGATTTGCTCATTTTCTGGCCCCTTGTCAGGAACTCCTGGAGACAGGGCTTTTGGAATCTCTCTTCTCAAAACAGGAACCTAGGAGAGAGAATAACAGACAAAACAATGAGTAACAATGAATCAATAAATATCTGAACCAAGATCAAAGTGACAGCTGTTTAACTGTAATAAAGAATGAGGATATCTGAGGCAGTGCCCAAAAATATTGCACATAATGCATATACTACATATTTTGCTTTAAAAAGGAATGAAAACTTGTTGATTGGACAAACACACAAAGTATTGTCCTGACAGAGGTAAAACTTGACACAAACTTAAAAAAAATGTATTTCCAGAAACATTAATGTGGTAGAATTCACTAGATGATGCGTAGATGTGCAGCTATACATGAAAACAGTTGATTTTCATTTATATCGCTGCAACCATACTGAGGACAACATGTAAAATTCAGTATCAAAAATACAGGTAAAAGTAAATTAGACACATGTTTACATGTATGTATACACCATCTACTTTGTGTTCACCAATTATTGACTTGACTTGATTATTCACCCTGAATCAGTGGAGATTTCAAGTGATAATAAAAATTAATTACTTAAAGAAAAGTGCTACTTTGGCTCTGATGCAGCCTGCAATCTGCGAAATAACTAGTAACTAAAGTTATCAAATACATGTAGAAGAGTAAAAGTTTAATTTTTGTCTCCAAAATGTAGTAGTACAGTACAGTAAGTACAGTACTGGCAGCTCAAAGTGTACATTGTTAGATTTCATCACAAGACACATTACAGCCTTTAGTAAAGCAAACTCGCAGTTTTTTCTTTTGCAATAAGAAGTGACTTGTTTGTCTTTACACAGACACAGATGTTTTTGGCTGCAGGGTCCGCACAACAACATATATATTTATATATAGCCTGTCTTTCCATAGCCAGCCACTTAAGAGTTTCTATATAAAACAAGTCTCTGCCGCTCACCCTGTTTTCCACTGCATTCTGTTCATAATGGCCTCGTCCAGGAAAAAAATCACGAGTGTGGTGCAGAACACCAGGGGGTATCTGTTTCTTTCAATTTCCTCTCTCTCAAAGTTGCATGGTGAGAGTACGAAAGAGGGGAGAAGAGAGATCACTAGTAAACTACACACAGTGGGCGAGCCAACACCCACAGCCCCTCCAGCAAATCTCATTAAAGGCCTCTTTCTGCATCCCGACCTCATCACCGACTCAAATTACTGAGCATCCCTGATAACGGTCCATCTAAGACAGTGATGGGGAATTCTCTTCACTAGCTCAGGAGATAAAAAGGCTCAGGCTTTTTCACAAAGGAAACCATCTACACCTTCTGATGCAGACTACTCAACTTCAGCCAGGTGTATTTTGAAGTGTTCAAGGTGTTCCTGAAGCCACTGGAGGTGAGTTTTCAGGATATAATACCTGTTTTACACACTTTCCTCTTTAGCTCATTTTCACCTTCAGAATGTAGGGAAAATTCAAGAGATCAGGAGTTGCATTTTCAGTGTGCGGATGTTTAAAAAGGAATGACTCAAAGCAACAGCAGAAATGGAAGTAGCCCCCCTGACACAGCTCCGACAGACTCTTACATCATGAGCATAGTCTTAATTTAAGCACAGATTGTTTCTTTCCACGAGCAGCAGACAGTCTGCTCTCTGAGCTCAAGCTGTATCACACAACAGCACAAGCCCCAAGGATGTCAACTGATAGGCCAAGTGCCAAACAGTCCTTATCAAACGCATTACTAACCCTGCAACACAGCAGGCTAGCCTTGATTGAGCAGCGCAGTTCAGAGCGACACAGTCACAGACACCAGAGGCGAAAAGAAACGCAGGTGGTGTTTACCTTGCCGACATAACAGCTCCTCTCGATAAGGACATTATTCCCTGGGCTAGTGATGAAGTCAACCCTCTGTGCTTGTAATGCTTTCATTACTGCAGGGTTGGATCACAACACCCACAGATAGCATCTTAAAAACAAACATTGGAAAAAAGCCATCTTTCATTCTGTCCGAGTCAAGTAATCACATCTCCCCGCCGCCTCCATGTGACTGGCATTTCTGATGTTTGGAGATTACTGCTCCAGCCACGACTCTCCTGAAAAACATTGCATCCTGCAATACAGCCGGCACGTGTGTGTGCGCCTGTCAAGTAGAGGAATGAGGAAAGATACTGGCCAATCATGTGACTGGCACGTGTTTCATCTTCTCTAAAATCACTTCCTGCTGCTAAATACTTTCTACCAGGCCGTGTGATGACTATGAACACGTCTTTATGAATTGTAACATGCTTTATACCCACTTGTGTTTCATTATTCTTCTCAAATAACAATTCCTTTCACTATCAATTATTTTGGACTTTTTATTCCTGATTATTTTCTTGATTAATAGTTTAATCGTTCCGTAAGAAAATAATGAGAACTTCACATTATGGTTTGTTTTGTCTGCCCAATAATCCAAAACACAACAATACTTGTTTACAATGATATGTAACTGGAAAAAGTACAATTTCATCACATTTAAAAAGTGAAATCAGAGTGAAACAAACAGTTGAATACCAAAACAGCAACGATTTTCTTTTAGAGAAGATTTCTCTGTCATAGGGCTGAGCGATATGGCCTGAACATACTCTCACTATATCTTTAGGATTTATTAAATGATAAAATCTCTTAACGTCCCATTCCCTGTGACCTTGACCTTTGACCTTCAACACCCAAATCTAATCATTTTAAACTTGAGTCAAAGTGGACATTTGTGCCAGCGAGGCATTCTCAAGATTTGCATCCACAAGAACGGGACGGACGGGCGCAAAACCTGAACACATAATGCCGTAACAACATTATCGGTACAAATTGATGACAGATACGGCGGTACCAGTATATCTGTGACAAGCCAGTATTGGTACCAGTTTCTTCAAGAGATCCATGCAATGCCTCCTCAGAAACCTCTAATCTCACCTTAATTTGATGCCTAAAAGCCCCTTTTTGTTTAGAATAACAACTTGTCTTCCAACACTTTCACTTTATTTCAGAGTTTTCAAACTTTTTGTTTTTTACCACATCTATGTTAAAATATAATAGCTTTTCAATGTGGTCCAAGACTTTTGGAACCCGCTGTATAAAGTCCCCTATCCTGATAATGATACATTTCTGTTTACATTTTGCCCCGCCTTACTCTGTCATTTCTTTTGCGATTGATTGGTCAATCTTTTATTCTTAATGTGACAAATCTTTGAAAGTCCAAACTAAGAGATGTTCAGAAATAAAGCAGCAAATTTTCACATCGAAAAATTGAGAGAAACACTAGCAAACAACTCATGTTCACGTAGCAATACAAAGCACCAGTATACATGAGGTACAGGCATGAATGTACGTAGAGTTATTAGCTAGGAAAAAGGTGCAGCTGCAGTCCAGCGAGGATACACAGCAATCCAGGCTAAGATTAGATAAGAGGCTCCAGTCCTACAAAGTAACTACAGGCCAGTGGATTTTGGAGCAGTTAGGAGGGAACATGTATCGTAAAAAGCCCCAGGACATGTGACCCTTTGGACGCTGACCCTCATCCCGCTGCTCAGTGGTGTGCCCGAGGTGCAGAGTGACCGAGAGGCAACTATCACAGCAGACTGATTAATTGCTGCATGACTGCCAGTGTCACAGGGGTAATGGCAGACAGATGCTGGCAAACGCTGTTGCTAAGTCTAATCTGCGGCCAAAAAACATGCTGGTTTAAAGCTCTGCCCCGTGGCTGCTTCTGGGGGGAAACAGAGCAACACACACACACGCACACACACACACACACGCACAGAAACTAAATCATAATCTTTTCAGTTGTAGCTTTCTAATCTACAGGATGTCTTCTCTCCGCTGCAGTCGGATTAATCTGACTGCTGCCTGCATATAAAAACACAGAAAAGCATTGATCGCTCTGGACTTAGTTCGCGAGGATCAATGATAATGCCATCATTACCTACCGCCGAGTTGCGAGGCAGTTTGGCGTTACGCATCTTAAGGGCTGCCGTCGTTTTTTTTTTCATTTTTTCCACTTGTAGGCTGTAGGCATACTAGGCAGCACGGGTGTAAGAGTGAGCTGTGAAAGAAAAAAAAAATACTTGTGCTCAGTGAGAGATACTGACATGCCCGTCCTTGCCTTCACCTTATATAACAACGTGTGAAGATACACTATTACATGGAGGACACACAGCAGCAGTGACCAAATAACAGATCATAATTATGCCCATTTGCTTTTCCCATTTCTTCACAGATGAAGACTAATCTCTGTATTATAGTTTAATTATTCCATTACCAATACTGGAAATCAACACAAATTTTGAAGCCCCTACAAACACTTTCAAAATCAAGTGGTCGGCAGTTTCTCAGGGGAAAGGGGAAGCCGAAAACACAACCGCCTCGCTGATGACCCAGATAAAAAAAACCTTTTGCTCCACACGGTGAGCACTGAGCCAGCAATGACTTAGTCAGCAAATTACTGCTCCGGCCTATGAATAACGCAGACTGCATTAGTCTGGCATTCTGTTAATTTGATTTAGACGTATGAAAACTGGCAGGATGCGTTTAACACGCGCTTTTGCATCAATCAAGCTCGAGTTCTTCGCTCATGCCAAGTCAAGGGAGTGTGAAAGAATGTGATGTTCGTAGGCACTCCGAGGTGCATCATGTTGCGATTAATGCGAAGCAGGTCCGGGCAAAATATCTTCATCTGAAGTCAAAAGAATAACAGCAGCAGGTGCTGAGCTTAGAGCCGGAGAGAACGAAGAAGTGGGACGCCGCTTCCAAGTTCCCAGACGTTTGAGGAGGGAGCACTTGTATAAATGTTTGAACAGTCTCTCCGCACACTGGCTGAGACACAAATTCCTGTCTATGAAGGAACAGGAAGCACGGACAGAATCGTCATCCAAATCTAACAGGTTTTTACTTGACCACAATCAGCTCACTTCTCAATGGGGGGGGAGACGGTGAAAGGCAGCAGGAGCCAACTGTGAATGAGTGAAAGCTGAAGTTTCTGTCCTGCAACGAGAGTTGAGCGTGAGGGCGTTTGTCTGCCTGCCTGGGAGGCAATCTGACTGTGCTTTTTGACAGATACTGAGACGTACTGAGGGATTTCAGGGCCGACCGCGAGATCACACAGCTTGTATTTTTAATAAGGCCCCAGGCAGCCGGGCTGAAAGAGGTAGCTACTGCAATGTCTGAAATATTAAGGAGATGGATCTTTGATTTTTCTTTTAATGTCAAGGAAAAAAAAATAGCTAACTTCTAATGATAAGACTGACAAGAGATTTCCCCAACCACTTCAAACACACTTCCCCACTGTGTCACCAGTAACTCACGGCTAAATCATGCTGAAAATAAATAATACACGAAGACAAACAATAATAGAGCAATCTGTAATTTGGGGTCTTGCTGGGCTGCTGGTCTTGAGGCTACACTCCGACACAGCGTGCTTTTTGCTTAATCTTCACATCCTCATACTAACATTTTCACAATCACGATGCCAAGATGTTAATGTTCAGCACATATCGCGGTTTATATCTATGTTCAACATCTTAGTTTTGCCCAGTTAGCACGCCAAACATTTGCTACACACAAACTACAGCTGAGGCTGAACGTCATCAGTTTTGCAGATATTCAGACACATTTTAACTTCCAGTATATCCAAATGACAACAGTCTGAAATGTAACTGTCCAAGGACAAAGCAAGGACTGTTTCTGCAGTGTTGCACATATTAATACCTGAGTGTTTATCTAGAGTCAGCCCCTTAGCACTTCCACTGCAGCAGCATGGAGGTTATACTGTACTGTTGGGAACACTTATCGTAAACACAGTGGAATCAATAAGAAAAATAACTCGCACTTTATTCTTTCTCCATAAATAAATGTTATGCGCACGTATTACATTACAACAGATGCTGAGTGCACTGAGAGCGTTTAGCTTTTCACCTTTTTTAAAGATTCTCTTGGCTGGTCAGTGGTGTGAATCAGCATGTGGATTCTTATAAATTGTCTTTCCAATAACCTTCCAACTGTCTTTTGATGACTGAGCTGAAACAATTCAGTCAAGTCATTTTCAGACTGCCTCCTGTCTCTAGCTGCTCTAATGTGTGGATGTGCTGCTTGCCTCTGTTTAATATAGGTTTTACTGAATCTCATGAAAGATTTCAAAGATTTTCTCCTTAAAGACCACTGGGCTCACTTTTCACAGACACAAAGGATTCATCAAAATCAAATATCAGTAGATAAATTGACAACAAAAATGTTAGTTGCAGTCTGAAGCTGAACTTTAAAGAAAAGGACTGAAGTGTGTGATGGTGTTGTAAACACCAATAAACACAATTCCAGGTTACTGCAGCAGTGAGCACAGGCCTCTGGAGGTGATGCTGCTGCACTTCAGAAAACCATTACGCCTGCTGGGACTCCAGGTTACCCTGATGCATTTCCCCCTTTAAGGGGCTCTGGCTCATTGTGCTTGCAGACAACCCTTCCCTTAATTAATTGTGATTTCATGGAGAGGATCGAGGTAGGGCATTCCCTGTGGAGGCCATGGAAAAAAGAAAAGATGGAGGCAGCTGCAGGGGGAGAGCACTCTGTGTGAGGGAAGCAGCTGTTGCAGCCATGGATCACAGCTCATCTGCAGACGGCTGACTGAACCATCTCAAGGACCCTGTTTCACTTGTAAATTACAGAGGTGACAGTGGAGTAGTAGTCAAGAAGGTAATGAAAAGGAGGGAAGATAGATCTAAGACGCCTAATTCTTCTTGTCATTAGGCAGAACTGATGTGATTTGATTTAGTGCCGACACCATTGGTTGATCGTCTACAGTTTGCTAATTTAGTTGATCAAATGCATGATTTTCCTTCTCTCTCTCATATAAATCATTCAACGTGTCTTTCTTTTTTCATATCATATTTCAAGTGGAGATTTTTTTAGATTTTTTTCAGTTCTATATGGTTTAAATAAAAATCTATATATACACACATTAAGGTTCAGGTGAAATGATGGAGCCAGATGTGGCTACAGCTTATACAGAATGCATCTGTGCATGTGCAATTGTTTGACCATGAGAAAGATTACAGTGTGGTCGATATGCAATGTTGACTGAGGCTTTTTAGCTTACGCTTCTCCCTTAATGAGGAAACATGCCTTTACTTAGGGGAATTCATTTCCTTCCTTACATCAAATACAAGGATTTTGCTTCCTTTCCCTTTGTTATACCTATTTTTACTAAAAAACTAACTAAATCGTCATTGGGTTATCGCATTGGACAGAAAGATTAAGATGTCATGAGTAGTTTGTTACTGAAGTTTATCACCTCTTCTGTGCATTTCATAGGTTATAGTTTTTGCATGAGCTTTGCTGGCTTCAGAGTGCTGGATAAGGCCTCATTCTGGTTATGGACACAGTGGCAAGTAAAGACCTTATCAAGGCTTCCAATCACCATCTGCAATGAGCACAGGAGTATCATCAAACTGATCATGTATTGATTAGTTAGTAAGTAAAAATGTTAAATTATAATAAAATGCAAGTTTAAATCAAAAGTGAAAACAACTGGGTTTCCCCTTTCTCATGTAAACTTCAGAGCCCAGAGAATCAAAACCAGATGCGAGTGTATGGGCATGTACCCTTTAATGAAAAGAAAATCGTAGACAGATGAATTCAAAAATTCAAGTGTTCTTAGTTGCTGCCCTGGTTGTGATTAAAAAGATGTGATTCAGATGTGGGGACCATGGATAAAGTCCTCTATCTTAGCCTTGATATCTCCTAATTAATAAGCAACACTGACAACAATGGCTAATTAGCATAAATGCTACAAATAGTATAGAAAAATTGGTGATTGTTGGCCAATTTAAACAGTTGCTTGCTTCACATCATCATGTATTGTTCTCGAAAAAATTAAATTTTTTATCTGAAATAAACTTTCAGTATCACGACCTGTATTAGCACAGCAACTTTCCAGAGATGCTAGTGCTGCTTTCTGCTCTCCCTTTTATTACCTCATAATGTTGAAGAGATGACAATGAGGCCGTTACGATCATCAGGAGTATCGTGAGCAATTAAGATCGCCCTCCGTGTGGACCACCTCCTACTCAGTGTAAAATGTATGAGTGGGCTGACCTTTATCTCCCAGTGTGTGCACTGAAAAGTCAGCCGACAAAGACAGAGCGGAGGCAGATGGAAAACCTGTCACTGCCCTGTTATTAAAAAGACACGCACAACTTGTCTGCTGATGCATATTCATAATGTTGCTGGACACTATTTTGCAAGGGCGGAGACAGAGATGGATGCAGCTGAAACATAAAGAGACACAGAGAGATAACCAGAGACAGTGAGGGAGACAAGGAATGAGTTCATAATGACAGATGGGCCTGGGCGCCTTCCAACCTCCCAAGCTTCCGCAATATGACAAAGACTGCACAGGAGAGCAGTTCCAGAACAAAAAAAAAAAGGTGCCCATGTCCTTGCGGTGTTGCACATGTTCGTCTTTTACAAGCCAAGGTAGAACAAATCGTATATGCATGCCAAGAAAGATTGTCCAGAGCGTCCAAATATATTGGGTAGCGCAAAATTTTATGTTACATAGGTGCCACTTACCAAGTAACACATTTAAAAGTGTCCTTAAAATAATGAGCTCAAACTTTTCAAAAACTATTTTCAAATAAGCAGTTAATAAACAGCTGAGAATTTATTTATTACATTTACAGAGAATTTTCAACAAGTTTCCGTTCAACTTCCCTTCGGCAGGACACTAAATTGAAGAGAGTTTAATTTGCAGCTAGTTATCTGCAGGTCAGTATATTTAAGTACAATTTTGAGCAGCCATAAATTGCTAATCATCGACAAATACAACTTCGTAATCTAGAATCAAGTTAGCGGACGTTTAGGCAAATTGTTCCAAAGTTGAAGCTGAGGGGAAGATGGACAGAGACCAGTTGGAAATGAAAATGGCCTTCTCAGCAGAAGTTCAGCAAAAACCAGTATTCATTATTTTTTCCAATTTCCTTATTGAGATAATCGTGAAACGACACCATCATGAATATCCACACATTATTGACTTAAAACAGCAGGCTGGCGTACAGTCTTGTATTGGTTTCCTGTTTTGTCTTGAATTGCCTTGGACAGTCGGCATGACTTGCACATTGCATCCTACACGAAAAAATAGTTAAATTAGATGTGGGAAGACTGCTAAATAAAGAATTAAAGACTTAACCAACTGTTTATTAGCTGCTTGTTGGAAAATAGATTGGTATTAAATAATATTTGGGTAGTTTTCAATACATTTTGGAGGTAATTATTGAGGTTAATTCAAAGACATTTCAAATGTGTTGCTTGGTAATTACTGTCCACACAGCATAAGACTTCAGGTACTGCTAATTGGAATATTGTTTTGAACCCACTTGTTGACCAGTCTGTGAACATCTTCAGCTTCTAGGCTCTGTTCGTATTGGGCTGCGAAAGTGATAAACAAAATGCATCACACTGGCTTTTCATCAAGTGCTAATCTGTCACCGAAGCCTCTGCCGTGGCACGAGCTGCCCTGCAGGGGTGAGGCGAGGACAGACTCTCACTGTGTTGGTGAGAATTGAGAATGTGCGAGCCAATTAGAATCAGAGCAGACGTACAGACTCGCAGGACTCCCCCCCATTCTTCAGCACACAACAGCTCTCACATTTTGCTAATGAGCTGCAACTTTTTAAAAAATCCTCTGAAGGGACACGCTGACATTTTTAATTCCGACTTGACTTCTCTTTCCCAGAAGCTCGCACAGTAGGCGAAATTTTAATTATGTATCCTTCGGTTTCAGAAAAAAAATGTTTAGACGGCATTGTTACCTTGCTCCTCCTTAAAAACAAAAGGGCAGCGTTAGCAATTTGAGCTGGTTCTCCCTCGTTCCTTTAATTATGGTTCAGCTACTGCTACGGCTTTTTGAAGTCCAGTAACCTATGAAGAAGGCCGGTTCTTTTTTAACGAACTCGCTATCAAATGCGTTTATGTTAATGTGAAAAAAACACTACAATTAAGTCTTTAAGATGAAAAAAATACAAAATGAGTCAGGTGAGTGGACGGGCTCCAAGCAAGATGCACGTCGTAATTGTTCTTGACGTGGTGTGAAAAGCAGCATTTGGCCATTTTCTTGGCGTTCCCACTGGCTTTTCCTCCTTCTTACATGGCCTGCTTCTGAAATTGAAGCTGCATTGCTTATTATGAGGTTATTTGCAGCATCTCACGTATCTTAGGAAAGTGCCTGTGTGAAGAGATTTCCTAAATGTTCTATAATGTCTTCTGCCTCTGCAAAGAGAACCGCTGTGGCACTAAAGCTTGGACTGACTGTGGAGAGTAAATACACGCCGGCAGCCACTATTGACGTGGTTTTAAATCATTTTCACTATATCCAACAGTGCAGAAAATGTGTGGCGGGGTGATGTCGGGAGGGGGAAGATAAAGAGAAATCAGCAGAGATGAAAGATAAACTATGTGGTCACCACCAGTAAGCATCTGTAATATCTGTACGTGCGTATATGTGTAGCAGTTTGCCTTCTGATCCCACAAATAAATTAGCTTTCTTGATTAGACTACAGAGTCGGTGCTGATGAGCTTCCTGAATTAATCAGGGAAGTTGGAGCCGACAATGTTGACTGATCAGAGAAGAAACGACACGAACATTTGCAGACGGTGTCACAGATTTTAAAATACTCATCAACTTTCGGTAAGTGGGAGGGAAGTTGTTTTTAACACTACATAACTACATTATCTTGGTGCAAGGTCAAATGTTCCCCAAAGGTCCAAACTGTGGCATGGCTAAACAAGACCCGACAAGTCTTCTTCCCTTGAAATGGAAAACGGCTCATTTGGACAAGGTCAGGCTTGCTTTGCAGGTTTTTAAGGCTGACATTTGAATAGGCGGTCATCTAAAATTAAATCTGTACTTCTGAATAGAACTGACTGGTTAATATTTACTGTATTAACAGGTCAAATATTGTGGGAAGCGTATATTAGGTTTAGGTGACTGGACGAATGTGACAGCTATCCGCGAATGGCTAAGTCCTTCATCTGGTGGAGGCTTTCTCCATTTATTTCCAGTAGTCAGTCTGGTTGAATCATTATACAGTATTCCTTTTTTTGCAAACCCTTCACACATAATAACATCTATTATCTGTCATTCAAAAATATAGAGTAGTTCTCTCAGTCATCTAGGGATGCAACGGTATGAGCTTTTCACTGCACAATAACCACCTCAGAAAAATATCGCAGTGTCATGGTATTGTGTTATATTGTACTGCAAAAAAAAAACAACATAAGGGTTTTTGTGGTTGAGCAAAACTTTGTTATGATTTCACACAATATTACGTCACGAAACTTGATATAAACTTGAAATTA
>CAEMYA010000010.1:1360904-1385163 GCA_903131615.1 Diplodus sargus
AAAAAAAGATGTCACTGTTCTAGGGCATTGGTATTGTGCATGCTGGTGCACTGGCATAAGTTACCAGGACAGCTGAACAAATGAGAGCATCAATAATGTTATCAATTACATCTGTGCTTTTCCTGTAATGAACCGTCGAAATATCTGAAAAAGGTCTGTTGCAGTCTGATTGCAGTCATGTTGAGTTGGACTAAGCAATAAGCATGCCCTTTTAGTTACTTATGTCCCTGTCATACTAGCCAAAAAAAACCCAATTAAACCCACTAACATCAGGATCCTGTTTGCAAAATGACTGTATATTATTGGGATTTCCTCCGGGGTTAATTAACCCTGCAGTAGTCATGAGTACTCATCACCTCTGGCGCGGCGCGGCTGTGATGTGAACACAACACCCGGATGAACACGCCAACTTTCTCTTGGCTTTTCAGGCGCGATTGATGCAACCCAAGTTAAGGCCACTGACTTGTTAAGATTGTTCCATCCATTTCTTTCAAGCAGCACTCGAATATCCTTCAATCAGAGGCGAATTTGAAGAGAGACTCGAGATAAAGATTTAAAGAAAAGTAACCACTATTTGTGGCTTTCTGTGTGGCCTGAACCTAGTCAGCTGATCTGACGTCTGCACCAGAGAAGCAAGGCGTCTCACTCCGTGGCAACTTCTGTTATCAGCTGCAAATGTCTAATTCAGATGGTTATTAGTTCAAAAACTTTTTTAAACAAGTTTAATATCTTCTGGATGCTGTCTTCATGATGAGACAAAACGGGTGGTGAACAGTAGGTTTTGAGGGCTGTTTGCTGAAATCAGCTGCCCATTGTGGTTTAAAACAATCTCGTAAGATCAGTGACAGTGAACCAAAACAGTACATTTCACTATGTACTGTAGCTCTGTCTGCTTTCACACTGTCATTTCACTTTATTTTGCGGGAAAATGCATATGAAACTGGCTTATATTAAATCAACAACAACATTTGGGATTAAATTTCCAAGAAAACACCTTTCAGAAATGTGCAAATGCTATTTAGTAGCTCAATGGTAATCATTTCTTTGAACGTCCAGATATCACCTGTAGGCGTAAATATTCTACAGTGATCAAACACATACTACTAATCATGCCAACAGAACAGACACTATATGTACATGAAAATAGATTAAATTGTAGAATCAGGCAGGTGACCTTGATTGGGGAGGCCAACACATCTAGAAACACCTTGTCACATAATGCAATGATGATTTTGCTATTATTCAGCATTGTGGCGTTTCTTCATTACTATGCGACTACAGGAGGGAAAAACGATCATTCACAACAGCGTGACAATCACACCGCTATGAGAAAAAAATCATTATCCTCGTCCACAGTGGGAAACAAAGTGCCCCAAACAGTCCATGTTAATGCATGCTGTGGTACAATCCAGCCATAACAAGAGCATAGGAAATTAAAACATCTGGCTCTGTAATGAATTTTTTTTTTTGCTTGATGGTCAGAAACAAAATTAGGGCTGCAGGTAATGATTGTTTTACTTGTAGATTAATCTGTAAGTTATTTCTAAGGATGTCCCAATCAGGTTTTGTTTACCCTGATCCCAATCAGAGTCCTTTAAAATTTAGTAAATTCCAATACCGGGTCCCAAGCCAATACTTAGTCTTAACTAATATTTTCCAAGATAAAACAGCTGCATTACCTGCATCCAAGCTGTTCCTTAATAGATTTTTATTTTATTTTGTTGAAACAAAGTTTATACTTTCATAATGGCTCCTTCTTATTCTGCATATGCTATTGCAACATTGGCCTCCACCTTCCATGTGTTAGCAGGTGAGTCTGTGATGCTGCGCTGTGACAGCAGACCCTCGTCTACAGCCAGCTGAAGTGTGTGTGTGTGTGATATCGCCCCGTTGCTTGTCTATTTCACCACGTTCAACATCTCCTCGATTGTTTGTTTGACATGCTCTGCTGTATGAGACCCACGAAACTAGTGCGCATACCAGCACGTTGTAACATGAAAGTGGAATCAATGTAATGTAATGCTGAGATCGTAGGGTATACCGGCGATTCAGGAACTCTAGATGACGAAGAAAACCCTGATTGTCTACCACGGAGATGAGCTGGTTATCCAGAACGATTAACTCAATGACCTTCTCTGTAATATTTTTGGCCATGTCGCTGTCTCCAGGACAGGTTTTTTATGTGCCATATCAAATTTTTTGTATTAAGTGCAGCTCTTTTGTTACCCATCACATAGTGCAGATGTTACATGTTACATGTCACCGCTGGACTGCTTATGCTTTCTAACGTAAAACATTTCCACACTGTAGACATTTTATCCACAGGTTTGCCAGAGTAACGTTAAGCGCCCAAGATGGCTTCCTCAAATGTCTTGTTTTGTCTACGACCCAAGGATATTCAGTTAACTATCATAGAGGTGTTTAGAAAACAGAAAATATTCACATTTGAGAAGCTGGAAACAGAGAAATCATCATCCCCACTTTTTTTTGGTCTCAAAATAGTTGGAGATTAATTCAAAAGTTGTCAACTAATTGAACGTTACAAAAAACAAACCTCTTTTGTTTAATTCACCATTTACAAAAATTGAAATAACATACTGCTGTTGTTTGTATCTCAGCATTGGAGGTAAATACCAGAGAGAGAAGAATGCCAATTTGTGAACTAACGGACTGACGGCGAAAGACAACTGACCCATAAAAACTACAATCTACACCTCTATCTGGGGTTACAGTTTCCCAGGCCTCCACATCTCACACTCAGACGCTCATTAGTCTAATTATACTTGACAAATATTACCGATTATGTAACTATAAAGTGATGGATATTGTGTTGGAAGTGATGAAACCACAGTGAACCTTTGCAGCCTCTATACACCAGGTGAATGTTGAGTGTTTCCCACGACCTGTTCCCTGCAGTCCCCTTTTAGTTTCCTCTACATCATCAGATTCAGGTGACTGCATAAATATGTTTATGGTCAGCAACTTTCTTTTCCCCCCGCCGGGTTTCAGACTATCAGAGCCCTGATTAATAGCATATAATGGAACAATAACATTTGACTCATTTACTCAATGATGTACGAGGTGATTTGACAAAAGCAACCTCCTGTCAAGTAAAAATTCACAAACAAAAGCTCTGATGATGCATGCAATCTCGTACAGCCACGAATAAACTGAAAACATAGCCTCGGGCCAAAAACTCTGGTAAGGTCGCTATTAAGTGCTCAACTCTGGGCTTAGAAATCTGAGTGAAAACGGATTTACCGGTTACAGAAACATGTTGGCAGTAAAGTCAGTGCTACCACAAACATGCTAAGCCTTGTCTGAACAGGAGCTACAGGGGTACAATTCCCAAGCTACAAGGCTTGAATTGTCCCCTCATTGAACTTTCTGTATCGGGGGGGAGACTGCTGACAGAGGGTTGCTCTAAGCTCCTCTGTCCCATCAGTCATTGGTCCATTACCACGATGCAAATTACACAACATCTGCACTCAGGTTCCAGTCCATCAGGTACAACAAACCCGAACTGACAAAGTCTAATGCAGCTGCCATTTGATAAATCCCACCCACATGTAGGCTGTAATGGTCAGACTTTGGTAAAGTGGTTAAGAGGTATAGATTCAGTTTTTTTGGTCATTCGGGAGGCTGTAGTTGAGGTGCTGTTGAATTGCATTGAATGATACTGAGAGGTGACTCTAAAATCTATTCTTCCCTTATTTAATAAATTAAAAAAGGTAGTAAAGCATGTCTTTCTAAAAAAACCAAATGGGATGGAAACTATGAATTCACCAAAAAACCTGCTATTAACTTCTTACATTTTAAACTATATTATAAGGAATCAATACTTTGTGAGAGAGCAAACCGTTTTGGCAGCAACCCCAAGAGAAGGTCCCTCACTGAATACTAAATACATTATTGCATTTATGCTACCTTGCTCAATGGCAAATGAGTGACAGAGCAAGATACCAAACTTGTTATCCATTTGTTGAGAGGCACAAGCCTCCTAACCCTTATCTGAAAACACCAAACAGAACTCCCATTTGCAAATTCATTTTTATAGTTGTACAGCCACCAACAAAAGCAGTGATGACAGATTTCTTGCATCAATATTTACCATGACAGTACCAAGAGGTACAGATCGTCGGTCTATTAAACTATGTTACCAACTATGAAACTAATCATGGCTTCATAGTTAGCATGCATTATAACGCCAGTATGTATGCTTGCCAGTGAGGGTCAACTATAAACTGACAGTTTTTTCATGAAGTTTGGTGTTACATTTATTCATGCTAAAAGAGCGGTGCACGTTGGGGTTTTGGTCATAATTAGTTTCTTACATTTTAATGTATTAATAGGAAATCAACAGTATATAATACTGCAAACCATGAGAGCAGCAACACCTGTGACCTTCTCCATAGCGAGCAGGTCACTTTGAATACCAAATTTATTTAAAAACATGATTACTGACTTACTATTGACCAAGATAGCAAAGTAAAACCTGACTGACAGAGCAAGATACCAAAATGTCTATCCATTCTTGCACTTACGCAAAAACATCAAACAGAACATTGGCAAATTCCTAGTTTTGCAGTTTGACAGTCAGTAGTAAATGCAGTAATGCATTTTTTTTTGTGAATTAAAGATGAGGTGATAGCCATGATAGCCAGTACACTCAGAAACAATAGCCTGTGTGATGAAGCATGTGGACCTTACCACAAGCTCATTGCGACTTTCATAACCATCACAAATTATCATGCCAGCATTAAAGCCAGCCAGTGAGGGTTGACAATAAATTGACAGTTTATTTTAAATAAAGTTTGGTCTGACATTCATCAATGCTAAAAGAGAAAATCCATGCTATCTTACTCAATGGCAAAGGTAAAACATGACGGAGCAGAAAGACAAACTTGTAACCCATTTGGTTAGAAGCACAAGCCTCTAAATCGTATCCGAAAACAGCATACAGAACTCTATTTGAAAATCCTTAGTTTTACAATTGGGCAGTCCGTAGTAAAGGCAGTAATAGCAGGTTTCATACATAACATCTACCATGATGCCCAGTGCAACCACAGAAATGATCGTCGGTGTATTAAAGCATGTTGACCATACCAGAAGCTCATTACACGGCTTCATAATGATGCCGGGATGCATGTCTGCCAGTGAGGGTCGACCTTAAATGGCAGGTTTTCTGAATGAAGTTCGGCGTGACATTTTACTCACGCCAAAAGAGCGGCACATCGGGATTGCGGGTTTGATCACGAAAACGGTGGGGGGTCAAATCATATTTAAATAATGCATGTAGCAGTCAAACGTGTTTTTTATGCTAGCCCTGGCAGTCATATATAGACTGGTTACATCACGGCAAAAGCAGCGACTAACGTTACACCGGCTCGGTTGACGTGTGCCTCAATCGAGATCAAAGCAAAACAGACTCACGACTTGCAGAGACTACAGAGACCGACTCAACTGCCTTTAAGTCTTTATAAAAACTGCCAGCCTTTCACACTCACACCAGTGAGAAAATCCGCATCTGAGCCACAAAGGGATCAGAGGAAGTCTGCTGTATGAAAGATGCACAAGAAAAGACACAAGGGGCCATATGTCTCATCTGGCCAATTAGCTAGCCTGCTAGCCAGCATCGGTCACAACAAAAATGCATTTGCACTCCACTACACAGGCAGACCGACGTTAGCTTCAGCAGCTACTCACCCCATCAGAAGAGTCCGGGATGTCCTAAAAACTGAGCCACAGCCGCCGGCCACGTTTGTCAAACCGCTAAAACGCCGTTGTGTTGAATTTGAACCACTACAGTCTCCGGACAAGCCTGCGGTGCTGCTGCGTTTTCACTTCGCACCGCTCACAGCACCATTAAAAGCTGCATTGTTGGAGCGACGGCTGGACAAACAGCACCGACAGCACGCCGCGAGGCATTGTGGGAAACGGTGTTGATTAAATGTGCTATTCAAGCGCTGGAGATATTCTTGGGGAAATGCTCCACCCAGTGGCCGATGTGGGTACTGTTTAGTGTCACATTCATTTTTATGTACAGTATCTATATTATTATTTGTATGTTGATTATGTGTTTTATATAACTTTGGATATCTTGACAATATTTATCTGGAGGGTGAGGTGTCTCTGCCTGTACTGTATATTATTTGTTATTTTTGCAACTAAATCTGAAACATGTAATATATACTTTACAAGATATTTCATGTTTGAAGGACTTGATAAAATGTTGAACTTTTAAACAGGAACTCCAGAATTCAACATCTCTGAGAGAGGACTGTCAATTTTATATTTGTTCGTCATTCGATTTCTTTTTTAATCAATTTTTTTAAATGTATGAAATACAATGAGACTATTACAACTGCAGGTCCACTTCAACTCTCACCTCTTTTAAATCAAGGCTGAGACCCTTTTTTCTTGCCACTGCATTTTAAAGCTTTGATCAATAACTTGCACTGTAATTTTTATAGTGTTTTACTCTTTTTAACTTGTTTTAATGTTTTGTTTCTCGCTGTCCTCCAACTATTTTTTAATGTCTTTTAAATTAAATTGTTAACGTCTCATAATGTTATATCATGCTCCTGTAAAGCTCTTTGAGTTGTCTTATGGCCGAATTGTGCTGTACAAATAAATGTGCCTTGCCTATTTAAGATCACATGGGCCCCTTCAAGATGTTTTTGTATGTTCATTTGTTTCATTTTGTCTTGCTTTTATAATGTGTACACTACCTCACAAAAGCAGCAATAACCATAAACAATGATGCTGTAAATGGGAAATGTACAAATGTAGACATGCAGTAGTTATTCACAGATATTTCATTGAAAATCACTAAACAAAACCAATTTTGCTATTTTGAGGATGTGGGAAATAGCATCAGAACAGTTTGCTTGATCACACAGCAGCGTATGAAATTAAAAGGGCAGCCGTGTGTGTATTTCAGACTAAGTTGTATGTAAATACAAAAAATAACTGAGCAGATGAAATATGCAATATGAATTACAATTGTTCTTGGTCAAATTTAAAAGAGAACAGAAAAAAATAAGAAATAAGAAAGAATGTGTTTGATTATTGATATTGAATAAACATCCAAGAGCTTAGTCATGTCTGTTAATGTGAATTGAAATGTGTTTTTATTCTATATTTCTATATATTTATTCTATATTTTATTTTATTCAAGTTTATTCATTCAGTCTACAACTACAAGCCCATATCTACGATTAAGAGAACTACATCTGCTCCAGAATTGTTTTCTTGTTTGCTTTGTGTTTGCGTGTATTTGTCAAACTATTTCTATACATTCAATTAAAATATTTGCTTAAAAATGTCCAGAATGTCCTTTTAGCAGTCCTAACTGTGCTGTTACTCGCAGTAACATAGTCAGTCTATAGGTGGCAGTAGTGAGTCCGTTAGAGCGCGAACTCACACAAAGGCCCCGCGAAGAAAAGGCTCAGGGAGTCGCAGAGTGATGACGTACAGCCTGGAAAATGGAGAGAAAACACATGTCAGCTTTTGCTCTGTATCAAGCGATTTCAACAGACCAGCCTCCTCCTGCTAAGAGGGCTTCCTTGCAGGTACATTTTTTATTAGATTTAAAATAAAGTTTCTGCTTTAATGCCTCTATTTGTGTGCGTCTGTCACAGCTGCAGGAGGAGCTGAGCTTAAAATAGCACACTCCCCCTGGTCGCATTTTATCAGTCCACGTTATCTTTATGTCATTTATTATAATTTCTCCAGACTCACTGTGCAGCCTGACAGTAGCCTTATGTTAATGTGTGTGATGTTGCAGGTGGCAGAGAAGAAGAAGAAGAAGAAAAAGGAGAATGGGGCCAGTAAGACCAACACAGTGAGAGCTCAGATAAAGCCTGAGAGGAAGAAAATGCGAAAGAAGCCCCTGAAGTCTGCACAGAGAGAGGAGAACCTGAAGGAAATTACAGACGTAATGTGTTTCTGCTGCAATTACACAAATACAGACCACTTTTATTATTTATTTTGACCCTACAGTGTTTATATTATTCATTTATGGCGACCTTATGCTTCAGAATCAGGAGGAGGAGGAGGAGGAGGAGGAGTGTGCCGGTGGAGACGGTGAGGATCTCGAGGCTTTTCTAGCAGACCTGGCAAAAGTCAACAACAGCAGGCAGAGAGCGAGCAGGCTGTTCCAGTGGCTCATCAACCCCATCCCTGCCAAGTCCTTCTTCAGGTACAGACGTTGGCACTGTGTCCGTCTGGATGCAAACATGTGCATTGAGCGCACAGACTCAGAGCTGCATATCAGTACCAAATAAATATAAAACATTTCAAAGAAAGCAATTCATTTCTGTAGGTTTGCAGCAAAGAAAACGCTGGCCGATCAAGTAATGCAGCAAGTTTTCACCGGCTATTGTTTTTTTCTCTTTCCGCAGGGAAACATGGGAAAAGAAGCCAATCCTCGTTCAGCGTAAGAATCCGGATTACTACAAGGGCCTTTTCTCCACAGCAGAGTTTGATCGCATTTTAAGACGGGTAAGGAGCTGACACACGACCCAGACGCTCGCTCAACCATCCACAGTTTATCTGGAATCTCCCGCCTGTGCTGTAATTCAGGATGGATTCATAATTGTCCATTAAAGCCCTGCACTTTGTACATAATGTATGTACATAATGTATTTATACATGTAAACGAGCTAATGATGTATATAATCCATCACCTCTTATACGATTAGTCAACCAATACTTATTCTGAGTGGCCGTGCACTTCCTCTGTTTCTCTGTCTTTACAACATATGGCCACTGGTGTTGTCTCATACACTGTACATACACCTCCGGTTTTTAGCTCATGGTCCTGTACAGTTCTGTCCCGTACTGTTCACCATCCTTCAGCCTTTAACTTTAACATAGTTGCTCAATTTTAGTTTTCTGTTTTGCTGAGATCTCTCAGATTGAGACACTACAGAATCATAGAAAAAGTACCAGGGCTGTAGCTTCTTTTAATGTGGGAATGTGTGTCCTCTATGGAAACAAATGATTCCAAGTATTTGAGAATTACTATGCCACAATCTTGCAGTGTTGCCACAATAACTGAAGTTCTAACTTCGAATCAGTACCTCGAAAATGTTGGTATGTGTCGCTGTTTTTGATGCCACGGGGGGGAAAATGGACACAAAAACGAAATTTCAGATTTTTGGTTGGCCACTGCAGATATGACTTCCTTTTAATAAACCTTTTTTTGTACAGCACCTTTTTATAAACAGTTTACAAAGTGCATTGGCTGACAAGCAAAAGCAGGAAACCAGGAAGACAGTATTATAGAATGAACACCTAGTCTAAGGTGTAAGAAGAAAAAAAAATGTGTCGGGAAGAAGAAGAGAGAGAAGGAGAGAAAGGGAGGCTGGCACAGATGCATCAATAGAGCAGAAAATGAAGATTGAAACCAGTTTAAATATTTAGAGTCATTACGAGACAGCCCCTTGGCGAGCCTAAACAAATATTTGAGTTTGCGTTCTTCCCTGTCACTTTAAGGATTGTTCCCATCGCTGCAGGAGTCTGACTAAGCCCCATGTTGCTGAGTGGTTCAAGCTAATTACAGGCATTGTCTCTAGAACGTTCTATGAAGTTTTATTTATTAAATTTTTTTCATCCATTCTATTAAGAAAGAAAGACAGCTGACAGTAAATACTGCTGTTCATCACCTCATTGTCGGGCTGCTGCTGACTACAGATGCACAGATTTGTTCAGTGTGATTTAAATGTAGGAACTTTATCTTGTGTTGCATTTTCTTCTTCGGGTTATAGAGAAAAAAACTGTATATAGTCTCACTGAACTGCATGTCTGCGTTGTTGCATTTAAGGAGGATGTTCAGTACGGAGTGAACCTGGATGTCACCAGCTACACTAACGGCCAGAGGGAGACGCACAACCCTCCGGGGAGAGCTCTGCCGTTCACCGTGTGGGATTTCTATGAGGTACGGCCTGGACGGATGAAACCCGGCAGACACGTGATTATTTCCGGTGCCACGCCGCCGTGATGCTGCATCTTAATGCTCCTGATTTAATTTCCTTTTAATTGGGCCCTTTGCTGCGAGTTCGCCGCCCCCACTCCCTCTGTGGGGGTCATTAAAGTTTCCTTTTCACTTTGAGAATTTTTTTCCAGGATCTCCTTCATTAAAAAGTAGTTAGATGTATGTTTATGCATTAGGCAATAAATTAAGTTTTAATATTTTCTGTGCCGCATGCTAGAAGTCACTTTGTGTTAAGTGCATTCACCGTATCAGTGCACCATCTGCGCCACTCGCAGATTAGTAATCATCGTCATGTCTCTATTTTTTCCAGGCTGGCTGCTCCCTCCGCATGCTCAATCCCCAGGCCTTCTCCTCCACAGTGTGGAACGTGCTGTCCATCCTTCAGGAGCAGTTTGGCAGCATGGCGGGGGCTAATGTGTGAGTATTCAGGTCAGCAATTATACTGGAAATCCTTTTTTTTTTCTCCTTTTAGATAAAATCTGATACTGTGAAAATGCATCTTTTCCTTTTTAAACCAGATACCTGACACCACCTGGAACACAAGGCTTCGCTCCACATTATGACGACATCGAGGCGTTTGTGGTTCAGCTGGAGGGGAAGAAACACTGGAGAGTGTACAACCCGAGGTGAGATGAAGGGAGGAACCTTAAGAAGAGCAGTTAAGCTCACACCAATTTGTTTTTGCTTTGTTTTGATTGAGTAATTGTTTCACAAAGAGCCGCTGTGAAGCTGTTGTTCTGGCCTTTTCACAGGACAGAAGACGAGGTCTTGCCTGTGCTTTCGAGTGGTGAGTAAAAATATATTTATTCTATATATAAATACAGGCCAAATTTGTCTCTGTTTGGTTGGAATCAAGATGACGGATAATAGATAATTATTTACTACACCTCATTGCCACAGAACAATGCACTGTATAGCCAACAGCTGTCGTTTCTTACATGTCACCGCCCTGCGTTTCCTCTCCAGCCAACTTCAAGCAGGCTGAAATCGGAAAGCCGATCCTGGAGGTGGTGCTAGAAGCCGGGGATCTCCTCTACTTCCCGCGAGGATTCATCCACCAGGGCGACTGCCTCCCGGACGCTCACTCCCTCCACATCACCATCTCCTCCTTCCAGAAGAACAGCTGGGGGGATCTGCTGCAGAAGGTAACGAACTCTGATCGAGGCTCTAATCAAGAACCCACTTAGATGCCGATGCCGGCTGGTTATCGATTAGGCATTGCAGGAAGTGTAATAACCTTAGGATACATGTATGATTTATCCTCCAGCCACTTTGTGAAAGCTTTTGCATTCGCTGATGTGAACACATTCAGCTCTTCCTGGAAAAAGTGCTTGAGCACATAGAACACGACGCAGACGTTACGCTGGGATCTGGGAAAATGTGTTAAGCATTTTTCACAATTTTTACTCATATTACTTATTTTTATTAATCAGTTAATTGTGAAAATTATCAGCAGATCCATCAATTATATAAAAAACAAACAAACATTAGATTCAGCCATAAACTGAGGTGAATCAGCTCAAATCTTCAGATTTTAAATGCAGAAACACTACAGTGGTGAGTGCACTCTCCTGCAAAGACAAAAAGTTCAGTTTAAATATCGCAAGAACAACTTTTGTAACCACAGATGAACGCGAAGGCTCCTTATTAGCCTGCTGCTTGAGATCCTCTGGCAGGGCCCCACTAATGGTCCCAAAATCTCCACTTGTGACCAGAGGTGACCAGGCGTTCACTGTGTGGGCAACCCGGCTGTGAAGGTTTAGTGAAAGTATCTAAAGTTCTAGGTTTTATTGCATTTACGATGTGTTTTTATTGTAACACACTTTGGTGCAGTAAAAACAAAGGATATTATTACTGAACTCTGATTAGAAAGCTAAGTGCTTAACAAAAGGCAGCATTAGGGCATTTTTTGATTGACATAAGGCTACAGTGAAGCGTAACAATCCTCACCGACACTGTGATGGTCAGCTGAACAGGAAATTCTGTGTTTTGTGTTTAGAAACAGAAGTCTGTTTTGGAGTGAGAAGTCGAATCACTGAGATGAGACCGCGTGATTTAACATGCAGTAAAGACCCCCACTCAGTTTAAATCCAGAGATAATCCAGGAAAAACAAGTTCGAGTACCACCCAACCGCTTGACTGCGAAAACACCAAAGAAGGAGAAAAATCCACAAATATTAGAAGCCTGTAGATTATCACTAGTTTACAATGACTAATATGTTGGATATTCAACCAGATGAACCACACTAATGCAAAATACTGTGTCTAAAATGAAGGCGTGCTGTGTGTTCTCACGGAAAATATGAAAAAGATGGTCTCTGGTGTGCGATATTCCAGTGTTGATTCTGCATAGAGAGAAGGCAGCAAAACACTTCTGTCTGTCTCAGCCTCATAACCCACTTAGAGAAAGTTGAAACAGCCTCTCTTCAAACAGCTACCTGGGTTTCTATTTTTACCAAAGGTCTTTCCACTTCTTATCTGCTCCTTCTCAAGGTGGTCCCGGCGGCATTGGAAATAGCGATGGAGGAGGATGTGGAGTTCAGGCAGGGCTTACCTCTCGACTACCTGACGTACATGGGAGTGCAGAACTCTGACAAGGTAATTAATCGGTTGTGTTGTATTTACTTCTCACTTCCTTTCACCATCAGCATCGCCAGCCTCAGCCGTTCACAAATCGCCCGCAAAATAAACCAAGTTAACCTTGTGTGTTCAGGATGACCCACGCAGGACAAAATTCTTCTCTCGGGTTGAGAGTCTGATGAAGAAGCTAACAAACTACGCCCCAGTCGACGCTGCCGTGGACCAGAAATCCAGAGACTATCTCCATGACTGCCTTCCACCTCTGCTCTCTCCAGGTGCGTGGTGGATGCATCGGTTTGGGGGGGAAATTAATTAACTTTTAATGCAGAAGGAAGATGTATACTGATTCTGAACTGCTTCATGTCATCTCTCGCAGAGGAATTGGCCAGCAGTGTGAAAGGAGCACCTACGAGATGGGAGCGCGGGCAGGCTATGGATGTCGGCGCGCACATCACTACCCAGACCCGAATCAGAGTTCTGCGTGCTGGGTGTGCCAGGTAATACAGCTTTGTATTGCTTTTCACAGTGTGTTCACGTGAGGAAGGTTTGAAATGAACCGTTCAAAATGTACAATATAGCATCTTTGTGGAAAAAAAACCTGCTTCATTGATCCATGAAATGCAACTTTATCACGTATGTATTTGCTCATAAGTTTTGTGTCTCTCCAGGTTATGCAGCGATGGAGAAGCGGTTCATCTTTACCACACAATAGACAACTCCAGAACCTACCACAAAGAGGAGCCCAAGAGTTTTGAAATAAAAGTAGAGGTAGACTGGAAGATCTGTGACAAACCGATGTCTTGTACACGTCATCCGAACTATGTTTTCACTGTGAAATTATTGTTTTTCTTTCAGCACACAGATGCCGTCGAGTTTCTGATCCATTCATATCCCAAATTTGTGACAGTTGGAAGTTTGCCGTGTGATTCTGCAGAGGACAGGGTTTGTTGTTTACTCCTTCCCTAATGTCCATGGACTTATTAAAACACATATCATTTTCCATATATTTTTATTCTAAATGAGAAATGTTTTAGCCTGTGTTTTTGTTTTTGTGAAATTTGTGTTTTAAGCGGTGTCTCATGTTGTTTTCTTTTCCCCCTAGATCACTTTGGCTGAGCTGCTTTTTGAGAGGGGGATAATCCACACTGCAGAACCTCTTTAGTGGCCACAGACTCTTCAGTCATGCTGACTGCATGAATAGATTCAAATTACCTTTGTACAAAACAAGACCTTCAATGCAAACCACTCGTCCCAAGTCGTCTTCATTAACTTTACTGGAATAGTCCCAGTGAACGACCCATTTATGAATTTACTCTGTTCAGCTTTGAATAAAGCAGTTTGTTTTTTTTGTATGAAATGTGTGTTTGTTATGAGACCAAAATCACCAACAAGTATTGAATGATTTTGAAGAGAAAGGGCATGTTTATTATCGGTTGATACAACTCAAAACATCAAACAATTATTAGGAGTCTTCTTAAATATTCTGATTTGAGGGCCATTCACACCACAGATGACAGGACAGGTTCCTGGTAGGGACAGTCTACTTCCAGGTCACCTCCTCACCAGGCTTCAGCTCCCTGAAGAAAAACAAGACCAACAGTTGCATAAGCTTGCATCTGGAGTGACACTAGCATTAGATTAGTGTTATGTGATGCAAATTTGTGGAATGTGTCTCACCAAAATTAGACACAAAAATAGTCAGTTGTGCTCTCGATTAACAAGCATGGAGCTGTGATCTAGCAAATGACTTTGTAAAGCACACAAAACTAGATGCAACAATCAGCTTTTTGTAACTGCAATAAGTGTATACTGAGTAGCTGACAGACATGGTATTTGTTTCTGCAGACTTATAGTTGAGTAAGTTAGTGGGTATAAAGTTGCAAAACTCATCATCATTGTTAACTGAAATAAACAATTAACAATAACACAAAGGCACCTTTAAATGTAGGCTTTTTATTCTTACCTGCTGAACAAAACACTTTTGTTCCTGAAAGCTGTCAGCTTCTGGTCCTGCTGTTTGTCAAGGTACCATCCAAACACAAAGCCCATGGGTACCAAGATGTTCACCCAATGCTCACGGGCAAGTGCTACAAAGTTAACCATGGTTCCTGCAAAAACAAGCAGAGGACACATTGTGACATAAATGATGGCGCCGAAATTATAATCTGACGAAAAACAGTCATGCTGCTTAACATTTGAAGTTGGATAAAGAGACTGATGACGTAAAATACACATTTCTGACAGGCTCAATACTGATAATATTTGTAAGGCCTGGCATTGTTAGAGCATCTCTGGTAATGACAGCCCACTGGAAGAAACCTGTGCAGCATTTGCATAGTTTGAATTACTGAACCTACACAGTGTGAGGCCAGGATTAATTTTTTACTAATACATTAACTGAAAGACCTAAGCCATATCCGGTTTGCTGCTCAGCCAACCACTAAATGAAAATCAATGCATTTTAAAATGACTTGGTCCAGAGTCAGAGAGAAGTCACTGTAATCTTTAGTAAAAGAATGTTTCATACTGGATCTTTTTAGAGATTGGAAGGGAATTCCGAAAAAAAGAAGACATTTTACCCCATCTCATCTGCAGACAGGACTAACAATTTTTTCAGGACCTCCGCAAAGTTATCATGACACTAAGCTAAACTATAACCAACAAAACTTATGACTGACGGCCTTAACACCTTGTTCACATGCTTAATTGTGTGGAACAGTTGGAGTACATGTTGACAGAAAAATAATGTGTGTCAAGGAGTTATCTTAACTAAGACAGAAGCGAGAATAATGATTACTCCAAGTCATATGTGGCAGCTGTAATTTCCCCAATTGCACTGATTACAGCATTATAGCTTGCCATAAAGTGAAGCTAAGTGCTGAAAATATAGCAAACTTACAAAGTTTTTAAACCCCAACTACTGTAAGCGGATGACAGCATAGCCAGCAGCTAACGTTACTGGCTAGCTAATCAGTTAGCATTAGCAGTACGTATCGGGTTTTCGTTGAAAATATGTTGTCTGTTTGTCGTTAGTCACTTGTATTAGTTGTGTTTTGCACAATTAACATGCTAGAGTACAATGAGTAAAACCATGAAGAGAAATTAGGCTGAAATAGCTAAAATATTACCTTCTGTTTACACCAAGCCGTGGCCTTCAGCTCCTCATTCACTAGGCAGAGGACATTGGACTCTACCAACTGTGCAAACACGATAGTGTTTCTTGACAATAAGCCATTATTAGTCCAATTCGCGACCGTGGTGGTGGGTTATTATGCACATTGTAACATATTACCCCACAATTTAAAAGCTTAATTGTGAACATAAAATAGGACAAAGTGCATTTTCAATGTTGTGTCATCATTTTAGTTTTTACCAACATCGCCATAGTTGGTACGTTCCTTTGCCCTTTCACACATGACGCAGCGGCTAACATGTTTGCTAGTCGAGTGTGTATTCATAAGCGCTAGCCAAAATGTCTTAATGTTGGAATTATAGAAAATCCACTTGTTGTGTTTCTATTCCAACGGGAATATATATATATAATCTAATATTTAATGGTATGTTGCACGTTCGTTTGTCGAGCCAAGTCACTTAGATCCACCTGCCGAAATGTAACGGAGCTAGCATGCTAAGTCGGCAGACTTTGCCGGGTGATTTGTTAACGTTATTGCTCGTGTGAACTAACGTTAGCTGTGGCTAGCAGCCAAACTGTTTACTTTAATTGTGCCAAGTGCTCGGCTAGCTAGCCATATAGTCCCAATGTAGAACTTATGCTGTGTATTACTGTTATACCGTACAGTTTAATTGCAAAATATGAACATGTTTTTATGTTATCGTTGTTGATTGAACTGAATGAGTTGTTCTCCACTACAATAACAGCCGCTGAGCTCAACGTAGGCGATGTTGTTTTGTTTGCAAAACCTAATGCTAAACTAGCTAATTGTACTTTCAGCGTTAAAACTGAAGAACAATGACGTCCATTATCAAGCTGACAGCCGTGTCAGGGGTTCAGGAGGAGTCGGCCCTCTGTTACCTGCTGCAGGTGGATGAATTCCGCTTCCTCCTGGACTGTGGCTGGGACGAGAACTTCTCAATGGACATCATCGATGCTATGAAACGGTAATTATGGTAGCCATGCGCTTATTACAGAAGTTCTTCCCCCGCCATGTGAAGTAAAACTAGTGGCATGTCCTTCTCCCCTCCAGATATGTTCATCAGGTCGATGCTGTGCTCCTCTCCCACCCTGACCCCATCCACCTGGGAGCCCTGCCATATGCTGTAGGGAAACTGGGTCTAAACTGCACTATATATGCTACAATTCCCGTCTACAAGATGGGACAGATGTTCATGTATGATCTATATCAGGTACTTGAGGAACATGGAAAATCTCATACATGTTAAGTTATTTGTCAGCAGGGTATCATTGCATGATTAACATTGTGTTCTTATGCTTCCTTCTTTCCACTTAGTCCCGTAACAACAGTGAGGATTTCACGCTGTTCACCCTCGATGATGTGGACTCTGCTTTTGATAAAATCCAGCAGCTGAAATATTCTCAGATCGTCAATCTGAAAGGTGAGTTGGTTGCAGACTGTTACAGGTCAGGAGTCACACCTCATTGTCCATCACTCACACCAAAGTGCTTCATATTTTTCTTTTAATTTACTTTAAGGGAAAGGACACGGCCTCTCCATCACTCCTCTCCCAGCTGGTCACATGATTGGAGGCACTATTTGGAAGATTGTGAAGGACGGGGAGGAGGAGATTGTGTATGCGGTGGACTTCAACCACAAGAGAGAAATGTGAGAACGGACAAAACACCCATGAAATGGAAATGAGTTCTTACGTTTTATGACTGTTGGTTTAATTCTCTTTTTCCCCTTTTTTCTATGTTCTAGCCACCTCAACGGCTGCACGTTGGAGAGCATTAGTCGTCCTTCCTTGCTTATCACAGACTCCTTCAATGCTACATATGTACAGCCACGACGCAAACAAAGAGATGAGATGCTCCTCAGTAAGTAATCTACACATGACTCTTTAGTAGAAGTAATTTTGTTCCAACACTCTAACAAATTAACCGTGTCATCCTGACTTCCATTGTAGGATTTGTTTTGCTCTACCCTGTATGACAAATGACAGGATAACTTGGTATTTTAGATTCTTGCATCAAACTATCCGCTCTTCTGTCGAACATGGATTAAACTTGATGACATTTTTTCCCCTAACCTATCTTTGTCTTTTTGCTTAAAACAACTACATTTAAAACTTAAAACAATGCACGAAATACACTGTATATTTTCAGTAATATTTTTTTTTCTCACAGCCAATGTCATGGAGACCCTTCGCGGTGACGGTAATGTCCTGATCGCCGTGGATACCGCTGGTCGTGTGTTGGAGCTTGCTCAGCTCCTGGACCAGATCTGGAGGACAAAGGATGCTGGGCTCGGAGTTTACCCACTCGCTCTGCTTAACAATGTCAGCTATAATGTGGTGGAGTTCTCCAAGTCCCAGGTATCAATCACAGATTTTCCCACTTGAGAAGATTTGTATACTATTCCTTATATATTTAAAATGCAGTATTATAGTTGTTCAGTTTCACCAGTTATTATTGTTAATCTGTTGTCTTCTTGTAGGTGGAGTGGATGAGTGACAAGCTCATGAGGTGTTTTGAAGACAAGAGAAATAACCCGTTCCAGTTCCGTCACTTGAACCTCTGCCACAGTCTGGCAGACCTGGCCCGAGTCCCCAGCCCCAAGGTGGTGCTTTGCAGCCAGCCAGACCTCGAGTCCGGCTTCTCCAGAGAACTCTTCATCCAGTGGTGCCAAGATGCCAAAAACTCTGTCATCCTGACATACCGCACCACACCCGGAACCCTCGCCCGCTACCTCATCGACAACCCCGGAGAGAAGATGCTGGATCTGGAGGTGAGACCAGCCGTCATCTGCGATGGAGCGTTTTTGATCTTGTCTGTTCATGCAGCACTTGCCCCACGGGGAACTGCTGTCTTTCACGCTCAAACCCAGCTGAGGAAACAGCAAAATGTGTCATTCCATCATTTGCACCATATCCATCTTTCACTCTTCTTGTTATGACAGGTGAGGAAAAGAGTGAAGCTGGAAGGCAAGGAGCTGGAAGAATTCCTGGAAAAGGATAAAATAAAGAAAGAAGCAGCTAAAAAGCTTGAACAAGCGAAAGAGTAAGTCCCAGTGTAAAATGCTGGTTCATGTCCTTTGGTATAACAGAAGATTTGTTCACATTATTTGCCTATTTATAGCTAAAAACATAAAATTATATACAAAGCCATCAGAAATGCAAATGTTGGTCTAAATTGCAGATCTAAAACAGATGATTTAAATGTAAGTCTGTTAATGGGAGATGAGTCATGACCCTTGAACAGAATATTTATACTCTGCAGCTGAACAAAAATCTGTTGTCTGTCATCTCATATGTACACAGTTAATGTTTATTTCGTGCACTTGCAGGGTGGATGTAGATTCTAGTGACGAGAGCGACTTGGACGATGATCTGGATCAGCCTGCTGCTGTGAAAACCAAACACCACGACCTGATGATGAAGGCCGAGGGAAGCCGCAAGGGCAGCTTCTTCAAACAAGCCAAAAAGTCTTATCCAATGTTCCCCACACATGAAGAGAGAATCAAATGGGACGAGTACGGGGAAATCATCAGGTGATTCAATATCGATACGTGTGAACACCAGAATACAGAGTGATGGATAGAGAGAAACTACACCATACTCCATACTTGCTGACCATCACCAATACGTTGTTCTTCTTTTACAGGTTAGAAGAGTTTCTGGTTCCTGAATTGCAGGCCACAGAGGAGGAGAAAAACAAACTGGAATCTGGATTGACCAACGGCGATGAGCCCATGGACCAGGATCTCTCTGTTGTTCCCACCAAGTGCATCTCAAGTATAGAAAATCTTGAAATTAGGTGAGTGATCCTCTAAAGCTGCGCTTCCGAACCTTGTAACAGAAATCTTTGCTATTATTGAGTAAACTAGCAGCCAGTGAATGCGTAAATCCATGCAGATAGAGCCTCTCCAGTTTAATTTTGTCCCGCACCTATTCTGTTCAGGCTTTCCTGTCCTTGCATTGGACACAGCCAAACAAAGGAAATTGAAACTTGAAGATTAAAAAAACAGCATTTATGGCAATTTACTCTAAATTCTATCCTGTGTCAGAAGTTGCGGTGATATCGGCTGCCTCCTCACACATGTGTTTTAACAATTTTTCACAATCAAACATACTTCTCTTTAGACAAATTCACTTTCCGTTGTTCCTTTAACTCTTTAGTTGCTTTAACTGTGTATTTTTTCTGATGGAGGGAGGCTGTTTAGAAGAGAGTTGTCGCTCGCTGAAAATAGTTTGTTTAGGTTTTCACCATGTTCTACAGAGACACAGGCCTACAGTTTGGAAAAAAAAACTTTTCTTGGCACCTCTTAAATTCAAGAAGGTCTTGTGACCCTCCTCTGAGCGTTTGGAGATCCCTATAGAGAAACAGTCTGCTATATCTGTGTGGTTTAACTTCCCTCATAAAGTCCCATCAGAGCGGATCAACAGTACATTGCTGTGGTGTGTTGGACGGCCTCCAGCAGTGAATGAGTGTAACCATTTGAACGTAAGGCTAAGTGTTGCTAAAAAAAAAAAGAGAGAGGTTATGTCTACTCAGCAAACCTCTCCTGCATTAATCACAAGTCCCATCAAGATATCTGGTCTGCGCGGTTATTAAACAATGTTTGACAAATCAGCACTATCAAAAACCTTCATCCTGTCCTCCTCCTTCTGCTACAGAGCGAGGATATCGTACATAGATTATGAAGGTCGCTCCGATGGCGATTCCATCAAGAAGATTATTAATCAGATGAAGCCCAGGCAGCTGGTGATCGTTCACGGGCCGCCAGAGGCCAGCCTCGACCTGGCCGAGTCCTGCAAGGCTTTCAGCAAGGACATCAAAGTCTACACACCCAAACTGCAGGAGACTGTGGACGCCACGAGTGAAACACACATCTACCAGGTCAGCGTCAGCTTCCTGCTCTGTGTATTTTTCATTAAACTGAATTGTTGTTTGATTCCTTTGTTTTGCAGAATCATACATTTAAATTATTTGTCTGCGCAATGATAAAACCTTATAAATCTGTTTGTCAAGTCATTTTTCACATTTTACAACCTCTTAACAATTGAGCCAAGATTGAGTTCTTCAGCGATGATTATAGCTCAAGCTCATCATGTCTCGTCTTCTCGCGGTGAAGGTGCGGTTGAAAGACTCCTTGGTGAGCTCTCTGCAGTTCTGCAAAGCCAAAGACACGGAGCTGGCCTGGATCGACGGTGTGTTGGACATGCGCGTGGTGAAGGTCGACATGGGCGTGATGCTGGAGGAGGGTGCGAAAGAGGAGCCCGAAGACAGCGAGCTGGCCATGGACGTCGCCCCCGATCTTGGCATCGACCACAGCGCCACGGCGGTGGCAGCACAGCGCGCCATGAAGAGCCTGTTTGGGGAGGACGAGAAGGAGGTGTCTGAGGAGAGCGATGTCATTCCCACGCTGGAGCCACTCCCTCCACACGAGGTTAGTCAGAGGGCAATATGAACATTTGTTGCTAGTAAGCTTACAGATTCTCTCCACCCTGCTTGGAAGAGAATGTGTGTGCAATGTGTTCGTTTTTTTCCGTCTTAAAACTGTAATTACATTGTTAAAAATGTACATCTACTTCTTCTCACTTATTGGAGTCTGGTGCTGGTCATTTCACTGAGAAGCAGCACATCCTCAGTGTGCCTGCCAAGTCCTCTTGTCACACTTGAGCCCAGCCGTAGTGTCAAAACCTGAAAGAGGCAACAATGAACAAAATGCATTAATGAGTGCAGAGGAGCTTTTTCAAAAACTCTCTCTAAAATAAGCTTTATGTTCTGTTATGTGTCAGATATCTGGCTGATTGGGTCGTAACAAGTGTTAAGAAAAGCCTAAATTGGTGCTTAACCTGTTTTCAACTTTAAGAGAGATCTTGTTTACAGCAGGCTTGTCCTTTCCTGCTTCTCATTTTGGCAGCTAACCTCATTTCAAGTCTTTGCTGTCGTGCAAATGAATAATGGCTAATGAAGTAGTGCAAGCAACTGAGGATTTTCAGGTCCCAGCAGCTGCAGCAGCCAGTAGACGAAAAAACCCTTTATCCATAAATATATTCATTAAGACTTGTAGTTGTCAGGAAGAGGTCTGGAGACGGTTTGTCAAAGGTGAGTTGCAGGAAGAGTTTATTCTGGAACAGATATCCGTGGGAGTCTAAGTTGAGGAGAGTTGAAACGTGTTTCTCTGCTAATATGTGTCCACAAGGGCGTTTAAGCAATCCAGACAGCCCAAAGTCTGACTTCTGTTCTCCCTCCAGATTCCAGGGCATCAGTCGGTGTTCATCAACGAGCCTCGCCTGTCTGACTTCAAGCAGGTCCTGCTGAGAGAGGGCATCCAGGCCGAGTTTGTGGGAGGAGTGCTGGTATGC
Source organism: Diplodus sargus (assembly GCA_903131615.1). NCBI lineage: Eukaryota > Metazoa > Chordata > Actinopteri > Spariformes > Sparidae > Diplodus > Diplodus sargus. The sequence goes on from CAEMYA010000010.1 coordinate 1,382,992, forward strand.
AACAACACGGTGGCGGTCCGCAGGGTGAGTGTCCTTCCCACTGGCCTGGAGAGAAACGCTATCCATCAGATCCCTGCAACACTAAGCACCACTAGCCCTCTAGAGGGAAAGTTGCCAGCGCAGAAGACATACGAAACAGGCTCGTTTTACGCCAGTGAAAATGTTGAGCTTCTGGTTTGATTTTCCATAATGATGCATATTTAGGTCTGTGTGCCAGGCAGCTGCATAGTTGACATAAAGCCAGTGATTTCATTAAATTAAAAGATTGTAGAATTAAAGGATCTGCATGAAAACACTGTTGAACGTCTTTGCACGTCTATGCATCTGCGGCTTTCACAAACTTCTATTGTACGCTTCAAAGCCTTGCAGAGAATAATTCATCTCCAGAACAAATAGATGCAGAATGAACACATTTCCAATGACATTCACTGCCTGAGATGGTGTTGACTGAGTCATCAGAAGTAACGATGCACAGCTGACTAACTGAGACAAACTAATATTGTTGTACAGCAGGATGACACATTTCAGCTTCTGCCTTTGTTTGATGATGGATCGTGCATCCTGAGAAATCGGCAATGTTTAGTGAAGTGGGCAGGTCGGTTTAGATGCCAAAAAATACAGTAGCTTAGTCAGGAGTCTACAGTCAATAGTCTGTATATATTATATATGAACGTCTTTCGTGTGTGTTAACTGGTGTTGGCAGTGAAACGTCATGTTGTTAGGATTGTAGTTAGCTGGTGTTGTTTACAGTTTAGTTAGTGTTTGATTATCGATAGGATTAACTGTAATTACAATATTCCCATTGGTCCTTGAAAGTTTGTGAATTGAGAGGCAAACATTTTTTTTTAAATGTATATATTTTAAATTTCCCATATTGTCGAAAGTGAGATTTCCCAGACTTGTTGATAACAAGACAGGTGTATGTGATCTATGAATACTGTGATGGTAGCAAAACAATTAATCCACACAGAAAAGCACACAGATGTTGTTCAAATAGGACTTCTTCTCGGTTGTGATGTCAAAACTATACATTCAGCGCCCCTAGCAGGGCTGTAGTAACAAAAACAACTACAGAGCCGATGCAGAAACACTGTGGACACTCAGGCCGTGTGTGTGTGTTTTTGAAACATTAAAGCATGAAAACATTTAATAGTATAAACGTATGAGCCTGAAAATGATCAGGATCAAGCTGTGCTGAAGTGTGTTCAGGCCGGGAAACATCTAAAACTTGGGTCAGGGGTACCAGGATCGACAAACACTGGTTTAGGGATTAAGGTTTATTTGCTTTCAAACTATGAAGTGAAATACCAGTGCTTTAAACAAAATGGAACATTAAACACGAAAAGAAACAAATACAGCCCGCCTCAGTAGGATGAAAGAAAACCCAGCGGCATATGAAAACATCTCACCTCAGACGAAACGCACACAAGAAAAGAATCGCAGGCGGAACTTAGGAACTAAAAGGAAAAGTAGGAGTGAGCCAGGATACCAACAACAAAATGCATAATTGACAAGAACTTAAAATAGACGCAACCCAGAAAATGAAATCAAAGAGAACTGAGACTGTTAGGAGCGTGTGTGGGTGTGTGTGTGTGTGTGTCTGTCTGTGTGTCTGTGTGTGCTATTTAAATGGGAGAACTTGAAGTGTCTTGCTTCATTAGACATTTAAATCCCCAGTCTGTGAACGCAACGTCTGAGTTGGAGGCACTTCATATTTAGAGGTCAGCAGCAGGCTGCGTAGCGCTTCTACATGGATGTTTAAAGGTGAAACCATGCTGTACAAAGTGTTGATGAATGTCATGTGAGGACCTACATGACCTGTGCATCTTTGTGCTCTCTGTCCAGACGGAGGCCGGACGCATTGGCCTGGAAGGCTGCCTGTGTGACGACTACTATAAGATCCGGGAGCTGCTGTATCAGCAGTACGCTGTGGTATAGCAGCAGCAGGAGGAGGAGGAGGAGGAGGAGGACACGCTGCAGAAGAGCACACCACGGCAATACAGAGACAATCCTTTACGAGGACTTTACCCAGAGGAGAAGAGTGTACCGCACTCAGGCTACCTCTTCCTCAGGGGCGGCTCCAGCTGTTTCACTGCAAACCTTGTTGTACATTTTCCCTTTTTTATAGTTGTTTTTTTTTTTCTTTTTTCAGATAACGTTTTTTTTTTTTTT
>CAEMYA010000010.1:1385186-1401676 GCA_903131615.1 Diplodus sargus
TTTTTATTGTTAGTTTACCTCCACAAAGTGAGAGGCAGATGCTTTCCTCTGGACTGACCTCTCTGTGTGAACAGACTCGTATTCCTGAAGCTATTCCCGCTGTACAGTAACATCCCGGTGCACTGATGAGATTCTGCCATTAAAAACCAGTCTTTTTTTCAAATATGCATCTCTGTTGAAGGTTTTTCCACAATTATTGCTGGATAATGATACTTACTGACCAAAATATGACCGATTAAGCATTAAGTATGAAAAGTTGGCATCACATTCTTGGCCCAGTTCGTGCACTCATGCACACTCCCTTGCAACAGTTTACTGTGCAAATATTGGACCTCGGTGATTATCTCATCCATCTGTAGGTGTACATGCCATGAATCTGACGCTGAATCCAATGTTTTTGTTCCACTGTTGGAATTTTTCAGGGCATGATATATTTCACATATCTCCCACAGAATTCAGACACTTTCAGTAAGACGCAAGAGGACTGATACTGCACTCAGTAATAAGGTCTCTGTAATTTACAAGTTCTTGATTTACAGTTCCAAGTTAATCAGAATATTGAGTCATTTCAGACAGTTATGGTAGAAAATTCTTGTATTAATTAAAAGGGTAATCCGGACTTTTATTATCAATTCTCATCAAGTTGTGGGCTTTGCAAAACAGGCGAAAATCATAGCATTGATTGTAAAAATCATGGCAGCAGACATCAGTTGTAGCTCGTTGTAGAGGCCAAGCTGTAGAAACAGCCGTATGCTATGCTTCCCAAAATGCAATTTGATAGCATCTTTCATTGAAACTTGATTCAGCACTTCTATCTTGGAATGCAGGATACATTGTGTAATAAATCTTATGTCTTAAACCCACACTGGCATGACCCTGATGACATCATCAAGAGTAATTTACTTTGTTTGTAAAAAGAATAAACTTAAAATTCCTCCAACTGAAAAAATAAAGTGTTTTGTACTGACAATTGCTACACAGCTGTAGCCTTATTAGACGTGATGTTTTTATTTTTATACATGATGTTTTCAGGGCATTTGACCCTCCCTCCTATTCTCATGGAAACACCTTGAGGGGATTTAATTTCAGAGGTCACTGTGACCCCACACAGCACATTTTCTGAAACCACACTGAGGAATCAAACAAATGTCGAACAGGATAAATGATGAGTGATGACATTTTCCATCCAAAAGGTCAAAGTTCAACTCCGCTGTGACATCATATTGTCACTTTTCTGGCAGTTATGCTACGCCGTAACAGAAGGGGAGACGGTGATCGTATTTAACATGGGTGACGCTAATCTTGGGTGCCCACCTTAAAACTGAGGTTGGTTGTACAGATCCTCTGTGCGCCAACATTTTCGAGTTTGACGCTTCCTCGCAGCAGCAGCCACGTTTGAAGCGTATTTGAAATATGTGACCATCTACTGTCATGGCTGCAACTTTGCAGGAGGAATCTGACTGTTTCTGTTTTTCCTCCCAACGTGCTCACAGACATACAGGCCATTTGTCATGTTTAAAAACGGGGGGTCAGACCTGCTTCTTTTCATTCACCTGCATCTCGCAAACCATGGCCTGGACCAAAGGATGCTACCTTGCACAAACCTGAGTCAGATAAAGGATCAGTGGGTCGGGCAGATTACGACTAAACATATGCAACTGAACAACCCCACTGTCCATGCGCTCTCTCTTCAACTAGGGAATGGAAAGAGGAGGGGGTGGCAGGTTAATCAGAAGGATGCATCTGGGTCATTTTGCTAACGAGGTGAATGCCAATCCGCCCTCATTCCACCTCAGATCACCTACTGGTGGTTGCACCATGTGACCAAGCTCTCTCTTACTCCTCTGTCAAAGTGAGTGCAGCATGTTTCTCACTGGAAACTACCTTATTGTTATTATTTTTTTTTTTAAACCTCCTTCAGACTTCCCATGTGTTACATGTCTATGAACGGACATGGGTGCTGCGGCTTGACTGGTTTTTCAAGGGAATGCAACCCACAAGGTGTTAATTCTCATCTGCACGTGCCATTTTCCCACCACGCAAGATGTGCTGCCTACTAGGTCAACTGGTTACCGCAGTAACACCAGATGGAGACATTTTTCAGCTGAATCTCGCCGGCCCCTGAATGCCCATATCAAATCTGCCCATGCAGCAGGACCAACTCTAATACAGCGGTGAGATGACATTGTCCCCAAAGTGATAACCGGGATTGAATATAATTCAGCCCGCTATGTAGTGAGCTAGGATTACCGTTCTTCACTTTATATTTTTTAGGCAACTGTCTCCCGCAGCAAAAAAAAAAAAACTGTTTACCTCCCTGGCTGTTTGTGACAGGCAAAAAATAGAGTCAAAATAATAATGAAACGTTTCAGCAGTTTGTTTTCTTATCTTTTTCAGGCACACACGGATATACAGCCTCACCTCTGCTGCGCTCCAGTGAGGTCTAACCGCTGTATTAGAAAGTTGGGTGATAAGAAGGGGGGGGGGATGTAGCTGGGCGTCGAGGATGGAGGTGGGGGGAGAAGGCAGGGTGTCATTGCCGGAGAGATGTGTCCGCTACAGCCGTGGTGGCACATTGACTCGGCTGATTACATTTGCAGCGTTGTGTGAATCCCCGGGGTAGATCCTTAACACGGGCAGCTGCGGAAAATGCCAGTTTTAAAAAAGATAAATAAAAAAAAAGAATGTATGGACATGCCAGAGCAACAACTCCTCTTCATCAACCCCCCCAAACTTTCAAGCATTCACATGTGCATCATAGTCGTGGAGGCTCCTCCTACACTGATAGCCTGTTAAGCAATCACAGGAGGGTTAACACACACACAAGTAGGACAGAGAGCAGGCAGTAGGGTGTGTGCGTGTGTGTGTGTGTGTGATCATGCACACGGTTGGAGGAGTTAGACTTGAGCACGGATGGCTGGCTGACGTGCAGGCCTGTTTTTTTATTTTTTTTTATTCAGTTGCATAACATACAGTTTTGCACTTTAGAAACATTAAAATTTAAATGCTCTTTTTTAATCCGTGGCTGACACACACACTCACTCTCTCTCTCTCACACACACACACACGCACACACACATCAAAAAAAACTTTCAGGTCCAGAGACACATCAATGATGCCTCTATTTATTTCTTTATTTATTCCCCTCCCCCTCCCCCACTGAACCTCTATAACCTGTGACAGACAGAGGCTGAGCGAGAGATGGAGGGCTGGAGTGGAGATGAGGAGGAGGAGAGAGGAGGAGGAGGAGGAGGAGAGAGGAGCTCTTCTGTGCCACAGAGCATGCCAGCCCTGCCCAGTCACTGCTTTTCATTTTGATAATTGACCGGGAACGCCAGAAATGTCCATCAGCTAATCCTCTTAGCTTTCATAATGCTGACTCTGTCACAGAAGCCCCTGTTTTAATGTAACGAGCAGCTAAGCCCGGAGCACAGGGCAGAGTCGCCCTGGGCCACCGAGGCCGCTCTGCCCCCTGGAGGCCGGCGAGAGATCTGCTCTCGGCTCAACAAGTGCCTCCACCCCCCCGCCCCCCCTGCCAATCTGTCCTCCCCACAAATCAAATCACAAACCCTTAACCTGGCTCCAGGGCGTCCACCCCTCTGCCTTCCACGCCGCGCTCGCTGGGCACGAAGCTGCACTCAATAAAACAGGAGCATCTTGGTCGTGTGCAGCCATTCATCTGTGTGGATTGGTGGATGAATGAGCTTAATCCCTTTTGAATTCCCGGTCTCCTCACTAAGCAGACCACTTAATGCCAATGACATCAATGTAATAATGTGGAAAGGGGGACGGATTTCTATGAAACCCTCACAATATTCAAACATAACATAAGGCACAAAAAATCCCATGATACCCGGCTCTAAAAATGGAACTTGTCACTCCGCCCGAATGGACATCACGTTGAAATGTCGGCTTTTGTTACTGTTGGTTTTTACGAGCTCAAGCGCAGGTTGTTAATAAATAAAAAGCAGGCCTTTTGACTTAATGACAGTCGCTGGGTATTTAAAAATATGTCGAGCCATGCCTCAACGCTTTCATCACTTTCAAATCTGTCTTTCATGTCACTTTCTATGCCGAGAAGTGGTGGAGACGGAAGAGCTTAGATGAACAAATTAAATGTTATTGGGAGATTGTTGGAGATCGTCTTGATAATTAAGGTGGGAAAAAGATTGCGTAATGGTGCATCAAAATTCATTTATTAGTTAATATGTCTTTTTTATCTTAGCACATTTTTAGCAGATATTTGGCTTTCAAAAGTGATGGTGACAAAACTGGTCGTCACCGTCCCTGGTGTTAACAACACCTATGATTTTAACACTCAAATTAACATGTGAGAAATTGTGAGTCAGGGAACCAACGATGCGGGAAACTGAAAGAATTAGACTTTCTGGAAAAATCTGCTTCCTTTCATCACTGGAGTGACTAGTTAGCTGTGGAAGTAGCTTATCTTGGAATATAGTAAAATGATCCCAAGTGGGATCTTCTTCCCATTCTGCCAGTATTGAATGAATGCAGTATTAACTAACTAGAGCCATGACTTGATTAGCTCAGGTTAGCATGAAGACATGAAACTCTCTCGCTCAGACAGAACACAGTGTGCATTTAGGAGGTGGTAGCTAGCTGTGATAGCTGCAATAGCTTACAAGTCGATGGAAGACAGGAAGAAATATTATCCGCAACTGTTCAGATAAAAAGGAGAAGGTCGAGAGCCCGGAGGGAAATTAAGAAAGACAAGAGTTTGCGGTGAGTTCTGAGTTTAGTCACTGTAGAGCTCTCCCACAAACACACACTATGATACACTGATTTGTGTTGTCGGTTGCTAACTAGCTTACAGCGAATGTCTGTTTAAGTGGATGTGTATGTCAAAGAAGGAACAAATTCACCCAAAAATGAAAATGTAGTCATTATCTACAGCCTGATGGGGCTATTCTGATGGAAACTCAGGTCGAGTTTGGTCGTCCACAAAACCTTTCTGGAGCTTGTTTTAAAATGTAACAAACAACAACTTAAAATTGCTCCAAAAAGGTTTTCCGGCATTATTTCAAGTCTCCAAAAATTCATTTCTCTAAAATCTGTTTCTGTGTCTTTTTAAAGGAGCTCTGTATAACTTGTATTTTGTGGTGGAAGCTGGTTGTTTATGTTGGCGGCCTCCATTTCTTAGTTAACTTAACTACTGTTGTTTTCTGTTACCGGAGTGGAGAATGGCACTGATGCAACTGAGAGCGAGGCCTTCATAAAGAAATCCACAGCAGCATTAAACAACTTAAAAATGGTCCACAGGTTTGTAAAGAAAGTCTCATTTATCTAACGGGTAACAAACCCTTTAAACAGTATTCAGAATCTAAAAGTAGTCTTGTGAAGGTTTTTTAAACTAGTTAGTTACAACTCGTTCCTCTTCCTGGTTTCAGTCTGTTCATTTTCTCTTGCCTCACGCTTTCCCACTCTACACATCTTAATTCCCCTCTAGGCCCCCTTGCTCGCTTTTTCCTTCATCTCTCCCCTAATTCCTGCCTCTTTGAGTAATCCCTACGTGCCGGCATTTTCCTGTGGCAACGGTCCTTCAGTACAGGAACCACTTTTGCCCACCCGCTCCTTAAGATACACATTAAGATGGGCGTGTCGAGAAAAGGAATCCTGAATTACAACCTTATGGAGGTGATCCTCTTATGCAACCTGCTCTTCACACCCGTCCACAAAGCGGGAATGCTCACGAGCACAAATCCACGAAAGGCTCTCGCTGCTAGATTATCCACAGTCCACAGCACTGCAGCTGCCATTTTCCCCTTTTTGATCAAACAATGCGTTTTGTTGGGAGCGTTCATGGCTGTGACTGATCCCGGCTGGCTTCCTGGCAGAGGCATGTGGGTGACTTAGTGATCATGAGTATGTGACTGGATATTTAGGACAGATCACATGAGATTGTTTTGCTTGGCCTGTGTACAAACAGCACATTCTTCTCCTCCCACAGCAAAACAAACCTGACCAGTCGGTTGTCCGTAACTTGAGGCGATGCAGGGAAGAGGATCAGGGTACACGCTCTTGGATGAGGGCAGTATCAGCCTCTTAGCGAACTGCATTCTGGCTGACATGTGGTTCCAGCCAGTCAGCAGAATGCAACCTGGCTGGCCTGCTCTTTCTGCTCAGCACATCAGAGGTAACCGGCCTCATCTTATGTGACATGGCTGACACCGCCTTGAGAGCTGCGAGGAGACCCTGCCGATGATTAATTCAAGCTCAGAAAACACGACGAGGGATTAGGTCTCTTTGTTTACCCCCGCAGACGTCTCTCCTAAACTCAGGATGCCTCCCTGGCATGACACGGGGCCGTGTAATAAGGCTGAATCATCCGCAGTGAGCGATGTGGATGTGAAAACAAGTAGAGGCCAGACCGAGGAGTGTGAATCCAGACGAGTGACTCAGCACTACAACTGTTTATCTGCGTGCAGTTCGGTTGAGATGCCAGCACACTGAGCGGCGGCTTCCAATGTCCAAATGTTTGTGCTTGCTGTAACTTTTTAGCACGAGCGCGGTTTTGGTTTTCATCAGACGAGCTCAGTCAGAAAGAAAAGAAAATGTTATTTTGTCTCTGAGACTTCCAGATATAGCTCACGAAACCTGAAATGGGTCTGATTGATGTGCAGGGGTGGGGGAGGTAATGTGTAACGAGTACTTTTCATGTTCCTTTTTTGAAACTCAACTTCAACTCTTTACTGCACCATATTTTCAAACCAGTAATCTACTTTTCACATTGACATGTTTGCCATTTATACATGCCGTCTGCTCTAAATGTGGGCATTGAGTGTACGAGAACTCGCAAGAAGCACCTCCTGTCTTTTAACCACAGTGGGATGATGACGGGGACAGAACTAAGAACATGAGGAAGCTTCCAGCATTAATCCATAACCATATCTAGCCACACTTATCTTGATGTTCCTCCAGAAACACACAGAGAACCTCCTTTTAACACCCACAAGCACTTAAAGTAAGTTGCACATACTGTAGAGGAAAATTTAGGTAGCTAGGTAACGTTAGCGATGTTAGTTTTTCATGTGTAACACTAATAATTGATATCTTGCAGCTAGTGGTCTTGATTTTAAATTGCTAGCCTTTAGAAAGTAGTTAACCTAATGCAATTCAAACTTCGATGTTAACGTTACTTTCATAATTGCTATTCAAATATAATGTAAGGAATCTGTCTGCCTGTCTATCTGTGTGCTATTCACATATCTCAAGAACTGTCATGATCCCTCTGACATGATCTCATGGGGAAGCAGACGTAAATAAGACAGAGATTAGCGTGTTGGAACAACTTGCAGAGAGGAAAAAACATAAGAGGAGGTTAAATGGGTCTAGATGAGTGTGAAGATGTGTCACCACAGGTTTTTTTATTCTTCAGCAAGAACTGGAGGTGTGATTTTACACAGTTGTGTGCTAGCTAAAGTTAGCCTCAAGGTGCTGCAGGGTGAAAATGAGCTGCTGACCCTCCCTTTTTTTTTACTCTATCTGCCAATTGACAGAGTATGTTTTTATTCAGCCCTGAACCACAACAGTGTAAAACAGATATCTGGATTAAGTCTGGGTTACAAACTCAACGGGCTGGGCTCAACAATGCAGGGCTTGTTGTTCGCTAGCTGTTTGCTAGCTTAGCATCCTATTAAGTGCCTGCTTGAAACGACGTGGCTCATTTATTGCCATAACAGTGGGACAGCATCGAAGGGCAAATAGAATTAAAAAAATGTAAATGATCTATTATCTACTTTCTTCCAGAGGCTATACTGGGGTCCGTAGCTCATAAAATCCTTGTAGCTGTCACTGTCGGATACCATGTTTTTATTACACTACGTTAGGCACAGAAGAATACATTTTGCTGAATGAGAAAGGTTACTCTGCAGTTTCAGTTACTTCAGATTTATTGTGTATTATAATGGAATCCATTAATCTTGTCTGCTGTCAGATTGGATGACTTGATTGTTGTTTTCATTAACGACCATGGGCAAAAGTTCTTTGATTCAAGTGTTTTAGAAAATAAATAGAAAGCAAAGATGTCCCTTATTTTTTTGGTGATCCACAAAATGATCCATTCTGTGACGTCAAACTGCGTCACGATCCCAAACCACCGGTTTTGTGATCCTTTGCAACCCTAATGTAATGAATATGCATCATGTGAGCACCAGATAATCAGAATTAGTGAAATAAACTAGATTTTAACTTAGTATCCCCTCAAATAGGACAGCCTCGCGATTATGTAATAGTGCAGATGTCACCTTAAAAGCCCTGTCACAACATCTCATGTTGTGCTTTTAATGGTGTACACAGTATTACAAAAGAAAACTACCACAAAAAAAACAAATGGTCGTCCTGGATCATTCAGACCTCCTTGCTGGTAATTCAGCCCTGGCTATACCCTGAAGTCACCTGATGAAACCTAATACAGCTCCATTTACCATTTAAGGATCAATATGTAAAAAACATATGTGAAAACATTAAAAAATGTACTAAATTATCAACAGGATGTAAATAACAGTTCTGAGTTATAACATCTATATATTGTGTTTCAGAGATATCAACCGAAGCTAGCATGCTAACCAGCTAACCCTTGTCCAAAGCTCCTGTGCTAGCAGTGTAAACAACACTTTCCCAGCGCTCTAAGCTCTCAGTCTGGACTGCTAGCTAGGCCATCAAATTAGATGAAAATATTAAGAAAAAGGTCGTAAGTGGACCTTTGAGTTGAGATTATCATGCCACACATGCTAATTATAGGGAGAAAGGCAAAGTCAGGCACGGCAAAGATTGCAAAGGCCATTGCCACAACACTGAGCTTTACCATGGCTCTTTAGAAACCTACAGGTGACATCATGGAGGCTACAGTCCAAAGCTGCAATCCACTGATATTGAATTGATATTGAATTTGTTATTGGTATTCCTGACTTCCAATCTAAATGCATATAACATGAATGCACTTGACGCAAAGACCTCTATCAAGCGCAAATGTCATGGTTTGGGTTTTCTGTTAATAGTCTCCTGTTTTATTTTGTGTCACATGTTTCTTTCCACTTCCTGCCTTTGTCTGTTTTCCCACCTTTTTTCCTGCTCAACTTTATTCCATTAATCACTCTGTATTTAAGTGTGTGTTTTTCCTTCACTCCGGGTTTCTCTGTGTCTCCTGCGTCTGTTTCCTGGTCCTTGTGTGTTTCCTGACTTTATGGTTTGAGCTCTGACTCAGATGATCCTTCCACTGCACTATTTCGTGTTGGAGGTTGTTTTTTCCCTGTGTCACAAGTACAATGCAATGCGGCATACATCCATGTTTCTACATCAATTTAGTATTGTACTTTAATACAGTCACTGCATGTAAAAGAGACAGATTCAAAATGAATGATCAAAATTGCTGCAACACCAAAGAAAAACAAACAAAAAAACACCAAATTAAAAATTCCCATGATGAAATAGCTATTAGTTATACCCTCTTAATAGACCTCTTCTAAATTAAACCCCCTGTTAAAATTTTTATGTCCTGAACATCAGGGTTGTTCTTACAGACTTTAAAATGCCTTCAGAGCCACAAAGGAAATCATACAACTGTTTTCAGAGAGCACTGCTCGTGACAAGTCAGTATTAATTGTCTTTACTGGTGGAGTGCTTCTTCAAAACCATTTCTGCTAACTTCTCCATCAAAAGGCACGTTTCACTCCTCGTGCCTGCTTGTGAATAATAACACTATGACATTAACAACTCCCACTCATCCTCCCACTTCAGCGTGCCTCTAACTTTTGTGTCCAGCATGGAGGTGTGCAGGGTGATGAAATCACACAGCAGGGAAATCTACTGGCTCATTGACTTTATTGCACACCACTCCACCCCCAAAGCTCCAAGTGAATGAAGTGAAAGAACTCACCCTCACTTGCCCTCTGTTTCAGAGTGCTGCTGGATGTATTAATACAGACTTTGTAGCCTGTCTCTGCCACTTTGATGCTATCTTCTCAGGATGAATGGGCTGCATGTTCCTGCTGGCATTAACCTCTGTGGTCAGTCTGAATGGGACTCTCCACTGTTCCTTGCGAGGGGGAAAAGGTTGCTCCTTGCACGCCTACCCTTCTTTTTCTTCTCTCCAGACAAAAGAATAATGGCGTTATTTATGTGCAGCTCATTACAGTCTCTCTCAGACATAACCAATCTTTTTTTCCTCTGGCCACTGTCGGTAAGCAGCCGAGCCCCCCACACGAAAAAGCGAAAAACCTTTATCCAATTTCACACCGTTCGGTTTCTCAAACGAATTGAACCAAAAAAGTTGAATTGATCTCTTGGGCCCAGGGGATGACAGTGATGTCTTAATAGGTGGAGGGGCACTTTGTTGGAGGGTTGTAATAAAAGTGACAAATAAGATTTGGTAGAGCTGTATATAGTATATAGAGTTTGTCTCCAGAATGATGATAGAAGAAATCAAGCTTGGAGAGCATTTAACTTAAAGGTAAAATAACAATTGCCATGTAGATTTATTTCATCAGAGGTATTGAAGAGCCATCTTATTCTAAAGTAACTAAAGCGTACACGGACACCCTACCATACTAAACAATACGATGTCAACCTAAGTGAGAATGTCACCACAGACACCAGATCTAGTCTTTGGCAAAGGCTTGAATGAAACGGACATTGATCTACAAGACTCCGGCTTTCACAAGGGTAGCGTCTATTGCTACCAAAGTGGGTTGCGTAACATACTGCAAAAGTGTCCACCCCAGGTATTGAGTTAATGCACCAAACACTGAAGTGAAGGCGGTCAGAAGCCGCCTACTGTACACCTCTCTGGCACTTCATGTGTGTTATGAAACCGAGTTTATTTGAGGGATAAAGAAAAAAAAAATCAGCAGGAATAAGTTGGCAGGAACAAAACTCATTGATGATCATTTAGCAGGTTTCTGGAGCATATGCACAATATTTCGTGTCATTACAGCACTCGCAGACCCGAATAAATCCTAATACTCAGTTCTGATGTCGGCTGTCAAAGGGTCGACTGAGTTGCCTCATGTTGTCGACAGCTGCATGCGTGACTCTTCATGTCCTGGAAGATGAAGAGAGCAGCGCGGGAGATGACTTCTGCCTCCAGAACACACAGATTAGACCCTCTGTTGCGTCTCTCTGCCCTGTTTACTCTTCACACCTGAGCAGGCATACAAATAAACCTGCAGTGCTGCCATGAAATGCTCAACACTCGTGATTAATATTTTATTTTTCCTGCAGCTCGCTGAGGAGCTTATGCAAGGAGCAAAATCAGCGGGTCTCCAGAGACATTTCCTGTGTGTGCGCATGTAGAACGAACGCGCACTGCACTGTTAGTACCAGCCGCTTGCGAAAAAGTGGGCTCGGCAGTCGCTGGCAGGTCGCGAAAAAACAAAGGAGCTGGAGATATTCCTCCCTCCATCTGTTTACTTGCTTCAGATAATTAGAGGAATATTAGTTACATTGCCAGCGGTGCATTAATGGACGGCGTCACGCTTCCTTCTTTGGCTCGGTGTCACCTTGTCATCTCTCCCTGCCACAAACACACCTCAGCAGAATGAGGCCCACTTATGCATGGGATATCCCAGCGCTGCGTTGCTATTGTGCAAACACTCTAAAAGGACATACTGTATTCCAACTGTCCTTTTCTCCCTTTGTGTCATCTAAACACAGACGATTTAAAGGTATACGCTCCGTATCATATTTACAAAGGTCTTGAAGGCTTAAACATGGAGGTAGAATATATTTTCTGAACTCTCAGTGACAAGAGAAAAAAGCTGACGATCTCATCACAAGGTCCATTTAGTAAAAGTCCTCGAAATTCAACAAGAAATATGATTTTAACCGCCCCCGCAGAACAACATCCTGAATCTGATTTAGCCTCAACCCAAGGCGTCTGTGTATGACAGGGAATGTGATTCTGCAATCAACTATCTCCATAATCTCTTATGCTAACTCTGACTGGTATGTTGACAAAAAGTAACCAACAAATCCTGCATAGTATGCCTTTATTAAAGCAAGACTTCATTACCCGAGATGCTTGCGAGTCAATTACTTTGAGGATGTCATTAGTTAGGCAACCTTAATCAGGTTGAGTGGCACGAGACACCAACATCCCATCTTTCTTCTTCTGTTCATGTTGAGAGTTCGTTTTCCTATTTGTACGAAACGTTGATTGACGAGGATGATTCCCAAATAATGGCGCTCTGGGTTGTGTGAGACTCAAGTATTAATTTGGTTGTACAGTTTGGTCCATTAAGGTCAAGAACAAACAATAAAAGACCTTCGTCGCTATGGGACCTTTTGGGTCATTTCAAGCCTTCGGTCACAAGACTGTATACCTCGCTGTGCTTCAGTTTTGTATTCTCATGTTGCAAATAGTGGCAGTTAATCATTCTACGCTACGGATCTACAATGAATTGCTAACCAGGAGCTACTGTCAGCACATCCAAAAGCCTGCACACAAAAAATATGTTGTTAATGAAATATCTCAACAGTTACAAGAACATGAAGCAAACTCGAGCTGCCCTCACAAGACTGGATCTTAATCACCGTATCAAACCAGCGAATAAATCACATGATGAATCATCGCGGCAATAATGAAGTTTGAAGCCGAAATGAGCAGCGCTGAGTCAAGCGGTAATTGTTGTGCAACACTCACCCAGTTCATTGTTAACGCTCCTGACATCGGCTCATTAGTGATCCGCGGTTGCGGGGACATGACACATGCTTGGCATTTATCTCAAACAACACATTTGCATTACACTGACTGCTCCTTTTGACATCTGCCCACATTAAAACACTCCTACGAAAGCCAATCTCTCGCCGTCTCCCTGCAGCTCAAACCGCGGTTCACACACACTATCATCTCCGCTGCAGATCAGCCACCATTCACTGGGTCCTGCAGACGGCAAAGGAGGCCATGTGTGTATGTTTGACCGAGCCGCAGAGTGTAAAGCAGTGGCTAAATCTCTGTAAGCAGGCCCTGGCATTGCTCCCCAATTGCCTGCCTGCTGTGTGGGCAGGGGCCTGTAGGGGACTAATCCCTTGGCATGGGCACGGGTCACACATGTTGATGTGTGTGCGTCCATTCGCGTGTTCATGTAGAAGACCCAAGCTGCAGGATGAAGACGAGACCTGGCGACAGATTCATCAAGCCACGACTAATAACCTGCAACGCCTTTTCTGCTTAACTAGCAGCCTTCACACAAAACCTTGGCTGCTCCTTCGAGATGACGGCTAATGATTTTGGAGGGCTGCCTCGCGCTGTACCGACAGGGACAGTCTTGCTCTTACATAACCTCAGTCTGCAGGAGATTGCGTCGGCCTTTGACCTTTCCATGCTGCTCGGTTTTTGCTTAAGTGAGCAGCAGTGGAGGCTGTAAAAGTTGACATGCTGCTTCAGCCTTGTCAACCTGTGCCCGTAGATGGCGACAAGGGCAAGGCGGCTTTCCTGTCTGTTATCTTGGCAGTTAAGGTGACCCCTGCAAGAGGCCTGATGGCAGCAAGAAAAGATGCTGCTCTGCAGCCTCACAAGTCATGCAAAACCACAGTGAAGTTGAAACATTTCTTCTTGTCGCATTTGTTTTGGTGCAATTTTGTATTTCTCTCTCGTCACAGCGCTGTGCTCACGGTCCGCTTAGGTTTAGGCACAAACAGCACTTAGTTAGGGTTCAGAACACATCGTGGTTTGGCTTCACGTAGCCTACGTGCCACAAAAACAGCAAGAGATGTCCCCAGTTCTCCACTTTCTCCACCACGTTCACGTCTATCCGTTAAATGTGAAGCTACAGCAGGATTTGGTTGGTTAGCTCAGAGACTGGAAATGAAGACAACAGCTAGCCTGACTCTGTGCAGGATGTGACTGCACCCGGACAAAAAAAAGTCCAGCATATGAACCCCGAACACCAGAAATTGTAGTTTTCGCGCACACAAGTAAGCTTTGAAGGTGCTGGTAGGTGGATTTTGGTACCTTCAGACAGAGGCAGGCTAACTGTTTCCCCCTGTTTCCAGACTTTATGCTAAGCTAAGCTAAGCTAACTGACCATTCACTGTGGCCAAATCCAAGATGACAGACATGAAAGTGGTACTAATCTCCTCTTAAGAGAGTGACTTTTTTCCTAAAATGGCAACATCTTCTGCTTTTAATTGAATGGGCCAAACTATTAAATGTTTAGCAACAGAAGTGACTTAATTATTCCAGACGTAGTCTCTAAATAAAGCTCGTTATTAACAGAGGAGATCTGCGCTAGAGGAACCAGCAGGGTGACATGGCTCAGCGCTGCTGGCTTTACTGAGCAACACTGCTGTGAAGTTTAATCTAATAGCAAGAGTTTCACCAAGCAGTTTTTAATCTCATTCCTCTACGTGTTGTGGGGGGAAACAGTGCAAGGAAAATAGATTAAAAAGTATGTTGGGACTATCCAGTCGGTTTCCCGACCGCAACATTAAATAACACTTGACTCAGCTATCATAATAAGTGGCCTCTTATATCAAAGCACAGCATCCATCCATATTGATCCCTTCCACTTGGGAGTCCGGCCTAGGGAATAAATCCGTCCAATTACCTCCTGTAACATATTGCACAATCATTACGAAAGTGACAACTCCAGGTGACAACAGCTTACATCAAATAATGGGTGAGCGGCGACGTCTGACCTTCAAGAATCACATGCCATGGGTTCTCCGGGACTCTCCGGAGTCCTCGCTTGGCCTGCATGGGTGACACATTCACGGGAGTGATGACTCGTCTAACAGTCGGGTTGTAGTGGAGGCTAAATACAGCGTAGCATTTTAAAGGATAAATTCACCCCCAAAAAATTTAGTCATCAGCCACTCACCTTCATGCAGATGGAAGGTCGGAAAACATTTCTGGCGCTCCTGAGCAAAAAAGTGTTGCAGCTTTCTCCTTACTGACTGAAGTAGATCCAAGTCTCAAGAAGCCTCGACATCTTTAATTGATTTGGACAGATGTTTTTTTTTTTATACCCCCAATGTGTGTTTGAGCTTGTGCGTCCAGTTCAGATGCTAACCCATTTAGCTTAGCAGCTACAATGAAGATTAAAGTGCACTATGTAAGGACTGGCCACCTTCATACTAAAAACCACAAAGGGGGCAGCGTTTCACCATAGTAGCCGCTAACTGCGGCTGGCTGTAGGTGCTGTCAGCTATTTAGCTCAGTTAGCACGGCAGTTAGCGGTCCAGACTGACTGCTTAGAGCACTGGCAGAGTGTTGGTGTTTTCTAGGGAAAGCGAAAGACCGGAACTGGCCTTGGCTAGCTGGTTTGCATGCTAACTTCAGTATATATCTCTGCAGTCTGACTTGTCAGATGACTTGTCAATGGGTACTTATTCTCATCGCTACACGAAACAACAACAGCCTCCGAGGTTAGCAACCTACATGCCGAAACTGGCAGGTTACCCTCACACACCCGTTAACTATCAGCAACAACCAAGCTAGCAGCCGTTACCTTTTCTTAAGCGTGATTTTAGACATTTTAATGCCCGCGACAATTGAGCAGCGTGAAACGGCGAAAAGGCCTCTATAAACTCGTCCCAGGTAGTCCGAGTCTTGAGAAATCCCGGACACTGGATTTATTTGAAAAGATGTTATTTACACCCATTTTGAAGCTGGATTCTTCATAGTAGCTGTGAAGCCAAACACATTAGCGTGCCACCCAATGCGAAGCGAGGTTAGAAGTTCGACCACGCGTCAAGCATGTAAATAGTGTCCCCTGAAATCCATTTGGGATCTCCGGGCTTCAAACAAGTCCCTATCTACTTCAGCTGCTTTCGAGAACTCTGCGACGCCATTTTCAGATGTTTTAAGCTGCGGGGTGAGTGGCCAGCGAGTGAATTTTCATTTACGGCTGAACTTATCCTTTAATCTATGTGCGCATACATCTGTGGGAAAGTCGTGCAATGATATTCTGTCATAATAAGGCTTTTCTGAATAAGCAGCACAATCGATTCCCTTCCTTATAATGGTAATTGTTTGGCACATAATGATCACTGACTACAGGACGTATTTCACCCACATTTAATTTACTACTGCCACACAGACATAAAAGCCCACCACCCCACCCTCCATCACATTATTCAGCTCTGGTATGTACAGGTCTGTTTGTGTGAAGCAATTTTCTCAAGGGCAGGACGCATAAAGCATTATAATCTTGGCATAAAACCCCCTTTAGGCAATTAGAAATCATTTCATGCTTGTAGATCTGTTGTTGGGGGGACCAGAACAGGCACCGATGCCCGAGAAGCCCCCCCGAGTCTGTAACCTCAATTATCCAGCGTGATATCAGAAAATAAGGAGAGAAGGTGAGTTGTAGGGGCAGTTATTAAAAAGGTACCCTGACAGATATTGGATGTGGTGTCATAGCACACAGCAGTGGTGGTGGGTTTGTTTTGAGGAGCATGATGGGGGCATGCCTCGACGCTCACAGTCCAGCCCCTGAGCGCTCGATCTCACGTCAAAGGTTGTTTTTTTT
>CAEMYA010000010.1:1414657-1442525 GCA_903131615.1 Diplodus sargus
CCACATTGGAACCAGAGGGGGGGGGGGTGCTCGTCAGCTCCAGGGAAACACCAGAAGGAGGCTTTTTAAAAGGGAATTACACAAGCGTGGATTATGCTGCTGTGCATAATGGAAACTGACCTCGCTTTGCTTCTCACTTGCGTGCCAGCATTGGAACAATGCAGTGGAGGAGGAGGGGGGGGGGGGGCGGCACGAGCACCTGCACAGAGAACTCTCCTCGCTGTGCAGTTCAAACACGCATGACCTCTTTATGTATTTACTCCTGTAAATTCTGTTCTGCTTTTATATGTGTATATGTTTTTGTTCCTTGTAAACGTTCGCTCTGTCCTGCCACTGGCGAGCACGAAGCACCTTTTTCCATAAAACCGAGGCAAAAAAATTTCAGTGGCTCTGTTCTCGCTTTGTCGCAGATCCATACCTCACCCTCAGGGAGCTGTTTACCTATTTCTCATACACACAGGGGGAATGCATACGCCTCACAGAGGCGTCCCCCTTTTACGTTATTGAACCAGGAGTCTTCTGGTCCACCAGCTCGGCCTCTTTTAACAGCCTGCCGACTTGCTCGCACACACGCGCACACACACACACACACACACACACACACACTATCCCATAAAGGCTGATGCTAAAAGTAGCAGTGTGATAGGTCTGTGAGTGCGCTCATGCAGGTGAAATTGCAATGTGTCGAAGTGCTCACATGAGCATGTGGGAGCCGACGTACATGTGATGTATGAGCATGTGAAAGTATTGACCCAACAAGAGGATAATGGTGTGGTGTGCTGAGAACTTATCGTTTCTGTGTGACTCAGATTTATTAATTTTTATTTTTTTTTCTCCCTGTGATGTTGCCGTCATGTTTACAAGACGCCAACGCCGATCGCAGTCAAATCATGCCTGCTCACTGATGTCTGCCGGAGCGAGCTAATTAACTAATGGACTAATAATGACCCGGAGGAATCATTCTCCTCTGAAGAGTCTCTTGACTACTGTTACCCACGTGTCAACTGTATTCTGTTAATGACCCGGCTGGTGTGTGAGTCGGTGAGCGGGGTGTGACAGAAGGTAGCAGCGGGCTCTCTGCCAAAACATCTTGCTCGCATTGTAATATTGTTTGATGTGTGATGGCACGTTATGTTTTTTTTTTATAAGTAGACACGGGATTGTAAAAACGCCTCTTTTGCTTGAATGTACATCTTTTTATAATCTATTTTTTTGTGTGCGCTGGGTGAAGACTGGCCTTACTCGCTGCACCGCCCTCCTGTCTCTGGGATAACAGACGGCACTCGATACTGAGCTCCATTATGTAACGGCACCATAATATCTGGAATATTACCAGATTATGGAATAATAATTGCATGAATGTAAATAATGACTGGCTTTCTCTGGATTTAATATGTCAATAAATTAAGATTATCCGAGGATTTTTTTTTCTTTCTCGCAATGCCAGACTTAAAACCGTGAAAAGAGAAATGTCTAGAGACTTTATTCAGCGATTTGAAATCACTGAACTTGGATTTAATTAGATTTGTAATTTACAGTGTCGCGACATATCAAAGGAAGTGTGTGCTTATTCATAATAAATGGAATTAAAACAGGAATCTGATGAAATTGGTCGTTGGGGAATACATTATGTTTAACTCTCCTTTAAATTTGGTTATCTTTGAACCCTCTCACTGATGTAGGGAAAAAACGCCTTGATGTCAAAATAAGAGAATTGCACTGAATTGGATCAATTTACAGTTTATTAACATCGCTAATGTGACCAATAACCCAAAGAGGCAAAAGACAAACCAGTATTCAATTCGCTTTATTTTGATAACGAGTTGCTTATCAGACTGTCATAAATGAGTGACTGAGCTTTTTTTATATTATGGGCAAACTTTATATGACATCTTTAAACTTTTCCCTTCTTTTGTGACCTCTGTGCAAACTAGAGTATAGCCGTCTGATATACCAACTGGTGGGTTATTATCAGCCTGTTAGAGCTGAGCGATACGGCCTTGAAATAATATCCCGATACATGATATACATCCTGATATTTTACAAATCTCCGCCTTAGTTCTTAAGAAAAAGCCAGGACCGGACAACATCATCAAACATCACACTATTTTCTATCAAGTACCTCCATCAATAACGCTGCAGTAGCGTAGGGATGATTCTTGGTACTTTGACAAAAGCAACAGGAATGTGTATTTCATGATTAAGTGGGTAGAGACGGGTATTAGTTTGGCGAGGACGAGGATAAATCACGCCGAATGGCTGTCATCAAAGCATATCAGCTCACGGGCAGAGAACATATTCTGCATCGGGGAGAGTGGTCGTGATAAATGCTGCTTCATCATAACAACGGTTTGTGTGTTTGCAGTCCAGCGTCTGCTGAAACACACAAGCTGGTTGGCTATCAGCTGAAGTGTTTGCAGTTATATATTGCACAGCCTATATTGGTCTATCACAGACAGCTTGGTATGTATCAGCAGAGGCTTATTGTTTGGATATTCAGAGCATAATGGGGGAAACGATTCTTGGTAATCTATATTGAAAAAGTTTAGTGTCTGACAAGAACCCCCCCCCCCCCAAAAAAAACGGCCGGCCCAGCTTCCCAAACAAAATAAGTCGGATCACTCTTTTCTGACCTTCCTCCCCCTCTAAAAATGTCTATACTGTCCTTAACTAACACAGTTTAGTCACTGAAATCCTTCCAACAGTTCTTTAGAGGACTCTGCGTGGCCTTGTAATTACTTCTGGGGTTGAGAAGATGAGAAGGAGGGGGTTGGAGAGACAGATGAACAAAAGTGTTGCCAGTAATTTCTTGCATAAGCAGCACAGTCAGGTGTCCAAACAGAGAATCCAGGGTTTATTTATAGATTTGTAGCTTAGCTTCTGAAAAGCGTTTTTTTTTTTTCTTCTTTTTTTCCACCTCCTGCGTGCTGCGCCAGTGCAGACGTCCCGGGTTCGTGTTCTCCCTCCCTTCATTGCCTCCAAAATAGACAGCAGTCCCATGCAAACAGGAGAACAGCAGGATAGATGAAAGTTTTTTTTTCTTTCTTTTTTTTTTTTAGACTTGTTCTTCCGTACACAGCTTTGTACGGAAGAACAGAAGCAGCTTGTTTTGGCACTCAACTAAATAGTTTACCTGAAGATTTAGAGTTTCTGGTGAAACTGAAACTGAACTAAGTGGCTTGTGTCGTTTGGTCCAAGATGCCAAATGTTCATATGTGGGTGGGTGCTATGCCTCAGAATTGACATTTTGCTTGTCATAAGTTTAAAGGGCAATTCCACCAATTTTACACATTAGAGTGTGTTTACAGGTCTTGGGGAGTACGACTGCTATAGTAGTATAAAGCCTTTTGTGGCTCCAGAGGAAGCTGCATATAATCTGATAAATTGCCTGCAGTGATGTCACTCAGTGGCTGAGTTGCATTGTGGGTAATGTAGGGGCCAGATTTTGAGAAGCAGTTTTTGGACAGTTTTTAAAAACAAACGATCAAAATCGACACGGCGGAACCAGAGATGTCGCCTTTTTATCCGTCTTCCTTTTCAAAATCTGTTGCCTACATTACCCACAATGCAAATTGACCATCAAGTGACCTCACTGGAGGCAATTTGTCAGTTCAGCTTCCTCTGGAGCCACAAAAAGGCTTATATACTACATTCACAGGCAGTAGAACTCCCCAAGACTTGTAAACAGAGAGAGATTTGTATTCAAGATATGATTATATAATGGCTGAAACAACAAATGAATTGATTTTGTAGTTCAACAGAAAAATATCTAACGATTTTGATAACCTTTTTAAATGTAATTCTTTTTGATTAGATCGGCTTGTCAGATTTGTAGATTTGCTGCTGTTCTTTGTCTTATGATAAGCTCAGTGCATTTGGGCTAATTAGGCAAAATGAGGAAATCGTGAAAGGATATTTTCATTATGTTCTTCAACAGATACATCCGCAACAATGTGTCCTTTTCCAATTTATCTCCATTTCTGTAAAAATTACACTTCAGATGCACAGTTCAACTGAGCAACATATTATTTATGATTCTATTTATGGCTCTCATTTGAGATGCATCACTTAAGCAATCTGTCTGTAGCGCCGCTCCTCTGTGCACATCCTGTCCTGTCCGTGTGTGTGTGAGGGGGGAAACGGCTGGGGGAGCATGTCCGTGTCCGGTTTGACCTCTGCAGTGAGGAGACGCAGACGAAAGCCTCTAGACGCTGTCTGCTCCAATGTTTACAGGGGGCCGGGAGGTGACCCCCGCCTGCCTGTCATCTCTCCGCTGTCCCACTGCTGGCGCCCTTTAAACACCTTTTGCGATCACCTATTTTTACCACTCTGATTGTACACAGTAGCCGGGGGCTGAGCACGTAAAGAAAGAACACGGATGGCAAAGGCGTTTTAATTATTGATCAGTGGCAGACCTGCAGGTTTCGTAGGCGAACGTAGGAGAAGGAGGTGAAAAGGCGGACAGCAGGACATTCAAACCTGACACTTTCCCCGTGGTTTTCCTGTTTTTCATGTTTTTTCAGAAGCGACCTTCAGCAGCTAGAGTAACGTATGGCTGCGAGGCTGTCCGTCCGGGAGGTATCAGTAGGAGTTTAGCCTTCTGTACTGGCATCAGTTTGTTTTCAGTCACCTCTGAGGGCACAGCTGACAAATCCTCTAATTGATTGCGCCTTTGCTTTTGGCCGTCGGCTTTCCGACACGTTTCATTCAGCGCATAAACCTGTCAGAAATGAAATGAGCTAAAGCCGCCCCGCCACAGTCAATGTTGCTGCGAGATTCCAATGTCGTCCAGGTGTTCTGGAGCCTCTCATGTTTTATTGTTCCGTCCTCTAATCAGTTGCAGTGACAGTGTCATGACGTGCTGCCGAGTTGCACGTGAGACAACAAAACTCCCACAAATCGAGGTCAGATTAATTTGCGTCCCACTGCCAGAAATAGCACCGTAGTTTGTGTCACGGCACAAGACGATGTGTTTGATGACACACGGAAAAATGCAAATCGTCATTTCCCTGAACGTGATGTAATTGAGTGAAATCCAGGATGCGTGCAGTTGATTTAGTGGGCTCGGACTGCACACACTGTGGAGTATTTGATTTGCCTGTGCAGTGTTCCAAACGCTGCGCCGATTAAGTCATGTGTGCACACCATCGGATATCATAAAAATAAGCAGCGGTGAGGTTGGGACAGATGCGGTGAGAAGTCTCAGGTGAGCACTGTTCCACTTCACGAGTCCATATGTGACAGGGGCCCATTGCTTTCCTTTCTATTTGCTGTTGTAAACAGCATTGTTCTTCTGGCTCAGACTGTTACATTTTGTCCCCACATCATTTGTGTATTTTCGAAGAGCGCTCCGCATGAGTAGTACAACAGCAACTCTCATCTGTTTGAAGACTCTCGGGATGGGAAAGTCGGTCGTTCTACCATTTTGATCCAGACTGAAACGTCTCAACGACTGCTGGATGTGAATCCTACTGACTTTTCATCGAGCCCCGACATGTTTGGTAAAATGTTTCAACTATTCATTGTCATGAGGTTTGTCATGAATTCTATTAACTCTGACATAATCAGGTCAAAGTTAAATTTGTCTAAAACCTGCCAGACTGATATGAATATCAACAATCTTCCTTGGCTGTTGAGCGCTAATTAGCAAATGTTAGCATCTTAACATATTAAACTAAGATGGTTAAAAGCTTCAGAAATGTTCACGTTTCCTTTTACAACGTGAAATACATTAGTTAGTACCCCATGTTGGAATTATGAACAGTTTGTGTCTCAGTAAAGGCAGTTGCTAACAAGTGGCTAAATGAGACTCCGGAGGATGTCGGGGACATAAACGTCATTGTGCCGAACACAGAGACTCATCTACCCACTAGTCCGTCTTTACAGGACGACTTTTTTTTTCTGACTTTGGCTTTATATCTAGAAGACTGATAAAAGTATAGATTGATCGGCGTTGAAGTCTTGAGACTACAGTGTAGTAAGTTTATAGTCTAACATTAGTTTTTAACTTCTGGCAATTTCATTTATACTTTAAGGCCGCCATCGTTTGCAGTCTCCAGCAGTTGTCCACTCGCCGTCCCCACAGCTGCAGTTCAGCCACTGTATCAGCCAATTTGAAGACAGTTGTCCATCTCCCTACATGTAGCTTCCTTTTTCTCGGCAGTCGTAGGCTCTTCTCGTCTCATCATTGGGCCTTCTTGTTTTCCACTCATTTTGGCTAGCTTGAGGGCTTATTTTTTGGGTATAACGTGACTGAAACAGGTACGTGTCAAGCGCGCCAAGAGGAACAGACGGATGTTATTAAAAGAGAATCCATTTTTCAAAATAAAAGAACTTAGAGTGTGATCGTCAATATCATGGAAATAAAATAACTTGTTTACTTTCTCTGCGGCCCGGTACCAAGTGACCCACAGACCGGTACCGGTCCGCGGCCCGGTGGTTGGGGACCACTGGCCTATCGTGTTGGACTACTTACCATCCAAAGAGCCTGGATCTTTATCAGTTAGCCAAAGAGTCCTTGGAAAAGATGGCCTCCAACAAAGACACTTCAAAATAAAAAAAGGAAGAGCATATCGCTGTGAAAAGATACCAACCACATAAATATAGACAAAAACGGCTATTAGAATTTCTTAATGCTAAATTTGTCCTGCTTTGTGAAATCCTGCTCTAGGACGTCGACTCTGCCTTGACCTGTTTTGGGTTTTCTTGGGCAGTTGGATAGTTTTATGATAAGGCTAACGATAGCTTCGATTTACCTGTAGCATGTGTAAGCAATATGCTAGCACATGTCGCAGGCTTGTTTTTAAAAGGAGAGACAAGATGTAAGCCTGCAGCTCAGGCCCAACGGGGGATGGGTGGGACGGGGGTCGGACGGAGGCCGCTCGCCACAGATGCCGGGTCCCGCCAGGAAGACGGCCAGCTTCTGTCCCCAGCCAGGTGCACTGCGGTGCGACCGTGCTCCCAGAGACCTGAGCCGTATGGTGGTACCATGATCACACTGTGCTCCAGCTGGAGCTCTGGATGATGGATGACGAGTCCTCAGCATGGGAGGTTTTTCTGCCTGCTTGCTTTAATTCTGTATGACTTCAGGCTCTTAATATAGCCCACGCTTTTACATCAGTTTGTGAAGGGATGTGACGGTTACCGCGATCTCTTTTCTTCCCCTTCCTCCATGAATAGGTATGGAGTCATTGGCTGCTGAGTGGTGTGACATACTGCAGTCTGATGATCAATCTGAAAATGTGTTTAGAGTCGTTTCATTCCCTTTGAAAATTCAAAGCCCTTGATGTTGTCTGAGTTTTCCAGCTTTTTATTTTTTCCTTTGTTGGATGATGATCACAGGCTGCTCTTTAATTTGCATTTGACCCCCTCTGGCTGTGGCGCCCCGTTTCTAGGTATACAACACATTTTTGCTGTGTTAGATAATCCAGTGGAAAAAAAAAGGGGGAACAAGAAGAGAACAAATAACTCTCCCATAGGTGCCACAAACAAACAAATTCAGTGCAAGCCTCCTGAAGCGGCGACACCCCAGGCTGGTCGGGGTGTGGCGAGGACATGTTACCTCGCTGTCACGCTGCTGATGTGTGGTGACGGTGACATTTCCTCTCTCTCTCTCTCCCCAGCAATACACGAGTTCCCCAGTGACTTTTTCACCAACCCAGAACGGAAGAGCGGGGCCGTTCTTCTGCACATCGCGGCGGTAAGAAGCTTTTTTTTTTGTTTTTGTTTTTATGTTTTTTAAGACGCTATACCTGCACCTCCTGTCACATCGGTCCCCCGTCTACACGCTGGTAGCAGGAAGATTTAGAGGCTATTTCACAAAGCAACCCGACTACGTTGTAAAGATGCCAGAGAGGATCTTTTTAATGCTCCGATGATCACGTTCAATTCAGACGTTTTGCTATGTAGATGTGTGGTGATGATGATGATGATGGGGAAGAAAGACAGAAATAGTTCGAAAAGTTCAGTCGCATTTGAGACCATGAGGAGTGCAAAAGCATCCTCTAAATCATAACGTTGAGGCTCGTTGTTGACCCCAGTAATACATATCTGTGCTGAGGACGGCCACATGTTATGACCGAACTAAATGAACATTGTGTTTAGACTATTTTTTTTTTACACGAGTATATCCTACTATCATTGCAGCCACACTTGCATTTAAGAGCTTTAGGGCTTGTATTCTACGGAAGCCCTCAAAATCACGGGTCAAACATGTTATTTCCTCCGTTTTCCAGGAATGAATTATTTATGTCAACATCACGAAATATCAAATGTTTTTGGAAGCCCAACATGACAAGATCATTCTAAACCAAACCTTATTCATGTCATTGTCACAGGAAAAAAAATGACAGGAGCATTTATCGTCAGAAGATGAAAGAGTGGACTGTTATATACACGCTGCTCTGTGGGGTTGGTTTTTGGGTCTTTCAAAGCAAACCACACAAACTTTTCGGACATGTTTTCAATTATCAATAATTGGCACAGCTTGATCCCACATTTCCAGCTTAAATTAAGTTGCTACACTAGCTCGGTAACAAAGCTTGTTTTCATGAGACCTTGAGATAATTATCCTATTATCTAGGTGAAAACAACGTTGGTTATTCCGTGATGATGACATGAATTATCACAATCCTGAGAAAAGGTCAAATTGAAACTCCATTATTGCTGGAAAACAGGGAAAATAATGTTGTTGTTAAAGCATGATAGAGATGTATTACTTTAAGCAGTAACAGTATTATCATGTATTTCTAATAGGATTTGGTGTTATATTATAATAGTTATAATAAGTGCTATAGATGATTTTCAGCCTGGTCAGACCCAACAGGTATCTGGTGACCGGTTTAAGGTCGTTCAAATCAGCTCACAACAATAAAATGTATTCAGTTTTTTCAATATAGACATGCTGTACCCGCTTAGATAGATTCTACACAATTTATTGGAGAGAGAGCACAGTTTTTTCCAGTTGTTTTAGTAATGCAATGCACTGGACAGACGGGTAGTTTTGTAAAGTAACTAATGCTAGTAACGAGTAATATGTAATTCATTGCACTTGGGAAGTAACTTGTCCCAAACTGCTTGTATTACAGTGAACGTGCAAAGGACGACAAGCAAGACGCAGCCCAAGGTTAAAATCGGCTGTTATAAAATCAGATGAGATGCGGTTTGTGTCACTTTACAGATCATGTTTTACGATCTTTTTAATGTTACGAATGCACGTTGTAACGTCGGAGGGGAAAAAAGACATCATTAATTTAACTATCCATTTTAAGGGCGATGATGTTTCTCTCCAAGGAGAACTTGAACTCAGGAGAGCGTGGAGAAAGCTTCATAAATATGGTAGTCAGAGTTTAAATTTAAGCATGAGTCATTAGAACAGTGCCTGATAAATACAGAATGAGGGTATGAAATAAGGACAGCCAAACGTCCTTTATTTATATTGTATGAGCTGCTTCTCCACATGAACAACCACGATTGCCTTTATATCCAGTCATGCTAAGCTCCACTGGCTGGACATAAAGACACCTGTGGAGATACTCAGTATTGTTCAGTAAGTCTTGTTCTTCATGCTGGATTAAACCAGCTCAAATAAGTTCCTTTTTGTCAAATGCAGCCCAGGCCTGTATGTAGCCAGGATATAAGAAATATTGAGGTCTTTGAATAATTATTCTATTGTATTCTAGGATGGGTTCACAAAAGTCTGTCTTAAAGTTAGTTTTTTTTGTTGTCAAAAATTCATTTCCATCCCATTTTTCTGTTAGCGTGCTTCCACTGCAGCTCAGCGAGGGAACACAGGGACTTTTATGCTAAAAGACAGCAACTTAAAGGGATGTGCACTTGATTTGTATTCCTCAGACTGTCTCAGATAAAAATTTAAATATATTTTGGAACGGAACAAGGGCTTTTCAGGGTTTTGTTCTCCGTCTTTGACAACTCAAAGCTCATTAGGAATGAATCTTATCACGGTATGTATGAACAGGAGCGACCTGACCATCGTTTCGAGACAGAATTGTGTGCGACATATCCGACATGATGCCTCAAAAACACAACAACATCGCTGGAACCATTAGAGTCACAAAAATAAAAGGATTAGAACATAAAACCTCCAGATGACACGACCTCGTGGTCGTTAATGGCAGCTCCAGCCTTGAACACAGCTTGCCTCTCTCGACCTTTTTTTATAGACTCGACAAATTCACCGACATGATGAATGAGAGATGTTGTGAGCAGAGGTGTAAGAGCTGTAGTATTTTGCCTTCACCTCACGGTTAAGCACTTCTCACCACGGAGATTATGTTAGCGCATAGATCCCCACATAAGACGCTTGCTACATGGAGAGAAGCGACTCATATTTCATATTCTCTAAACCCCGATGAAAGCAGAATACACCAACATCAGCCGTACACAACATCTATAGTGGAGGAGGAGGAGGATGTATTCAGAGTCTTTACTGATGCCGCACTTTAAAAAACTCTGTTGCATTAGGTTAACGTCATTATTGAAGTCATTAAAGTCATTTATTAAGCAATTCTTTATTGTAAAGATGCAACTGATGTTTATGATACTTCATAACTGGTAAATGGAAACTGCACTTCATCTGTAAACATCATTTGGATGACCATTATAAAGTTGCAGGTGATGTTTATCAGCCTTAAGCTTGATAAATGGTAAATAAAGCATTTCTTGTTAACGTTGAAATAACTATTATCTAAAGTTTTAGAACTTTATTTGTACCATTTGTTAAAGAGGTCATATGATGCTAATGTTCAGGTTCATGCCTGTATATGAGGGTCCTAGCAGAATAGGTTTACATACTTTTCATTTTCCCAAAATGCATTTTTCTCATATGGTGCATTGCTGCAGCATCTCTTCACACATGCTCTGTTGTAGCTTCGGAGTGAGACATCTCGCCTCTGTTCAATCTTTGATGAGAGCTGTGCATGCGCTTTACTTAACAGGCTGGATTTAAACGATCAGCCGGTCATGCCAAGCAAGGTGTGTGATCTAATGATCTAATCGCTCCAGTACGGCTGTATATGTTTTATATTATCAAGAAAATATACATTTCAATAACGGCTGTTGCATAGTGATACACATAAGTTACAGATGTAAAGGCTCGACTCCAGACCAGGCATTCTAGGCAGCACAGGAGCAGTGTTTTTGTTGTGGCCGAGAGACCTTTTTACATTCACAAAAAATGGGACAGAACACGATAAAGGAAAGGCACAAAAAACCCCCAAAGCATGATGCGACCTCTTTAATGGTTATTATAAAGCTCAGGGTAACACCTTCACAAGGCCTGTTTCGTCCAGTGAACAGTGAAAATTGTGGAAATCACTAAAAGGAAATGCGGATTCCTCACATTGGTGGGGATGAAACCAGGACCTTACGTCAAAAATGACTTTAAGGATGTTCAAAATCTTTCCAAAAGAGTTTCCAATCAACTGAATCATCTCAGCTCTACCACTGACTGTTGAGTTGTTTGATTTATTAAAAATCACACTTTCTAAGCGCTTCACATGTGCTGTATGTGACTAATGCTGTCGGATAAATGTACCATCATTCTGTCTGGAATGTAGAGGAGTAAATGGCTAAAGCCACTTGAACAGCTCGGGGAGTAACAGAACACACGTAACAGTGTTATGTAATTAGGATATAAATTAAAAAGTAACTGTATTCTGTTTTGATTACATCTTTTGTGTACACATTTACTTTCAACCACTGATCATTTATAAACATTATGATCATCTGCAGAGTTTTGTGGTCTGACAGTTTGATCTCTTGTTTGCTTACGTTTGGTATTCAGGTAATCCAAAAGTAACAAAGTAATCTAGTTACATTACTTAATATTGTAATACTTGATTTAGATTACTGACAACATTTTTGACAGGTATCTAGTAACTGTAACAGAATGCATGTAACCCTTCCAGCCCTGGACATAAAAAAAACAAAATACTTTGTACTGACGTAAAGTAATTGAGTAAATGTACCCTTTTTTTTATTTACTTTGCACCTAAATGCCACACAGTGAGCTGTAATCTGGTGTTATACACCAACACTTGATTGAGTGCGCACAGCTTTATGTTCCACACTGAAATAAGACTTGATGATGTCTTGGCTTCACTGCTGAGAAGAAGATAAAATGTATGTGGTGGGTCTGAACATGCTGCAGTCCTGCACTGCCCCCTGTGGATAGCATAGAGCAGAGCACAGCTGCTGGAGCTGCCGAGGCCGATATGATGTCACACCTGATCTATAATTTATAGATCTCGCCTCAGCTACTGAAATAGGCCTCCCTCCCTCCTCCCTCACAGCAGCGGGAGTATGCAGGCCCTGTCGATTTTTCAAATTCTTAGGGAAAGCAGCCTGTCGCTAATTTGACATTTGAATTTAAAGCAGGACCCATTTAAATTGAGCGCTGTGCTTTAAGATTCCCCTTCACCCGTCCTCTAGCAGGAGAATATCTTGCTCTGCAAAGGCTCCATTAAGTCTGCTAATTTCTGCTGATTAAGAGTGTATCTCTACAAACACACACACACACACACTTGTATTCTCTCTCTCCATCTTGCCCTTGCCATACACACACTTTTCAAACTTAACTCTGCTACTTCTGTCTCTAGGCGCTCTACATGTTCCTGGCCCTCGCCATCGTCTGCGACGAATACTTTGTGACGTCACTAGAGAAGATCTGCGAGGTACTCGAGAGTCGCAGTCCTTGGTCTTTCTTTTCTTTTAATCAACTGTTCAAACCGCTAATCTTAAGTTTATTTCTGCAGAAACTGGATCTGAGTGAAGATGTTGCTGGAGCCACCTTCATGGCAGCTGGCAGTTCTGCGCCAGAGCTTTTTGCATCTGTCATTGGTAGAGAGACACACTCACACACACACTCACTCACACACACTCACATTCCCAGATGGTCGGTGTCACCGCTGACTCTGATTGGCTACCTCCCTGTGTGCAGGTGTCTTCATCACCCACGGTGATGTGGGGGTGGGGACCATCGTCGGCTCAGCGGTCTTCAACATCCTTTGCATCATCGGTGTCTGTGGGATCTTTGCTGGACAGGTGTGTGTGTGTGTGTGTGTTTATTCGTGTGTGTGACTTCCTGCTGCAGCGGCATGATTCTGTTTATTTATAGAGTGCAGAGCAGCACATGTGTGGCAGAAGAGTTTTGCTGAGGGGAAAACAAAGCCATCTGCCTCAGTTAGTTTTCTCAGAACTGGTTTCAGTGGAAATGGAGAAACTCTGGAGGCATAAACAGATCATAAATCTTTATTTCGTCTCTGAGCTCTTTCCAGTCAAGTGAAAATGTACATATTAAGTGCTTTTGATAATACACTTCACAGAATTCTGTTAAACTTTTTAGATGCAGTTTAAGAAAAAAAAAAAAAATGACTGTGCACTTTTCCCTGTGAAATCTCAGGTGGTGATATTGACCTGGTGGGCGGTTTTCAGGGATTCCTTCTACTACATCCTGTCTGTCTTGGCTTTGATTGCAGTAAGTCGGAAAAGTTCACCCCCTGTGTCTGTTAATGAATACCACACATGACGCGCTCTTCTCTTGACAATATTTAATCTTATCTAAAATAAGTATTTCCCTCCTTTTTTTTCAGTTTATCTACGATGAGAAGATAGTTTGGTAAGTTACTCATCCTATTAAGCTGCAGGCCCAAATGTGTATATGTTTTAAAGTGAGACTATGTGAATTTTAAAGGAAGAAAAAGACTATTTCCTCAGTAATAGTACACATCTTTGATTAATTCTTAAAGGTGAACTATGTATTTTTTGGAGATCTTCTTCTGATTTTTGAAATGAAATAAACTCTCTTTGTTGTCATGACTGCAAACTGACCTGAAAGGACAACACAGTTTCAATATTGTTGTGCTTTGTTTATATGTGGCGGACCCTGCCACCTTACTAGCTTCAAACAGTGTTCTTGAGACCTCATTTTCCTCTGAGAACAGCTTGTTTATTCACTTACATCACTTCTGATGTTACTGCTACGCCCTTACTCGGCCTGGGGTGACCATTAGCTTATGGTGGATAACTGATACGTCTCTACACTGTTTGTTACCACAGTTTACCATTATCCTGTAATTATTCCCAAATGTACTGTTTTTACAAAGTGTTTCTTTAATGTGAAGCTTAGTTGCTGACTCTAAGCCTCAACTTAACTGATTTCTCTCCGATCTCTTCGTAGGTAGATAGACCTGGAAATTTCAATATAAGGGAACTCTCTTGGTCTTTAAAGTGTGTTGGAGCCTGAATTTATTGACCGTTACCACTCATCCTCCATTTCTCTCTTTATCAGGTGGGAGAGTTTGGTGCTGGTTGTCATGTATGCTGGATATATCCTTGTCATGAAGTGAGTACTGCACATCATCAGGATATATTTAAAGTATCGGAAGCAAAACAGAAAAGGCCCCTGTGACTTGATATATTAGTATATATATCATTAATGATACAGATGCAACAACATGTAAGCGGCAAATGTAGTGGGGTAGAAGAAATTTAAAGGTGCAATATATAAGAATTATGGCTGAAAACATTCAAAAGGTTAAAGCTACTATGACGAATTTTAACTTATGAAAAAGTCTCAGTTAAAAGAAGCAGAGCAAATTTTTTTCTTTAGATAATTGTATTTTTCACATCACATTTTGTGGTTTAGACAGTGCACGGGGAGCTCCCAATTTAATGAAATAATCAAAGAAGGTTTTCATAGCTCTAAATAATTTTTCAACGAATGTGAATTAATAACCGTTCTGTCATTATATTGTGTGGCCAAGCATATGTAGCGTGCTAACCACCAAGCCCCATCCTGGTCCTGAACTCAGTCCCGACTGTTACCTGCACGGCTGACTGAGCTAACTAGCTAATGGAAGTTGGCAGCAGTCGCTCTGAAACATATGCTGATCCTCGTTTGATCTAAGTGGACACTCCTTACATATTTCACCTTTTTTAAATAGAGTAATTGAGTAAACATACTTGGTTACACTCCACCACTGCTGATAAAGCGTTGCCACCACAACAACTTGAGCGTGTGAGCGTGGGGAGAGATGTTTAAACTCTTACACACTAATACCTGTGGTCTAATGAGTGTGACCAACTGTGCACTCAGTAGTTTCAGAATGAGAGGAGTATGTTTCCAGCTGGAGGGGAGTGTCGCGTTCAGGCCACCGAACCAGATGTTAGTGCCGGGGCCTTCTGGTAGAAGGATTGCTCCTCTAATGAATTACGTGCAACTGCAATATGATGCATTTTCACACAGTTGGCACAAAATATTACAGTTTTTGATACGAAAATGTAGAAATCATTTCAAATATTGATCAAACGATCACCATATGTCGACTTTATATCCTTTTTTCAGATGTATTTTATTTCAGAAAACTGTCCTGTGAAATACACTTAAATCTATTTTATTTTGAATTTGAGATTAATCGTCAGTTGTCTGGGACACACATCGTCTGATCACTATTTTGGGCTCCAATCTGCCCTGATAACTTCTCGTCTCCCGTCTCTTTGGCTCCGTCTATTACGCCACATTTGTGTCTTTAAAGCCCAGACTGCATAATGCCAACCACGTCGTCCTGCGCCGCTGTCTCTGTCCAGCTGGTAATCTGTGTTACACTCAGCAGCATCCTGCTCTCTCCCTGCCATAAGAGTTTAATCTTTCTCCCTCTGCAGTGGCTAAGAGCACAGGCTTAACCGGATCACTCCTCTCCTTTCTCATTTGGAGGAAAGAAGTGCTTACTGTAGGATGTGCTGTCATATGTCTCCCCCCTCTCCCAAAAATATCCGCTGTCCATTTTGGGCTGTTCCAGTCATAATGGAGTCGAGTTAGGGTTTTATATAGAGCGATCAGTGCACCGAGGTGACCTTCCGAGTCTCGGCTGTGTTTTTTTGTTTTTTCCTCCTAAAATAGCGCAAATGCTGCCAATTTTAAAACAAACGGGGGAAGAATTAATGCAGCAACACAAAATAACTTTGCTTATGTCACCTCTGCCAAGGAGGTTCTGTTTTCAACCGTGTCCGTTTGTTGTTTGGTTGGTCTGTCAGCAGGATTACACAAAAAGTACGGAACAGATTTCTAGGAAACTTGGATGAAGGATGGGTCTCGGCCCAGAATAGACCCCGTTAACTTTTGGTGGGGATTTGGATAAAGTGACAGATCAGGGATTTTTTTTTCTCACTTTCTTTGACATTGCAAGATTTTTGTTAATCTCTCAGAGGAATAATGCATCGATATATAAAAAAAAAAAATCCCCTCTACAAAAGGGGACTTTTAAGCCTTGGAGGAGGTATACACTCTACTGAGAGTGCCATTCTAGTTTTTGGTTAAATGTACTAAAACTGACTGAATGTGCTGTACAAAATATCAGAATAAAATGCATCTCTTATTGCGTAATGTAAAAGTAGCCAAACTAAAAACTTTTCAGCGGCATTAGTTAGCTAACTGTCCTAGCTTTTCCTCAACAGTTACAAAACTATAGCCACTGTTAGAAAAGTTATACTGTGATTAAAAAGAAACAGAAGTATATATCATGGTCTATTAACAATATGTCACTGGCTTCACATTAAGCTGAATGAAACATGTAAAGCTATGTACTTTTTTTTTTTTTTTCCCCACAAGTTTACCTCTAAATTTCTACTTCTTTTTTTTCTTGGCTTGTGATGATCCGTTCCAGCATTTTTTTAATGTTTCTGGCAAAATATAACATCCTTTATCCGTAAACCCTCAATTCAGACATGGAAAACCTTTGTCAGAAGTTAAATAAGATATAGAATTGAACGGATTTTGTTTAGTACGTATGATCCATTTTAATATAAATGCTTTCAGTAGTCTTATTTGAAGGCCTGCGTGGCTGAGGTTGGCTTCAGGGACCATTTCATTTTTCTTTTCTTGTCGTAAAACAGCATACAGTACGTCAGCCATTTGTTGTAGAGTATAGTGAAGTGCTGATGCTGTTTTGTGAGAAAGTAGGCCACCTTAACTGTAAATTCACACTATAGAAGTATGGAGAGTAAGTGGGTTATTTTAGCTAATTATACTGTATCTGTATTTCAAAGCTGGAGACTTTCATCTGAAGCTTACGAGTCCCATTTGCAAATGTGAATCTTGATACAGAATATCCCATGTTTGTTTTTTTTCGGAGTTATTGCGTCTCTGATTTCTGCATCATGTTCCATCTGTTCACTAGATTCAACTCCAGCATGCAGAGATTTTTCATGGGGAAGTCGAAGAAAAACGTAGCCAATGGTAACGCTGCGGCCAGCAGTGAAATGGAGGACGGTAATGCTAGTTATGACTATGTTTGGGATGACGACCCGTCATCGCCTTTAATATCAACAGGTAAGGTTAATCAGACAGGCTGGGTACCCAAGACTGTTCTCTGTCAGGAAAACAATCAGATGTTGTGTGTTGAAATAAGATGTAGAAAAAATTCACAATTCACTTGTTTCCTGCTGTAAGGAGTCTGTGGCTTTAACCTTTACACCTTTCTGCTTAATTGAACTGCTTCAACTTATCCTGCATTCTGCTGAAATCTTCAAGCAAAAGTTTGGACATTGCTAATTTGCTTCCTTGCTGACAGTTACATGAGGACACTGATACCTAGCTACAGCCAGAAGCTGGTTTTAGCAAACAGTGCAAAAGTGAGATGATAACAGAGCGAGGCTAAGAAATATTCAACACTTAACAACTGTAAAACGACAAGTCTTCATATGAAATAAACAAACATGGGAAACCATGTTGACAAGTAAACGTTTGAGGTGCTGGTAGATGTTTTGTGTTGCCTTCGGATGAAGATATGCCAGCTGTTTCTCTCATTTTCCGGTCTCAATGCTAGGCTAAGTAAAGCTATCAGATTGAGACAGGCTAGCCGTTTCTCTTGTTCCTGCCTCTTTCTTCTTTTGCTACAGTACGCTGAGCTAACTGTCTCCTGGTTGTTACTTTTATATGTAGCGTACAAGCAAAAGTGCCATCAGTTTTCGTTAGCATTTAACAACAGGACATAGATATTGTGTTGATCAGTGAGCTTTGGAGGTGCGACAGACGGACTTTCTTGCCTTTGGACAGTCTAGCTGTCTCTCGCAGATTCCAGTCTTAGAGCTAACTGGTTTCTGACTATAGCTTCATAGTCAGTGTACAGATATCAGTTTTCATCCCAAGTTAACAAAGAGAAGATAATGTGTTTAAAAAGCTAGCTTTAGAGATGCTTGTAGGCAGATTTGACCAGCTTTGGATCAACCAGGCTACCGTTTCCCCTTTTCCCGCCTCTTTCTTCTTACGCTACAGTATGTTAAGCTAACCGGCTGCTGGTCGTAGCTTTGATATTTCAGGTATCAGTTTTTGTTCGAATTTAACAAATGGGAGATGACGTGTTAATCAGTGAGCTTTAGAGATTCTTGAAGGCTGATTTTCTCATCAAGGTTGAAGCCAGGCTAGCCGTTTCCCACATTACCGCCTTTCTTTTCTTGCTACAGTATGCTAAGCTAACCAGCTGCTGGTTCTAGTGTTATATGAAGTGCTTTGTTATGGGGGATAACGTGTTAATTAACGAGCTTTAGAGACATGTATAAGCACATATGCTCACCTTCAGACTGAGTCAGTGTAGCTGTTTCCGCTTGTCTCCTGTGTTTCTGCTAAAGTAGGCTAAGCTAACGGGTTGCCGGCTGTCTATCATTTAGATTAAATCTACAGACATGAGTGGTATCGACCTTCTCAACTCTCAGCAAGAAAGCACATAAACACAAATGCAAAATGTCATACTGTTCATTTTAAATATGATTTGTTAAATTCCAAAGATCAAGAAAAACTTTCGTCCCCTGACCTCAGTGAACTGCACTACCTGAAGAGACGGTTTGTCAAGTTCTCCCCTTACTTTTCCTCTTTCTTGTAATTTTAAACACTATATAAATATATTCCTTCATTAATTTTCTCTGCCTGCTAAGTCCTTTTCTGGCTGATAAGCAACTGAGGCTTATCTGACCATACATGGGGCACAGAGTGAAAGGCTCTTGTTTAAAATGGGAGCAGCATAATGGAGATATTCTTTAATCTTTCTTCTGTAGTGTGGTTTGATGTCAGGGGACTGTGTTGTCTTGGATTTCACACTTAGTAAAAAACTTCTGGAAAGA
This sequence comes from Diplodus sargus, assembly GCA_903131615.1. Taxonomy (NCBI): domain Eukaryota; kingdom Metazoa; phylum Chordata; class Actinopteri; order Spariformes; family Sparidae; genus Diplodus; species Diplodus sargus. The sequence continues at coordinate 1,433,792 of CAEMYA010000010.1, forward strand.
TTTGGCTTTTCTAAATAACATCTTTCTAATGTCATGTTGGGGTGAGAATTCCTCGTAGCCACAGTTTCTCCGCTTCTTCCTTTCCTGTCTTTGACCTTTTCAGACATGTCTAATCATTGACATTTGAGCCCCTCTGAGAGATTTAAACCTTCCCACTTTGGCTGCATTAGTGTTAACATGCCTGTCTGTTTAGCCTTACTAAACCTACTCTTGCTTATTGTCAACAGTGCTGCTGTGTGCCAATTCTTTCTGCTTGCATACTGCTTTTCTTCTGCCGGTCTCAGGGGCGTAGACCCACTCACTCCTGAAGTGGTAATGAATATCACAAGAGGAAATGTTTATGCCGGCTCTGTTTACACACTTAATTTATGTGCATTCTTGCATGCATAATAAGTCAAATTAGGCCGGAGTTAAACCAATAAGTGCACAGTATAACTTTCTTTATTCCCCATACACTGCATCTTATACTGCGAGCACAGAGCAACTGAGGAGTTATAGGACGCCAATAAAACATTTCACGATGAAGACCAAATTTGTAATGTGTCAGCCACCTGAGATTGTCCACCCAAAGATGCCAGAGGTTACATCTTTCATGTCACAGAGTTTGAAATCGATCTTGGTCCAGCCATAAATATTCACAACTGGTAGCCAAACTTCAAAGCTGCGGCAGGCAAATTATTTTTTTGGAAGCTATTTGAAGTTCAGTCCTCAGAAATCGCATGATGTCGGCACAGAACACACTGATGGTTAACGTGGTGTGTGATGTTTTATAAACAGAATGATGGGGGGGGGGGTTTCAGCACTGGTGAGTCCAGGGGTGAATCACCAATTTGGTGATTCACAGTTCATTTACATGTATTTAAGGGTTGAAAAAAATCTTCTGCGCCAACCAAAATTATTAGTCAAACTCATTATTTCAGCTGATTTACATGATAACAAGATACTTTAAGTTTGTTTTCTCGAGATCACAACTTATTTATGTCATTATCAAATAATAACATGTCTTTTCCCTGAGATAATGATGGTTTATCATGAGAGGAACTTCATAAGAGTAGACCATTACATATGCACAGCTCTGTGATTTTTGATCTGATGTTTCGAGCTTGAATCACTCACTACACTTGTCAAGATAGCATGTATGCATGCTGTCATGGCACTGTTGTTTTTCCTTATAAATTAATGTTATTAAATCATTTTGTCACATTTGATTTACATATTTCGGAAACACGTTTTATTTGAGATCTTAAGAAAGTTCTCTTGTTATTTCATGTAAGTACGTTATTTGTGATCAAGAGCAAACAAATACAGTGAACTCATTATTACAGGAAAAACTGATTCAAGGACCATTCAGAGCCTCTGTGTAAAAAAAAACAAAAGAAAAAAACAACTATAATCTAAAAAGCAGCCGATAATACTGTTTTTACGACATATTGAAATGATCCAAACCTACATATGATGATCACATGATGGACAACACCTGTGTGTCCTCCTTCTAGAATCACTTCCCTTGTCAACAAAAAGGCAACGTGAAGGCAAATACTTCAAAAACAAGAAAGACATTTGCGTTGTTTAGAGAACATTTTGATTTGTGTAGGGATTGAACTGAGCCCACGTTGTGATTTAGGGCGTGTATGTTGACATTAAAAACCTTGCCTGGTGCAGCTTTAACTGACATGGTGACAAAATGGCTCTGGCTCAGCGTCCATTAATATTCCTCAGTAACTTGGCTCAGCACACTGCTCTGCTACAGACCACACAATGAGACTGAGAAGTGATTCCAGTACAGTACAGAGCTCTCCCTCGGAACAGTTTAAGTTTAAACTTACACTTTAGTTCCTATAGGATGAAATTAAGTACACACACTTAAATCAGACAAATAGAATTGATAGAAATGATTTAAATATGCAGTTGTGTCTGTTTGTTCATTCTTTCATTTATCATTTTTAAATTTTAAATATTTGTACCTCATTCCACCGACCTCCTCAGTCAAGCCAACCAAGGCTTACAGCCGTGGATCGGTGGTGATGGTGGACGAGATCATGAACGCCAGCCCTTCTAAGTTCAGGTTTCCGGAAGCTGGCCTCCGTGTCATGGTCACCAGCCATTTTGGACCCAAGACACGTCTGCGCATGGCCAGTCGCCTCATCATTACAGAGGTACTGCTGCCCGTTGTTGCCCCAATAAGACGGTTTAGCTGCTGCCGCTATATATTAAGTTTCTTTTGAGTCTCTGTACTATTTTCAGAAGTTTGATAAGCCCTGCAGCATCTCCTTATCTCGCTGGCTCAGTCTATCCGTGTTTGTCATTCATCGCTGCAGAAATATAAAAAATATGGCGGCAGTGCCGAAGTCAGAATAGCAGCGTGTGCGTTCATGTGCTCTTTGACTTAGTTTCTTTTTTCTGAAAGCGCCAGAAGTTGGTCCAAGCTGCTAATGGAATGGAGACACAAGTGATCGACGGGAAGGTGGAAATCGAGAATGGAAACGTGCCAGAGGACAAACCCGAGGAGCCGGAGCAAAGCGACAGCATCTCACCGTTTCATGTTCCAAGTATGAGATTTGCGTATTTACTTGATCAGTGTGTTTTTAACTTGGATCTATACTTCAAAAGGCGTTACAAATGTCTTTACTCAAGTGGCTTCATATATTATATAATATAATATATAACATCTGTGTGTTAGTGCTAAAAACATACATTTTTCAGAGGGCTGTAAGTGTGCTTGACAATGACATTAGCTATGCAAGAATAAATCCTCACACCGAGGTGCAAAGACTGCCCAGAGAACCAGCTTTGAGCTATGACAGAACCTCTCTTACGGCACGTCCTGCCCAGTACCCAACTTACAAGGCAGCACTATCATTTTGTTCTCGTCATCTGGACAGTACACTTTCTTTTTTTAGTTTTTTTAGAGCACATTACTTAAGAGGCATACCGTAAACCGTGAAAATGTGTTTTGATCAATATGTGCTGATCATAAACCTCATGAGGACGCTCATTTCTGCTGCAGGTGGTATTGGCAGCAAGGTGAAGTGGCTCATCTCATGGCCGCTGCTGTTATTGCTGTTCTTTTCAATCCCCAACTGTGCCAAGGCTCGCTGGGAGAAATTCTTCATGGTTTCCTTCATCTTGTCCACCGTCTGGATTGCCGTCTTCTCCTACTTCATGGTCTGGATGGTGAGTGTGATAAGTAATTGATTCTTTTTTCCAACATGTTTGTGCTTACTTTTACTGAGACTCGTAGAGCTTCAATATTGATCAATGAATAGATTAGTCCATCCCTTTGAATAACTTTCTTCCTACATCTTTTTTCTTATTTTTATATAACCACAAATTGAATATTCCGAGTGTTTTGGAGTTGAACAAAACAAGCTATTTCAAGACCTCATCAAGATGTTTTTTGCTCTTTCATTTACAATTTATCATAAAAGTGACACTTTAAATCCCTTTGTCCTTGCATAAGTGCATATCCATGCAGCGACATGAACACACTTCCAGTTGAGTTTGATGGCTTTTGAGTGTCCAGTGTAAGCTGTACCAGGGAGGCTGTTGCCCCTGTGATTAAGGCATAGTCTGGGGTTTAATAAAGGACTATGCTGACAGGACTGTACCGTATTCAAAGAATGTCTTGATTTGGTAAAAGTGGACCTAAAAAAGATGAGATTTGAAAACTTTAACTTCTTCAATACTCATTTGGGCTTCCGCCAAGTGGATTCATAATCATCTCCCACTCACATTTTGTCACACAGATGTCTTTTTTAAAGAAGTGTCATCAAAATCAGGTGGAATGTGGTTTCCTGAAAATAAATCTGCAGAGTCTTTCTTCCATTGTGCTTTCAATGTCAGTGTTATCTTATGCAATTCCCATTGATAGGGGTTGTTGCCACTGAACTGCTTTTTTTTATGGAGCCATTATCAGAAATTAACCGAATTTGCTGTAATGTCAATGGGCCCTTACATCGTGGGATTTCCTTTCCTTTATTCTTTTTCTGAGTTCTGCATCCTCATATGGTCTGTCCCCTTCTGACTTTAAAAATCAGGTTGTGTAGGAGGGCTGGCATTAAGTTCTCTTTTCATTATGCATGTAAATATATCCTCATTAACCAACTAGCTGCCTTTTTGCTGGAATTATCACAGAATCAACTTGAGAAGAATATATCTTCATTGTACTGTGACATTTGTGACATAGATTTGACAGAGTAGTCAACCTGTATCTATGTCCTTATAAGTCAGACACAACAAGTGTTGTTGTCCAAAAGCTCAATTAAAGTGTCCAGACTTCTCGAGGGTTCCTTCACACATGTATTATAATCAGCAGGGTCTAGTGGGCTGTTGAAGAAGAATCTATACTAAGTGTTAGTAAGAGTGACCTGGAAAATCATCATCACTGACAAAATGGTGGCTAACACGGCTCTTGCTGACGGGAGATGATGTGTGCTTGATTAATTATATTTGTGTCAAGCGAAGTGAAGGGGGGACATTGAACATGGGTGTTTTGGTCAGAAGGTTAACACAGACAGAATGCTGTTATCGAGTTCTCCCTCTTTCTATTTCGCTCAGGTGACTATTATTGGATACACTCTGGGAATCCCTGATGTCATCATGGGCATCACTTTCCTGGCAGCAGGCACCAGCGTCCCAGACTGCATAGCCTCTCTCATTGTGGCTCGGCAAGGTATACCTTTTTTAGATCGCACTTTTGTTGATTTTATTATTATTATACAGTGGAGAGCCAAATGGAAGTTGCACTTATGGTGTTCACCTACACTAGTCCACCAACACATCCCCATTTTCCAACAACAGGCACCACAAATGTGGATGAGTGTCTTCTTTCTTTTTGAAAATGATTATTTCAAGTGGGAAGACGGATATCTGGATCTTCAATCAATCAATTTTACGTAAATTGAAAAATCACAATTCAGTAGCAATAAAAATGATGTTCCTTTTTTATTTTTTTAGGGGATTGCTTTTTTCTTGGAGATTTTTGTTTTTGTTCTTACAATAACTTGTTTCCTATTTGTGTTATTACCTCATTAATATTGTCAATATAGAAATACTGAGTTTGATTTTCCTCTCCAAAACTACACAGTGCCCCTTTTTTAAGTTAAGTTTGTTAAATATACAGACAACCATGTCAGCACTGTCCCCTGTATAACAATATGCTTCCCAAAGGGACATGCAAGTATGTTCTGGTCCACTCTGCTCCAGGCAGTTTCAGCTGAATGACGCAACTGAAAACCAGATTGAAAATTATCTTGAATATTGTTGTCGGATAAGAAGGCAGGAAGTTGATCAGCAACAGAATTTCTAAGGAATTTCAACATACAGCGAAGATTGGAAATTGTTTTGTAATTTGCGTTATACATTGTATATTTGCATTTACAAAACGTGAAATGGTTCCTTTAAAAAGAATAGACTGTAGGTTTGGTCCTGATGCATTTCTCTGTCCACATTGATTGTAAACAACATACGTAACAAATACACATATACAAATAGGTGCACTTTTTAGTGTTGCAAATGTTGTGTGACAGTGTAGTGTCCAGAAATGTGGTATTCTCTGTTTTGCATGGAAATTAGTTAAACAAGTAGGGATATGCAGATTATTACAGAGCACAAGAACAAGAGAAAATAGTCCAGAGCTGTTTATAGACATTAGAGTGTCGCCCTGCGTCACTATCTTCCCCGCTGAATAAGGTTAGGGCCCTCGGGAACATCAGAGAGAACAGAACAGCAAAAGGTTCATCTTTAGATGGAAATAAACTGCTTTGTTCGACCTGAAAGTCTTGATGAAAAGCGTTATATCTTTGCTCAAACTTTCTTTTTTAATGACTTCATTTGGTTTTGTTTGCAGGTTTGGGAGACATGGCAGTGTCCAACACTATTGGCAGCAATGTGTTTGATATTCTGGTGGGCCTTGGGGTCCCCTGGGCATTACAGACCATGTGTGTCGACTATGGATCAGTGGTGAGTAGCTTGTTTACTTCATCTCAGATGCTGTCGATCCTGTGTTTTGGCAATGTCCTCTTTGAATGGCAAGATTGAAGATCTGCAGATGCTGCTGATGATTGTTGATCTCTCTGTCTTGTGTGTCGCAGGTGATGATTAACAGCCGGGGCCTGTTGTACTCGGTGGTGCTTCTGCTCGGCTCTGTGGCCCTCACGGTGAGCAAACTTTAATGATGTTTATGTCACAATGTTGCCACTTTTGCCACTTCATGAAAGATAACCTGCAGTAGTGTGCCACTGTATGTGTCTAAAGTAAAATATCCACAGTGCTTTAATATATAGACGGGTGACAAATTATACCATGTGCCTTAAGTTGTTCATTTAAAGAAATTTGATTGCCTCTGGTGTTGTCGCTCAGTGGGAACGTTGCATTGTGGGTAATGTAGGCACCCTGTTGAAAGCAGTCACACTGCAATAATACTCGATACAGCAGAACCAGTGAAATTTAGTTTTATATTTCTTCTTTCTTTTCTTTTTTCTTTCTTTTTCCTTGTTTTTCTTTTCTTTCCAAACCGGCTGCTTGCATTACCCACAGTGCAACCACTGAGTGACATCATTCCCTCAACCATGCAGCTTCCTCTCGAACCACATAAGGCCAATTCTTTCTCCCCAAGAGCTGTTAGCATACCTTATTGACTAAAATTGGCGGAGTTACCCTTTACGATGTAATTTTGGAGCATACTGGGGGTCTGCACACGCTTATCCTGGTGTGTGTGTGTGTGTGTGTGTGTGTGTGTGTGTGTGTACAGGTGCTGGGAATCCACCTGAATAAATGGAGGCTGGACACGAAGCTGGGCCTGTACGTCCTCGTCTTGTACGCCATCTTCCTCTGCTTCTCCGTCATGATCGAGTACAACGTCTTCACCTTCGTCAACCTGCCCATGTGCATGGAAGAGTAGAGCACAAGCAGCATGCCTCGGATACCAGAACCTCAACGATCCCCATAGCAACCCCAAAATGTTTTTTCTATTTTCTTTTTTCAATAATACTGGACCTATCTGCAGACTGTTTTTTTTTTTTCTCCTCCTCCCTTGCGCTCTCTCGCTTGTAATCCTTCCAGCCCCAAATGCGAATCCCATTTCCTCAAGAGGCAGTACACGCCGTAAGAGTGGACTCCATTCTGTGTCTCTAATTTGTCCTCTTGTCACACAGTGCCAGTCCTTAAAGCCCATTTTTTCGGGCATTGCCTGTTATTGCAGTAAATTCTTTATTTCCTCTGTGCACCTGTTAACCTTCTACCCATCTAGCATGCCTTTAGATGTCGGGGACCTCCAGAATCATAAAGTGCCCCTGTTGATTGTTGGTGTGTGTTTTCACCGTTTTCACATTGTAGATTTTTCCACACAACATTTCCAAAGCTTTTTTCCAAAAACCAAACCAGAGTCTGTGAAGAAAAAAATACAACAACTCCTAAGACTCCAACCAAACCCCCCTCCCCATGTAGAGATAGCTCTCCTTGAAGTAATTCCTCAATCAATTATCTACCCCAGCACCCAAAGAAAAGAAGTACACTCCTTTTTCCCCCGTTTGACCCCCCCCTGGAGGAGGGCCTTGTCCTTGGCAGCTCCCCTCCTCCAGCCTGGACCCAACTACACCCTGGCATGGCCTTTGGCATCAGGGAGCAGATACTGTTAACGCTTCACTTACCCTCTGCAACTCTTCTTAAACCTCATCTGCTTGATCAAATCTGCTTTGTTTTCTTTACAAAAAAAAAAGAAAAAAAAAGACATTTTGTCAGGACACTTTGTGTCAAGATGTATCACAGTCCAGATCAGTTGACTGTGAGGGTGTTATGCATATGCAGCACGGCACAATGTAAACTTGTAAACACTTATTTTTTTTTGTTGTTTGTCTTTTTTTTTGTATTTATTTTTTTGAAACCAAGGTTTTGTCTAGTATGAAATACGGAGGAGAGCTTGTTGCAAATATAGGACATTGCCTGTTTTTCACTGAAACAAATTGCACATGGAAACGCTTTTTCTTGCTTTGTGCTGTAAGGAGATTTGACCACTCAGAGTGGGGTGTCCGGCTGGTGGTGGCAGCGGCGACCCCTCTCCGGCGTTTTATTTGCGTTCAGTGATGGGGTCGGTCCACTTTTCCCTTCTGCACAACTTCTGAAGCAAACTGGCTCCAGATCTGTGGGGACGCATCTGATTTTTGTCATCATCAGGTGACTTGTTCTCATCTCGAGGCGGCAGCAGCAGAACGGAGGCAGTTGTTTTAAAAAACAAAAGAAAACAAAAAAACAACGAAAAAACAAAAACAAATGCAAAGAAACCAAGACGGTTCTAAACACTGACTGTCTGCTGTAACACCCTCTGGCCAGTAGGGGGTACTGCAGCCCCTCTACCCAGGACAGGGGTGCCAACCACAGCCGTCGGTTATCAGGGAAACTCGGAGATGGACAACTCCAGGAGGTGTCGATGGTGATGGTCTGTTGATTTTGAGTTACATGTAGATATTGCACTTTAACAGCCGTCCTCTCATTCTGAATCAACTAGTGCTTCCTTCTGTGTGTGTGTGTGTGTGTGTGTGAGTGTGTGTGTATGTGTATTTTCAGTGTACGTGTGTGTGTGTGTGTGAGTGAATGAGAGTGAGAGAGAGAGAACATTGTATGCGCGTGTGCTACGTTTCTCACACCGGGCTCCTGAACAGAACCGGGACCTCGTTAACACCATGAGCACACCCGCCTCTTGTCTGCAGTGCATGCTGGGACATTTAAAAAAAAAACT